>NW_010577783.1:269843-304263 GCF_000705375.1 Tinamus guttatus
CTATATATTTAAGCAAATAGGTAGGACTTGACACGATTGGAGTAACCTAGGGGAGTATCTAGTCTAAACCTTCTATCCGAAATTCCCACCTGGAGAGCTCTTGCAGCAATCAATCAAATATTTAATTCTGAAGGTGACTATGAGTTCAGACAAACCCTTAGCTTCATGTTGGTCAACTGTCTCTAGCCAGTCCATTATAAATACTATTGACTGACAAGGAGCTCCTAGACCACCCAGGGAATTAAGGACTTGAGTGCATTGATTGTGCATACAGGCACATCCCTATCATCCAACATCACAATTGTAACTACAGAATAAATTTTTCATGCTTGTATCTTACTTATTTACATCTTACAGCAGTTGTCACACTGGCAAGGCTTTCTTTCCAAACCAAGTCTAATGTGTTTCTTCATAACACCTCTTCATAACATCTTTTTTTGTTTCATCTAAATATTATTGTGAGTAGAATTTAGAAGGGTCAGTTTGCAAGGACTTCAGTATGACATGGGTAACTGAAAAAATACAAGGAAGGATTCTATTCTTGGGGGGAAAAAAAGTCATATATCTATGTTCTTTCTGTATATTTGATCTTTCCTGTAACAGAAAAGTTACAGGAGAAATAATGGAATCACTTTAAGATCACTTACCATCCAAATAAAACCATCCAAATCTTTAAATTCTCATCATAGCTGTCATCATGGCTCTTCAACTACTGCAACTTGGTAGCCCTGTCCAGTCTTAATGGTTTTAATTTCTCAAAATGTTTCTGAAACACTTTTGGTTATGATATTTTCCTGTCTGCATGAAGAGTGCAGATTGGAGATTAGTAGCAGTGTTTCTTAGAAAAGGCAACCAAGATCTTACAAAATGTGTGCCTATATTTTTTTGTTTGTTTGTTTCTATTATATTTTGTTTTGGAATGTCAAAATATTTTACCACCTCTGTCAGATATGGTTCCTATATTTTTTTTTCCCCTGACTATAGACTGTGGAGAAGCACTCCATATGCTTCTTCCATAGACTCAGAATATCTGTGTAAAAGTCTTATTCTTGAATGTATTTGCTTATATTGTTTTATAAGTTATATTGTTTTCAAGATAAAGGACTAGAATAAGGAGAACAGTGTTATGTTGTTTTCTGTAATGCGAAGGGGAGGCAAAAAACAACAGAGAGAACTTGTTTTCTCTTTTGGAAAAAGGTGATGATAATGAGCTTAATTAATAACTTTCATGGTCTGGGGGAGCAATAAAGTTCTGGAAGTCTTTTGCTGTATCTATCTCAGTCATTTCAGTAAGCCATATATTCCTGCAGGTACTAAGAGGATTCCTGCAGGGAATCAAATTGGCAAATTATCTTTATATAGCACCATCATATTGACATGCATAAAAATGAATTTATTTTATTTGGATATTTTTTGTTACTGTATTTAGCTGAATGTAAGGAAACATGTTATTGTATTCATTACTCTAGCATGGTCAGTTCTTGTTTGTCCTCAGCTTATACATGTGTATTATTATAATATTTTGGTTTCCTGTTTGAGGTGTAATTATTCTGTTTTATTCAACTGTGCTAAAGCAGTGGTGGTGTCTGATACTGTGTTTGAAAAAAAAAACACATTATCCCTTTGATTCTAATTGCATGTTAAATTATATTGAGGTGATCATTTATACCTTATTTTTGAATGAATGAATGCAAATGTTCTAATGTTACCTTCTTAACTGACATTTGGTGCTGAAAATTTCTCTTTCAGTTATTGTGATATCACAAAACAAGGCCATTCATTTGGATAAGTTCAAAATAGATATAGCTCTGAATTTATTCTTATGAGAATGTGTAAGGAGGAATGATATTTGATAAAAGAATATATTAGAAATTTTTTATACAATATAAAACTTTAAGTCATCTAGAGCTTTGATAGCTGAAAAGAACAATGGAAAAATAGTCATGAACATTATTTGCTCCTACATGATATTTCAATAATTTCAACTCCCCTGCTCCAGCAGGGACACCCAGAGCACGGAGCACAGGGAAGATCTCCAGAGAAGGAGCCTCCACAGCCTCTCTGGGCAGCCTGTTCCAGGGCTCTGTCACCCTCACAGGGAAGAAGTTCTTTCTCACATGGAGGTGGAACTTCCTGTGTTTCAGGTTGTACCCATTACTCCTTGTCTTGTCACTGGCCACCACCGAGAAGAGTTTGGCCCCATCCGCCTTACATTCTCCTCTCAGGTACTTGGGCATGTTGATCAGGTCTCCTGTCAATCTTCTCTTCTTCAGACTAAACAGGCCCAGCTCGCCTAGTCTTTCCTCATAAGATAGATGCTCCAGTCCCTTAATTATCTTTGTCGCTCTGCGCTGGACCCTCTCTACAAGCTCCATGTCCCTCTTGTCCTGGGGAGCTCAGAACGGCACCCAATAATCCACATGTGGCCTCATCAGAGCTGAGGAGAGGGGGAGGATCCCCTCCCTGGACCTGCTGGCAATGCTGCTCCTCATGCAGGTCAGGATCCCATTTGCCTTATGGGCCACAAGGTCACATTGCTGAACCTTACATTCTCCCCTCAGGTACCTGGGCATGTTGATCAGGTCTCCCCTCAATCTTCTCTTCTTCAGGCTATGTCAATCCTTAATCTGTGCTGGTGCTTGGGGTTATTCCTCCCCAGGTGCAGGACCCTGCACTTGTCTTCGTTGAACCTCATAAGGTTCCTCTTTGCCCAATTCCCCAACCTGTCTAGGTCCCTTTGAATGCCAGCACGATGTGGCATTTGCTTGAAAGCTGAGAAAATAGTTTAGAAGATTAAATTTCTTCAAAGTCATTCAACCACTATGCAGTCAATCAGTGAAAATGCTCATGTTATTATAAATTACACTTTTTCTGCGATTTCTTTTTTTGAACTTTCTTATTTTAGATTAACTGGATCTAGTTTAAACATTCTGAATCAGCGTAAACCAAAGAGAAGCAAACAAACATAAAAATAGACTGTAATACCTTCCGAAATACAGGTTTCAGTGTTTCACATTTAATTGTATAACTTAGGTTAAACTGAGGTAATTTTGGCCCTTGGACTGCACATGATGGCACTCCATAGAACACCTGTTCTTTACGACAATTTTCTTTGGGCTGCATTTACTTCATCACTCATTCATCATTATGAATCACATCATTAAAAAATCAGCACTGAGAAAAGTTATCCTGTTTTCATATATATTTGCATATGTTTTCATAATTAGCAAAAATAATAGTTGGAGTCTGTACATGTTCAGATCCAGAACCTGGTGAAATAGATGGGAATACATTTGTCAATAAATATGCTGAAAAAATAGTATTTTGGATCAGGTACAGCACCCAAATCTTCAAATCTTCATAACTCATAACAACTTTGTAGTAACTAATGCTTTCCTGTATTTGTTTTTTCTCTTATTTGAATTAATAAAAGGAGCAGTTCCTTTAACTCATTTTTAGAGCTTAACATCAAAAGTGTCTCCAATAGAAATATTTAAGCTATTAAAAGGAAAAAAATTAAAGGCAATTATTTTTTTTTTTGAGCCAGTGTTCTGTAATCTCCCACTCGGGACAATATTATGACACTCTATTAAAGAAGTTTTTTACATACAGACTGTCAAAGGAAACTTTTCCTCTCACAAATACTGTGAGTTAAAGCTCAGTGAAATTCTTGTTATTTGGAAGTTCTTGTCACAAGCATTTTTTTCACACTTAAATTAGTTTTCTTTAATTAAGATAGTTGTTAAAATTTGTCCATCCAACTGCTCTGTTATTATTTATTATTATTAGTGTGTTTATTTTAGTCTTTGTTGAAAAGATTATATTGTTAGAAACAACCAAAGTCCCCAGTCTCTATATCTGGGAAAGATGCTAAAATATTTTAATTTGGATGCCATCAGGAATTCAGCAAATCAACACTTAAAAATGGACAGAAATAGAAATTCCAGTCTCATATTAGATTTTCTAGAATGTGTCTCTCTCTTATTTATTGAGCCCTATCAGGAGTAATAGTTCAGTAGACGAAGCTAATCATTCTTTGATTCTATCATTAGTTTGTTGTCACAGAATTCACTTGGCTTTCCTGGTAGTGATATTTCCAGACTTCTTTACACAGTTTTGCTAGCTTCCACTTTGCAAACATTAGCGAAATCTCTGAGTAAAACAGCTGAATGCAGAGAGTATTGTATGTATTCAGACACCTAATGTTCTTGTTCTACAGATGATTTTCTCACCAGGCATGCCTGTGAGAGCTCCTTAACACAAAACATCATTCTTGACTCTGCCTGTCAACTTGATGCCATTGAGTCCATGGAGTTACCAGAGCAAAACTGGTGTAACAGAGTAAAAGTACAAACCCTTTCTAGCCTCCACTTCTTGTCTCTTTAATGAAAAAGTATATTTTTCTTCTCTATTTTTTAAACAAATTTATATTTGCAGAGAATGAGACTTGGGATTTACAATGTTCACTGTCTTTCTCCATCTCGTTTCCTTCCTAGCCCAGGGAAATTTGATATTACACTGTTATGCCTCAGTTGTAGTTAACTCTATTTTTCATGTTTGATGCTCAACTGGGAGAAGGTCCTTGAATAATGATACTCTTCCAGCATGGACAAAGTTAGTTCAGAGTTATCTTTGCATGTTATGGTTGTGCTATCCCCTTTATGACTGTTCATTTTATCTCAGCACCTGTTTTGTTCTCTCTAGGCAATGATCAAGTGGTGTAACTGAGTTTAAGCACAAGCCGGTTTTGTTCCTGATACAGTAAAGCTGAGGCAAGCAGGATGTACATCTTCTCGTGGGAATCTGTCATTCCACAGCAGAATCAGATTGGTTATACTTGTGCATAGAAACCTACGTAGACTTGGGAAAAGAGATAATCTATGACCTTAATGCTTGCCTTTTCTCATTCTCTGGAATATCTGCTGGTAAGAAAAGTAAAACACAGAGATCACTTAGTTTTATTTGTTTTCAATGTTTATGTTAATTCAGTTATTTTAGCAGTTTCCAACAGCTGTGAAACCTCACCAGAGAGTTTTTCCTGGAATAATTATCTCCTGCTGTAGTCTATTCAGAGTAGAGTATGTCACTGGGTCAAAGGCTTTGGAGTTTGTTAAGATGAGATCCATGCATTGATAAATAATGTATGTGTCTAATATGGTGCAACAAGATGTAAAAGAAAATTAATTCCAGAGGCAATTTTTATTATTCTTAGATCTGTAACCTGTCATCTTCACTGTGAGTCAAATGCCAAATTACAGCTGAAATCCTGTTCTGCAAATGAAATCCTTTAGTCATGCTAATTTTAATTTTAAATTTAATTGTTTGCACTTTACTACATGTACTACTAGCCTGGAAGCTCTGCCTACTAATTTTTAAGACACAACAAGAGCTCTTTTCTTATTCTAGTATTACAGGTAGAAACGATGATGCCATTGCCTTATCTCAAATGCTTCTTATACAAGCTATGGGTAGTGAACGAAGGTGGAAATTGCGACTATTGCAAAGGCTTCTAGGAAACGATGAGAGGAAAGGTCTGGGCACCTTTGGTGAAAGGTAGCATGTAGGCGACAGAGCCACTGAAATCCAGTCTTCGTTAGTTTAACCTGGACAAATTTTTGTACAAAAACATATATTGGCATGAATAAGCAATGAAGTCTGACTATTGCTCATGTTCAGCAAGCCATTAGAGAACATTTATGTTGTCTTATACTGGGAATATGACAGTGAACTAGTTTGACTGGGGAGTAGTAGCTTTCAAACTTCAACGCTATCTATCTAGCTCATCTTATACTTCAATTCCTGTTTTTGAACTCGTCCCAAGTTAAGCTTCAAAATGACTTCAAGCATTTCACCAGCCAAAAACACTAAAAGATGCACTTTCTTCCTTAATTAAATGACTTTGGAGTGAAATATTGCTTTTCTAAAAGCATGAATCAATTCTAAACAGTATTTTATTGTAGGAAATGAAACATACCAGGTAGAACTGCAGTGCTAATTTTAAATTAGCAAAATTAATCAAATTACAAATTTGACAGGACAGTAAAGCTAATATAACTAATCTCTCAGAAAGTGTCACGAAGTCTTTTGCCCACTAGAAAATATCATGCAAGACAGTTATTTTCCAAATGGGAGAAAAGCAACCGCACCCTTTGGATACCATCTGCTACTTGCTATGTCTCCTTACACCCAAGGAGGTTGCATTAGTACATCTATAACAAGTCAATATTTTAAACTAGACATGTATAAATGGCGTAGGTTAATCTTTGCTTAAAAAGTCTGCTAGCTCCAGGCATATCTCTGTCTGGAGTAACTGAGAAATGAAGGTTTACATGACATGGATATAAACACCACTAAATGTGGAGATTATGATTTGAGAATATATATCTAAATCTGAATTACTAAAACTAAGTGCTAGAGCCATATGTTCAGTTGAAATGTATTTGTAAAACAGCTTGGATAATATCTATTTTTAACAGCAAAAGTTCTACTAATTAACTGAGCTTTCAGACAACCTTTTCACATTGACATAGATCTATAGACCAGCTTATGAGAAGAAAAGCTATCTGGAAAGAGAAAAATAACTGGTATCCTAGCATATAACACGACTATGGGTATGGCATATGATAGTTTTGAATCTCTAACATGACATTTCTAATGACCTAAATAAACAACATCTGAAAATCATTATCAGAGAAATGAAACCAGAGGAAGAGAACACAAGGTTATTATTGACTTGGTGGTGGAGTCATGAAGGAACATAATTCGGTAGCACTACAGTTTTCCCTCATAGGCTTACCGTAGGTCTGAGTAGATTTAGAGAATCCCACACTCCAGGCACAGTCCTGCTTATTCACGATGAAAGGCTTCACATTACTGAGCTAATGTCACCAGAGGCTCTGTGCTCAGAGACCTGGCATTTTCATCAACAACTGCTGTGCATCTAGAAATCCACTGATGTCCACAGCTCATGAGTAGTGTTACGGTATAAGATGTGCTATCTGGAAAACATCTGGCTCACTAATCCTCTGCCACAATTCACAGAGTACAACGTGTCTGACACTTACTGTGCAGTCACTCTGCATTCACAGTGTAGTAGCCCCAGGGTTTATTGTTCTGTGCGTTTGCTAAGATGGGTCTTCAGTTTGATGGTGCGAATACCCCTCTGTTTCTCCAACTTTGCTTATGGAAAAGCTTCACAAAGCAAGAGACATCTCAAGAGAAGTTTCTAACTGCTATCATCACAGAATAATAATAAACTAGTATAATTTAAGAATCAAAACTTATTGAGGATGATATGCTAGCATACATTTCTCTCATAATTTGGAATTAGTTGTATTGGTAGTTGTACCAGTGCATTTCTAACATTAAGCATAAGATTGTAAAAAGCCCACATGTATGGTGCTCTTTGTATCATAAAGTTCTATAATGATGAATTCCCTATAACAAAACATCCTGCTATTCTTATGGTAGCTTGCATATGCATTCAATTGCATACGAGTCATGAAGCAGTTCTTGATTCAGTGGTCTAATGTCATGGTATTTAGAACAGGACATTTTCTGGAAGTAATGTTGCAGTACCTTGCTACATTAAAATATTAGCCACTTTTATGAGGTGACAGTACAGATCATTTGGATCTTTTTGTAAAACCTCTCCTCGCAAATGCTTCATGTCATATTGATTTCTGAGAATTGCTTTAGATGCTCCTGCTCTCATCATGGCTATTAACATATGGTAATTCAAAAAATACATCTATTTTTGGACATTCTTTTCTATCAATATTGATTCCTGACTATGCTAGAATGACTGAGACAGAAGACAGTTTTATTTCACCTTTTGCTGGGGAGCTTACAAACAGACTTTGAATTTCATATGTGTTTTTCCATGAAAGGAAAAACTTGAAATTCTGGAGCATTTCTAAGCTCAAAACATAAAGGAAACATAAAGGTGTGGAAATCATATTTTTAAGAGTAGGGGAGACAGAGGAAGAATGGCATAAATATCATTTATGTATTTAAATTAATGTATTTAAATACTGTCACTCATTCTTATAAACATCATAAAGGAGTACAAACATGCAAGGTGAAAGGAAGACTGGGCAACAGATTTTCATGATCATTAGTAAATAAAGAGTTCAGTCCCCTGTGTCCTCAAATACTCTCCTTCAGCAGGCACTCTAACACTTGGTCATCATTAAAAATCTGCTGTCAGCAACACCCTGAAGGCTTTTGCCCTTCAACTTGTTGAAATAAAAAGTAAAGCAGACAAAATATAGCCAGTCACATTGTGGTTGACAGGCTGGAGCTCACTGGATACATACATCTTTTAATAGCCAATATGGATAAACTGGAATTCACTCGTGTACAGGTCGTTCACCCAGAACAGCTACTTTCAGTATGAGGGAAAGGTGCTGCTAAGGAATTGAAATGAATGTTTAGACAAAAAAAAAAAAAAACATAAAGGAGCCACCAGAGGCAATCTAATTCAACACTTTGCAGTATTCATGAACAGGTCCTTGTTGACATCTTTTAAGAGACTATACTGAGAGTATGCAACTTTCTTTACAACCTTAAACAGACCACTTTCACAGTGATTAGAAAGTGTTCCCTAATGTTTAATTTAAATTCTTCTACACCAAAAGTTAATTTCCTCTCCTACTTACAACAGGTAGGTAAAAATAATAGCTCATCTCCTCTTATAATCTTTGACAATTACAATACCATTGTTATGATTTCCCCTTAATATCTCTTTTCCTTAGACCAAACAAAACTAGCTTCGATGTGGTAGCTCTGATGTTACTCTATTTACTGCTTTGGGTAACAAAAAGTCTCTTTATCAAATCCTACCATTAGCAGTGGTGAGATCTTAATTTTTATCTCACCCACATTCCTTTTTATAATTTTTGAAAGATAAAAATTTATCTGATGTTTAAATTTTGGAGGGAAAGTTTCCAGATGGCCAGAATAAAGCTGTTGCTTACCTACACCTGTCCCCCCCCCCAGAAAAAAAAAAAATATATATATATATATATATTAAGGACATCTCACTGAATCTATGCAAAGTAGTGAGATGTACTGTGATTTGGAAGTTCCTAGACATCCCCATCACTGGCTTTCCCCTCTGTTTTTTTTGTTTGTTTGCTTGTTTGCTTGTTTGTTTTTGGTTTATGATGGCTTGTGGTAGAGGTGACATGGTTATAGTACTTTGCTCAGAAGAAAAAGGATTTTGTTTTGTTTTTTGTAACATGGAAAATAAATCATCTGTCCTTCAGCAAAATATCTTCCTCACAAATTATGGGGATTTCTAGTGTTTTTTTGTAGATTTTGTAGCTCTGATGAGACCTAAAATGTTAATAAAATTCCTTCAAATTAGTGATATTCATCATGAATAAATTGTTCATTCTGGTCAAGACCTTCCAAGTAACACATAGCTTGAACTACTTCATCTTTCATTTCTAAATGGCCCCATTCCAAAAGAAACTGAAAAACCTCTTACAAACTACACCCTTCAGGGCAATAAAAAAATATTTGCTTATTATTGACTATTTTATCTTAGCAAGTACGTCAGCCCACTCTTAGACTTGACTTTTGAGGGATCTCTGCCATTTGTTGCTTACAAATATATCACCCTATATCCTGCCAACAGGAATTTGTGCTAATTTGCCATTGTTTCTACGATCATTAACATCTTAAAAGCAATGTGGGAGTTTAAATTCGAAGTGGGTTAGAAGTATCTGCCTGTAGGTCAACATCTAAAATTTTTTGTGTCTGTTGAGCATTGAAAATTTGGAAAATTGGATGGAGGAAATAAGCAGATCAACTTTTCAGCTTTCTGTAGACTATTTCACTAATGGGTTGGGATTTTTGTAAATCCATTGTAAACCATTTCCTTGAATTCTTGAAAGGGAATAAAATATTCTCAAGGGACTCTGAGGCCTGTAGATATGAACGTACAGCAGTATCTGGTCCTGAAGTGTATATAATTTACTCACTGGAAAGCTGAGAGAAAGGAGATGAGCATATTTGCATTCTTAGACCAAATGATCTTAATCCAGAATAACCTTCAGGGAGAATCACAGTCTTGGTAAGTGAGGAGAGGGCTTACTGATCCAGACTTAAAGTGCTTCCTTGAGTTCGATAAAGGCTTTACATCATATTTCAATGGTTAGAGAGGCCCATGGTGAGCTCTTGTTGAATTCTCTACTGCTATGGTTCATGGGCTTATTTCTTATCTTCTTAAAAAATCAAAAGGTGGAGCAGAAACACCTTTCTATGTTCAACAGGTTAGATCAACATTAGTGAGATTCTCAGAAGTGGGGAAGTTGAAAGCACAGTCTAGTCACAGGCATTTTCTTACATAGAGTTTGCAAGGAAGCCACAGGTGATGGGAGGGAACAATTATTGTGGCCAATATCTTAAGCAATGGTGGGACTCATGTTCTAGTATACAAGCGGTAAAAACTACCTGAGATAGCAGGCAAACAAAGTCAATTCCATAGCCCAGAAAGAATTTAGCTCCATCTTCCCAATGCAGAATAAGGAATAAGATTGCATAGGCAAGAAAGATGATAGTGTGAGTCTATTCATTTTTTAATATTAATTTTAATAGTATTTTAATTTTTTAAAAAGAGAGAGAACTATTTTAGATTAAACCATATGGATCAGTCAACAGTAAAAAGGATCTTACGATTCAGGAAAAGTAAAATCTGATACATAATGCTTTTCCTTTGCCATTTTAAATTAGATTTCTAACATCTGATGGATTTTTGTATTTAATGGAAGCCACAAAATCTCCTTCCATGACACAATAATGGGGAAAAAGGACATTTTCTTTCAGAGTTTATACCATCCTTTACAATATTTTTTCTATTTTGAGTTAGCACTTTTTATGACTTCAATCAGACAATGTAATTCAATCTTTTTAATCAATATAATAGCATTCAAAATCTTAGCAAACTTTGGGAACAAAACAGACTCCAGCAATAATGCATATGCTTTGTATGCCTTTAATACAGCTTCCTTACTATGACGTAGCCTGAAGAAATATTATCTGTCATCTTATACACTAGGAAGGTAAAAAGATGATCTTTTCAAAGGTTCAGATGAATATTAAGGTCCAATTGCCTTTAGAATTTTTCTCCACAATCCTGAAAAAAAAATCCTGTACTGACCGAATCAATTGGTTGACGGGTATATGTATCATGCCCTTCAACTACAAGTTATTGGGTTTCATGCAAGAACTCTTCAGAGAAATTTTATGCCGCGTGTTATGTGGGATATCAAATTAGATGATCATTGCGGTATGATCTCTCCATAAAATTCATGAATCTGTGAATTTTATGGAGTGTAACCCAAAAATAAGTTTTAAGTTTCCTTTTTTTTTTTTTTTTCTCCCCTGGAAAATACTATTTCCTATATTCTCCAGAGGAAAAAAAAATCTGGGTATGTTTACAATAAAAATATTCCTATCTTTGTTGATGAAGCATCAGATCTTTCACCATTTGCATTCAGACTGGTAAGAAAATAGAAACATTTGAAAAAATATGAAGGAACAAAAGTCAAAAGTTGACTGAAATTAATCAATAGTGTGATGACTATCAAAAATTCAAAAGTTAATTACTATCACAAAAGTTCATTGGGACTGAAAGTGCTGGTAGGGTTTTCACTTTAGCTTGTAAACAAGAAAAATATTTAAAATTTATGAGAAATTTGAATAAAATTATCTGGAAATGAATTAAATAGTAAAGTTTAGTACAGTTGGATGTCAAGAAGTGTTCCAATACCACCTGTGAGTGAATATATACATACTGGGAAAGACTGAGTTAATGACTAAGCAAAGGTAATACTTTCAATCTAGAGGTCATAATTTGATAGTCTAAGAGAGGTGTTGTACAATCTATGCTTAACTTGGGAAGAAGTATGTACCACATAAAATACAATTCAGAGTTATTCCAAATGGATTCAGAGCTTGTTTTATGGCCCAGCTTGACTGAGCTGAAGTAAAATATCCCAACTAACCTGCAATAGTAAGAAAGAAGAGCCCATTCATAACAATTCTTTACATCATCTAAGTCAATAAAAGTAAAAGCTTGTTGCACTGAAAAAGTAATCAAAATGCAAAACTTTACCAAAATGGAAAAAAGAAAAAAAAAAGAAGTATTGAACATAGGGATTCAAAATAACCTTCTATGTATTGCAGATGTTTACTAGAGCACAACTAAGCTTCTTTTTGCAGTTAGTTGAATGACTGAAGACAGAAGATTCCTGTAAACATATGAAGAAACTTGATCAAGGTTGTTATTTTAGAAACAAACACCTCCAAATAGGCTGGATAAACCCCAGGATGTGGATTTTCAAAAGCAGTACAAAGATCCAGGGATATAAGTATAACACTTAAATTTGAATTTTGCAGGAACAGATTACTTGAAGGAGACAGTCCTACTACTATGATGTTATTTAAAGCCACATTGAATTTCCTTGTAAAAAAATTACTAGGCAAATAAGTCTATAGCTGAAGGGCACTTATTCCAAAAACATCAAGTAAAGAAAAAAGAAGAGGAATAGGAATACACTGACCAATTTCTTAAAAAAAAAAAAAAAAGTACAGGAAATAATATTTTCAATACATCGTGTTTTCTAGAATCCATTATTATATTAGTTAACATAAGTAAAATATAAGAAATAAACTTCACTGGATGCAAATGAGAGCAAGTCAGTTAGAGCTCATCCACCATCAGCATAAATTCAATGAGAATAACTCCTGAAAGTATTGGTAAAAAATCAGTGATATTTCTATGTGTTAAGTTCTGCAAGAGATTCTTCACAAATACCCTTTCCAAAATCAATGCAGCTGCTAAAAAAAGTGACACTCTGCACACTACAAATAAAAGTAGTGTGATTAGTGTATTTTTTTTTCTGCAGTGTGATAATGGTACTTGATCAGAGTCACAGGAGTCAGGAGTTGATATAAACTCCCTCTGTGCATCAGCTAAAGTATTGCTCACATCAGGGGGTCTGTCTTGAGTGTCTGGTCTAAAACAGAGACATGTCTGCTCTTGTTTTCAATTAATTGACAAGACTAAAGGAGATGATAAAAAAAAAAAACAGTGCAGCACCCTAGCTAAATCAGTCACTGCCATTTTCTTATTGGCTTCATAGCATAATGGGAATAAAAATACCCGGTGTTGTTCCCCTTGTAAGAACAAAAGGGCTCTTCTTAATGGAGACTGTATTGAAAGAACTTGCCAGGCTTAAAGGGCACAAAAATTTATCCCACTCACAGAAATGGCCAGTTACCTACTTAGATAACCAAGTGAGCACCATTAAAATATTTCTATATTCATAAAAGAGGTTGACATCACAGAGGACTTTTTCCAGTTCTTTTGCTTGACCTTTTTTTTGCAGATCCTGGAAATAATGCACCAGAGTTTCCTGGAGTAACTGCATGAATGCCAGTCATACTATTCCCCTGTTGGCATATTCTCCCATCTACAGTGGAACAAATGCTTCCAGTTGGTCATGTATTTCATAAGTCAGAAGAACTTAATCTTTGTTACCACTGTATAAAACAGAATGATAGAGTATCCAGTGAGAAGCTCCCTAAATTATTCTGTAGTCATTTATTTCTCAGCAAGGTAAAATATCAGAAAACGAAACACAGTGGTGGTATTTGGAGATGTTATCAGGAGATGCTATCTAACTAAAAATAACATGCAATTGATATTTGTCTTCTAGACACCATCAGAGTGGAAGACAACATAGTCTTCCGAACTCACCAGCAGCAATTCTTAGAACCCACAGGTGCTACAGAAATGATGACACTGCTTTGTATTCAGAGCAAGAGTGCCAAAAATGGACAAGCTCTTCTTCCCTTGTTCATATTTCAGAAAACCTAAAGGAAAGCTCTTTCTCTTTTTCCAAGTTATATTTCTTTGAAGGTATACACATTTATGCAAATGCAAATTTGCACACATGAGAGCAAGTGAGTGACTTTAACACATGCTCAAGGCAATGAGTGGCCAATACACTTTGCTCTTATCACTGTATGCTCTCATCTTTAAATCTGTTCTCACCCTTTTTATGTGGTTCTTCCAGGTATGACTCTTCTTTGTTCTGTTCAAGTCAATGGATCCTATGAAACTGTAAAAAAAGACACTTTGCTAATTCTATAGGTAAAACCCGAGAAGAAGTATAGGCTACAATAATTTTGTAAAGGAAGTTTTTGACATCAAATTTAGGTAGTAAATAAATAAATAAATAGACTAATTAGAGAAATTGACTTAATAAAAAAATCTGATGCTTTAGCATAAAGATAGACTGGAATTGCCCTAAGTCAAGAGTTCTAAGACTGTTTGGGAGAATAATTCTTCAGGAAAAGATTCCAGATCTAAAGTCTGTTCAAAAGACTTCCACCTTCCACCTCAAAGGTCTGCTAGGAATAAAGTTGAGACACTGCAAAAGTTGAAAAATTGAAACAAATGATTGACAGATTAGTTATGAAAGGTTCACTGTAAAATACGCAGGATTTGTTGCATGATGTTCTGAAAAGGTCTATCCTGAATTGAAACTAAATAATATTTTCAAGACCTACGTGAATGATAAATATATATATATATATTTCTTATATTTCTTACTGACATCAACCTAGGTGGAACTGCAAACACATTCACTTGCAGTTCAAATGAACTGGACAAACTCAGGAGAAGTTTGAAGACTGCATAAGGACACTATAAGGTTGTGTTGTTCAGTGCAACCCTGAGAAGGCCTCAGCTGATGTCCATTCTTGGAGTCAAGAGTGGTGGGAATCATTTAGACAGAGTCTGGAGAAGAATAGTAAGACTAATCTGTTAAAC
Organism: Tinamus guttatus; assembly: GCF_000705375.1. The sequence goes on from NW_010577783.1 coordinate 284,692, forward strand.
TAGCTCACGAAGAAAAGAAAGCGGACTGGCTGCCAGAGGAAGGGACAGATGAGGAGGGCCTCAATAAATATTCAAAATTATAAAAGGTTACTGCAAAGAGGAAGGAAACAATCAAAGTTTTATGTAATTGATGAAAAATGCAAGCAGTAATAAGCTAAACTTTGAGAAAAAATAAAACATTCAAATTAAACAGCAGAAAATGCTTTGATAAAAATAATAGTGAAATGTTGGACTTGAGGAAATAGAGTAGGCTCTGTTACTGAAAATCTTTAAGAACAGATAAGACAACTAGCTCACAGTGAGCCCTGGGACAGGAAGATGAACAAAATGACCTCTTAATGTCCCTTTCAGGACTGAGATTCTATATTTAATGTGTTAGAAATAAAGTGATAGTGGGATAAAATATGATTTGTCAAATGGATGCTCAGTGGGATTTTGAAAAAATATATATCTGGGTAAAAATAACCAATAAAAACACGAGGTTTTTTCAACATAAAGACAACAAGGAAAGCAGAATGGTTTATATAATAAGAAAAATATCATTACTAAAAATAGTATTGAGCTAAAACAGAGCTCTTTTTGACAGAGCACTGGAACAGGCTGCCCAGGGAGGCTGTGGAGTCTCCTTCTCTGGAGATCTTCCAAATCCGCCTGGATGCCACCCTGTGCCACGTGCTCTGAGTGTCCCTGCTGGTGCAGAGGGGTTGGACTTGATGATCCCTAGAGGTCCCTTCCAACCTCAACCAGCCTGTGGTTCTGTGATTCTGTGATAGAAAGGTATTTCAAATGCATTGAAAATGCATATTGAAAAAGTCATTGAGTATCTAAGTAGGAGCAGAATGGCAATGGGATTGTTTTTCACCTGATGTGAAAGTAAAAAAGTTTAACATTTTCAGAGGATGGGGAAATATGCACTGCACAGGAAATAAAATAATCTGGGCAAAATTCATAGTAAAATAGCAAATATTCTTGAGAAAGTAAAAGGGCCAGAAGTACAGTTTTATGTATAACAAAAATAGAGAGCATCACAGAAGAAAAAGATATTAATAGCTACAAAATCACATTCTGACCTTAACAAATTTTTGGATGAAAAAATAATTTAAAACATGGAAATAAATCAAAAATGGGGCAAAACATAGTCTGAGTTAACCAAACAACAGATTTTCCAAGTCTTGCCTGCTATCTAATTAGTTGCTTGCCTGCTATCTAATTGTTTTTATAGAAAAATGTATATATAGTAGACTTTTTTTATATCTGATCTTTAAATACGATGCTTTATAGAAAAAAAGTCAGTAAAGATTGATGGTGTGGGAACTAAAAAAAACGGATATGAAAAGCCATAAGTTATGGAAAACGACACCTGGTCATGTTCGAGAGGGAAATACTGGTCTGGGCAAAGGTTACTGTCAGGATTCCTAAAGGAGTATTCTTTACTATTTATCTTGTTTAATGTACTTTATCATAATCTGAGCACAAAAGACAGTGGTATGCTGGTGAAATGAGACATGGTCAGTAGACAGAAAGACTGTAATATCATTGAGAAAGAGTCTTGGCTCCTGGCTAGTGGAAATGGGGTGACATTCAAGAGCATAAAATACAGAGCAATGCATTTAGGGAAAACAAACACAATTTTTTGATGAATATTAGGAGAGAATGAGCTAAATCAGACAAATAGCTAACAAAAACTGGCTTTTTTTACCCTTGTCCCTTTTTTTCCCACCAGACAAGGACTCTGGCCCCTGTACTCATAAATTACATTTGATACCAGAATTGTCACTCTTTTCAGGAAGACTAGTAAAATGCCTCACACTGGCACATCATAGGCCAAACAGCTGGAGAAACACAGCTGAGAAACAACTCAAACTCTCAGGACACAGCATGCTAGGCCTTCTTGCACACAAGATACATGCTTGGGCATGGTATCACACAGCAGCTACTTAGCTAGGTAGTTCATCCTCATGCTCAGCATGCCTTAATGCTTCTGATGTGCAGCTGCTTTCCTTAGATCTTTGGAAAGCCTTAGATCTTTGGAATGTCTGCAGTCACCAGGTTTTGTTATTTCCTCTTTCCAGTTATTCAAGTGCATTGGTTTTATCACTTCCAATATATTTGCCAGATCTACGTAGTCTTCTGCACAGCCTCACTTCTCCACTCTTAGGATCCCTAATATATGACATGGATATTCAGCTGTGGGTAATCAGGCTCATCTTTACAGTGAGGAGAATAACCTCAGTCCAGCTGATCTTGAGAACTTTGCAATTTTTCAGTATGGTGTGACATGAAAGTCAAATCAATTTCCAGGTACAAGCACTCTGTATCTTGCAGAAATGGTCAGTCTCTGATGTCCCTGAACACTTAACGTAAGGTGTCATCTGAAACACTACATATAGTTGTTCCATATGGGCTCGGGATTCAGCAATAATCACGCCAGAATGAGGTGATTACATCGAGCATTTATTCAGGTGAAAGCACATAAAAAAAGCAAAGTATGGATAACTGCTCACGAGGGGATACCTGCCAGCGGGATACTGGACCCGAACATCCTCTCGAGCTGGCAGGTCAGGGAGAAAGAGTTGCTGACCAGCTCCCGCGCAGACAGCGTAGGCCTCAGAGTTAGGAGTTTCTCCTTCCTCCAGCTCTCTCCTCACTGTCCACTTTATGCCCGGTGCATCCTGGCACGTAGGGTCAGCACGACCCAGGAGGCAGTCTGGGAGGCTGGACAAACTCCTCCTCTAGTTGCACAACTCTCCCCCCTCAGGGTGCGCAGTCGGGGGTCCCAGTCCTCAATTTGAGGGTCCTGCCTTCCTCCTCTTCTTCCTCCCTCTTGGGTGCTTGACCTTCAAAACTAGTTTAGAGCATGTCTGCGGTTATGTTGGCTACAAACTCGGTCGAGCAGCCACTTTCCACATTTCCAGAGGGGGCAGCCTGTGAACCGGGCTGAGCAGCTGCATCCCTGCTCCTTTTCTCTCAGTCTAGGCAGGCAAACATCTTCTTTCTCAAGGTCTGGCCTCTGCTTCCCACAGGAGATTTTTATGACTCTACAGATCATAGAAATTTCCATCTCCAATACAATAGTTCTTGATGAGGTTCAAGAAAAAAAACAGATGCAGAGACATGCTATTAAGCTGTTCTGTTATTTATGGTGATAATGTGTCTGTCTGGGTCATGAGTCTACTTTCATAGCTGTGATGGGAGGAAGCCCCAATTTAGCTGCTGTGCTTTCTCCGTTTCCTGTCTTTATGGACTCCGTACCCAGCTAGATGGTCGTCGTGGCCACCATCTTGTCCACCCCATCAGCAGTCCTGTGAGGACTGACTGCCCGGTGAGGAAAGACTGAGAGAGCTGGACCTGTTCAGCCTGGAGAAGAGAAGACTGAGAGGGGACCTGATCAGTGTCTATAAGTACCTCAAGGGACACAGTGAGGAGGATGGTGCTGGCCTCTTTTCACTGGTGGCCACCAACAGAACTAGAGGTAATGGCCAGAAACTGAAGCATCAAAAGTTCCACAGGAACTTAAGGAAAAATTTCTTAACAGTGAGGGTGACAGAGCACTGGAACAGGCTGCACAGAGAGGTTGTGGAGTCTCCTTCTCTGGAGATCTTCAAAACCTGCAGTCCTCTGCCACATGCTCTAGGTGACCCTGCGTGTGCAGGGCCTCTAGAGGTCCCTTCCAACCTTAAACATTCTATGATTCTATGATTCTGTGATAGCTGACTGGATCACCCTCACATGCTCTGCTTTGGTCCATTTCACAGAGGGTCTCAGAGCACACAAGCAAGCACATTTTCAAATGAAAGTAGGAAGACCCAGACAGTCAGTGGTTGTTCAGACCATGGGACTGGAGCAGCAGTTGCACGAGGCAATGCCAGAGCAATAGAAAGATATGGCATTCACTGCTATCTTGTAGAGGCATTACTGAGCCGAAATGCCCCACTCTTCACCTGCTGTTTTGCTAATAAAGGTTCATGAAGGAGCTGGCAGCAGCATGAGGCTAAACTGCAGTCAGGTGCTCTCTGCATGTGTAACACCTCGTGGTTCGGGCACACACCCGTCTGTGTGCAGCCCATGCCGGGGGGACACTTTGGCTCTACGCCACAGAGATGGAGTGGGGCATCTCCTTCACATATTACCTCTAAGTGGGGGAATATGAGAACTGCAAACAGATGACAGCTAACGGAACAGGATGTGAGAAACTACTGGACATGAGAAAAGTGCTAGGCATAAGAAATAACATTGTGAGAAGCTGACAAAAGCAGATAGCATCATGAGCAATGGTCAGGTCTCAGAGAAGGGTAAGAGGGAGGTATGCGAAAAACGACCAGACTTCACGGACAGTGGGCCATATGGAGGAGCATTAGGGAGTATTCTTGCAAGGCGAGTAATGCCTAGAAAAATATAACTGTAATGTTATGCAAGGTCAAGATTACCACCCTCTGTCCTTTTCAGAAAATCTACTCCTGATTGCTTTTATCAAATGAACCCAGATTCACTATTTCTGCATCCATATTCGTTGTTTACGAAACAGTTGTTTAGATGAAGGGGAAAAATGATGACAGCAAAAAGAAAATGAATGGTAGAGAGTCATGAGGGTGGAACTATCTCAGATGAACAGTTTGAAGCAGGGCAGTAAAACCATTGCTTGTACCCATCTGGCTTGCTTCTATGGTCAGGAGGGAGTTGGGATGTCTTTCCTAATGTGGGTGAGGAGACCCCAGGGGCTCACTTCCTAATACAATAGGGGAAAAAAAATCTAAATAACAGAGGAAGCATATTCAGAAGCTGCTTCCCAGCAGAAGAAGAGACAACATTATTAAACTTGAAAAACTTTGCTGCTATCCTTTCAAAATTCCTGGTGTAATCTGCCTGTATGTTCTGGTGTAACATCAGCACATGAACACTAGAAAAGGGAAAAGCTGACCCAGGGAGAATGAGTGGCAGAAGGAACTGAGGGTAAAGGAAAGAAAATTGCTTTCACTCCCCAGAGAATCCAAACAGCCCTGAAGCTATGCAAATTGATGATTTCCTACCCACAAGTGACCTAGAGCAATCCTGCACCAGGGCCTTCCTCCTGCCCTTGACTAAATTTTGAAACCAATACGACCTTGCAAGGAACAACTGCACGTTAATGAGCAAGATATTTCACCAGCAGTTCAGTAATTTAAGTAATTAAAGACTTATGTCCTCAGAAAAGAGATGCGAGATAACTTAGTCAAATCCAGGAAAAGAGTATGTTGTGGACAAGCCCACCCTTATATACTTTGTAGAGCAACTATAGGAACAGATAATATATTTTGGCTATTTTTGCTGAAAATGACAGGAACTGCCTTTCTCTGTGATTATCTGGTGATTTACGGAAAAAGGAAAGAAAGAAGCTGAACACAAAGAGGAAACAGTGTTACTAATACAATTTCTTGCTGTTTCAAAAAAAACAGATAAGGAGAGAACTCATGTCAGGGCAAGATCCTCAGACCAGGTTGATCGTGTCCTCACAAGACTGTTTTCACTGAATTGCAACAGTTCCAACAAACTCCAGCATAAGAAATTAAACCCAGATTCTGATGTCCTTATATCAATAAAATACTTTTGATTCATGTACGTTTTCCAACATAGGACAACTTAAAATTACCAAAAAATCTGCAATAACATTTACATTTTAAATTGTAGCCACTGAAGAATTTTTATTTATTCTGGAACCATCTGTTCAAGATAAATCCTAGCTCAAAAACCCAATAAAGAAAACACTTGAGCAGGGGGGAACTCTGTTGTTGCTTACTTTATCATTTAATTATTTCCAGATTAAAGCATTCATGACTGGCAATAATAAGAATGGAATGGAATGGAACGGAACGGAACGGAACAGAACAGACAGAACAGAACAGAACAGAATAGAATAGAATAGAATAGAATAGAATAGGCCTTGTCAAAATATTCAGGTTGCACAAATGAACCCAACTAGGTACTCAACAAAAAAAGATTTCCTTTTCAAGGCAGGGGGAATTCTTCCTATATAAAGAGCCTTATATTTTTAATAGCTAGAGAAAATGAGCATACATTTCTAAAATAAAAGAACAGTAATGATTGAAAGGTCTCTTATTTTGTGAATCATCCTTAGTTTTAAGGATGATTCGATTATATGTTGAAAAAAAATCCTATTTTCTGAAATTCTGCCCGAATTTGCTTTCAACCCAAAGAGAAGTGTTTTGAGACCCCTAAAACAAATTGGCTGAGCTGATTATAAACACTTGGAATACATAGGCACTGCTTGATACTGTAATTTAGTAGAATGGTCTCAACAGCAAGGAAACAGACTTAAACTAAAATAGCTTAAACCAAAATATCTCTGAATATAATAAAAAGGATATGAACAACTTGAAAAGTTATGAATTTTCAAACATGCAATTTCATGCAGTGTTCCTGTATTGCTGAAAAGAACATATGGATGATATCCTTGTAAATCTAAAAGTAGATGTAAACAAACCAGAGGTTCACAAACTTATTCTGCCACTTATAGACTGCACTCTACTCATTAGCTGCATAGAGAATGCATTACACAATTTAGATACACAATAGGGTATGGGAATGGGCTGTGCAAATGCACCTGTGTACCCCTGCAGCCCATCCAACCTGCAAATGTCCAGTGACAGTTTGCATGAGTAGATCTTTCTTCTTGCACAGTAATCTCCTCACTCACTATAAGTTTCAGAGGAATATTGCCACTGATACAAATAACATTTCCAAAATATTCTGCAGGGTGTATGGCACAATTACAAAGTCAAATGGAAAAAGCGTGATAAAGCAGAAGGGCCCCACTCAAGAATTAGGAAACTGGGATAGACTAGAGAAGATATAACTAATGATAAGGGAAAGGATAAAGAGAGTGGAGAAACAGAAACAGTAAGTAATTCTTCCTTTAAAATCAAGAGCAGGGATTTTAGTAGCTACTGGGCACTTCTTTTGAATTTGGCAGTTGCAGATGATTTGCTTTATTGGTAACTAGAAGATCTTGGAGTAATTTGCACTTGATTACTGAAGTGAATATCAAGTTCCTGTCAATGACTAATGAGGTGAATGGCATAGTCGGTAGACCTAGTAGAGCAGAGGAGCAGCAAAAAGTAGTTTACATATGGTAGGGTCAGCAGGGTGAATCCTGAGTGGATGAGTGCTGTGACAGACAAGACAAGATGGTCTCAACACAGGAGGAAGGAGGGAGCAGCACTCATGGACAATTCCATGGTGCCTGTAACAGAGTGGTCAGCAGACTCAGGAAGGCTTCAATATATATTTGGCAACATGGAAATGGAAATAAAATTCCCAGAAGTGTCCCCCAGTCAGAGAGAGGCTCCTGGATCAGGTAAGGGTGTCTGATTGCAGCTGCCTTTTCAGCAACTGAGCTCAGTCGCTCAGTGACTGCAGGCTAATACAAGAGCCTGCAGCCATGCATTTGTCATCAGAGTTGTTCCACAAGTCTAACTGCCAAAGCAGTACTCACAATCAGAGTCTCTAAACGTAGGCAACATCATTTATCAGACAAAACAGAGCTTCATAGTTGCTCATGCAGGAAATTGAAGATCTCTCTTTAGTCTCATCAGTTTAGTGGATATAGGTGACTAGTTTCTGGTAACTGTACACGGAGAACTCCTCTCCAGCTTTTGTGTCTCAATGTATATCTGAATCTGATAATTTAAGGATAAATTACAAGCTCTCTTAAACACAGAAGACTTCTTTTTTATCACTGGGATTATTCTGGTCAGAGTCAACTCACTGTGTTTCAGCTCTGCTTTCATTCTAACTGCAGGAAGAATTGGACTTCAGTAAAACACAATGTAGATAGAAAACGAGATAAAATCTCACTGCAGTGCTTCTCTCCCCTGCAGAATTACAGACTCGATAAAAGATGTATCCTGGCAAGGAGAAAGGAGCCTCCAATGAACATAGATTTATAAATCTGAAGGCCAAAAAGATTATGATCATTTATGCCTTCCTGCATAGTTCAGGTTACAGAATTTCCCACAAATGATTTGAGTGTCAAATCCAATAATTTACAGCTGAGCTTGAGTACACAGCATAAAAATGAGAGGACTTTTTCCATAATGACAATGCAGTGTAGCCCACTATGCTCTGCGATGGTATACAACAGCCCGCTAGCTAGAAAAACACTGAAAAATAAAAACAACCTCACATTTTTCAATATTCTGCTTTAGAACATTTTGCATCATTGCAAAATGCATATCTATTGCATTGCCTATCTTATTTTGAATATAGTTAGACTGAACTTGGCTCTCAAAAGCAAATCTGCTGTTACGGTACTCACTGAGCTCTGCTACTAGAGATACTCATCGACAATTTGTCTGAATATCAGCTGTGACAATAGGAGACTTAATACATAGCTGACATAGCACATACGCATTTCTCATATGAGGGTAAATTTGTAGCAAACAGTGTACTTGACCCAATCTGCCTCAGCCTTGTTACCCTTTAGTCATTTTTTTTTTTTTTTTTTTTTGCAGTTGTAGTTAGTCCTTACTTGTAATCACTGTGCACTGTACAGAAATGTTTTATTGCATAGGATGAATCTCAGGCTTTTTTTTTTTTTTTGAGATATTCAATAGATAGATGTTTAGCTGTGTCAGTGTAGCGTGGTGTCAAAGAAAGTAGTTACTTGGTACAAGTTCAGTTATTCAGCTAACATCTCTTAAGAGTAGATCTGCCCTACTGGAGGTTGCAAAGGAGATGGTCATCTTAATGTCATCTCAAGTGAACAAGTCTCAGTTCTCAGCTGATGTAAAATGTGCTTAATTTACTGCAGTCAAGGAAGCTGCAATAAAATCCATGGTAACCATATAGGGCAGTGCTAGTCTTCAAAAATTATTGATATGGAGATGTTACCTTATTTCCCAGCTTCTATGGTCAGGGCATTTTGCATCTGAGCAAGCTGCTTTTGTATCATGAAAGCATTCATCAGCACCCGGCCACCATGGGAAATGGAGAGAACAAGGGGAATGAGAGACTCCGTGCTGCCACTTCTGCCCTGAAATAACCAGTCATTAGAAGTCCATGTCTAAATCACTGCATAATTATTGTTACATTTCTTTTGGAAATGACTTTTATCAGACTTGATAGCTCCTCCCCTGGAAGAAAGGTCAGTGTCTCCCTGGGGAGGTAGTCCTCACAGCCTGTGAGAGATTGCCTTGGAGTCCTACCCTTTTGTCAGCTGACCTTTAAATACAATAATGTCAGTTTGTTAACAAAAAAGTTTCATTTGTTAAAGTCTTTGGTGTTAGTTTGACATGACTTGCCATTTAAAACATTTATCTGATTTTTCCCTACCTTCTAATCTCATGATAGTGCTATAGTGTTAATCTTTGAGGTCACATATCATGCAGATAGCCTCCTTAGCCCAAATGTAGACTGAATTATAAATAGTTTCCCGTCATTCAACTAATTGTAATGGAAGTTCATAAATAAGTTCAAAGAAATATCATAAAATTTCCACAAACATTTGTACTGGAGGGGCTTGGAATACTCTTCTGTTTGTCCCTGTTGGGCAATCTTGGTAAACTTTGAAAAACTTTTGATGGATTTCAAGGGACTCATTAATCAGTTCTCTGTTCTGTAAAAGGAATTTAATACTCATCCTCTCTGCACTACAGGGGTAGATCTCAAGCATTTAAATAAAGTCAATGAGAGTGCAAAAATGTTTTTCAGATGAGAATTTGGCTCAATATTTGTAGAGTGAAGAGAGTACAGTTGGGTGAATGTGAATCATCCAACATTGCAGCAAAAATTTAGATGCTGTTTCCTGAACTCCTAGACCTCTTCTGGTAGCGCTGATATTCAGAATTAGAGACATGATATTAGTCCTTTTGGTGAAGTATATATTACTCAGCAGCAAAAGATATAGAATTTCCTGTTGGACTATTTGGGAACATAATTTTCCTTGTCATGCTTTCACACAAAGTTAATAGATCAAGTTCTTAAGGAACTGGTAATATACAGACTGGCTATATATATTTATCTTCCCTAGAGATGGACTGTGTGTGAAACATGCTGCATAGCCCTGTTCCCCAGATTGCTTACACAGACTTCCTGTTAAAATGCATGGGATATTTTTTGCCTACCCAAGGGCTCTCTTTCCAAACGAAACTGGGGAAAATGTGGGTGCAAGTCAGTGCCACATGAGGACTGGGCCTACAGGATACAACGCAGAGCACGCTGTGCGCCAGCACAGACACATCCTCTCAGAAAAGAACAAACAACTAGGTCATCCAGGATAAGTGACTTCTTTTATGACTGTAAGCTCACCTTTCCCCAGATCCCTTCCTTGTGCAGCTTGTAAAATTCCTTCACTCCAAGTAGAGAGAACAAGGGGAGAGGCAAAGACCAATGTGCCAACAGAAACTGAGTTCTTCTCCACCACAGAAGCCTGACTAAATGAAATGTGAATGACTAATCCTAGATACTGCCCTTACTTGATGCTTAAAAAGGTTAAGGAAAAAAAAAAGCCACAATCCAAAACAATCTCTCCAATCTGAGGGAAAAATGTTCTTCTAAACTGTGATAATAATCTCCATCATGAATATGTGATTGCCTTGCATTAGCTGCCCATCTAAGAATGTGGTTTTCCTGCAGCTCCATGAAGCACTGATGGAGCCAAACTGATGTTCTGCCTCCAGCTGTGCCCAATAAGCAGTGCTTCTGAGGGAGACGCACACACACACAAATCCCATATTATTTTCCTATCTCAGCTTGATAAATCTCAATATAATTCTAAGATTCATATTATCCCTTTTAGTCACAGACAGCTCATGTGAAGGTAATTATCCATGACAACCCATGAAGTCCTTCTTGGAGTCTAATGTACCTATCGTGCTCATTATCATAATATCTGAATCTCCATAGTATCAAGGCATCTGAGTAATTTATGTCAATCTACAGAGAAGAGCTTGGAGAATATCAGGAAAAAAAGAAAGTAGAAAATAACAATTCAGGAGCAAAAACTTAAGACTTTTAAATTCTATGGGCAGATTAGGAGATCAAAAGGGAAAAGTAAATTTTCAGTAAAAAATATATATATGTTAGTGACAGCATTACATTAGAAATACTAGTGCAGAAATCATTTGCAAGATATACCACAAAATTATATTACAGAAACTGAAAGAAAATCTTTTTTGCTAAGAACAAAAATAGAATGGAAGCAAATTGCAATAAAAGACTAATGCCTCTGTCTTGTACACTGCCTAAATTAGGAGTAATTTCACTGAAAATAATGCAGTTATATGTGTATAAAAGTGTTATAAAAGCAGAATAAAGCCCTAAAGTAAGGGAAATCCATCTGGGTTAGTATTGCTGTGTTGTTGTCAACTGTCAGATAAAAATAATGTACATTACACAGCATGGTTTCTGTTAAGTTATATATTTGTTATACTCTTAAAGATCTTTCCCTGTTTATTTGTTTCTTGCTAGCTAGTCTTTGAGTGACCTCTTCTTATAAGAAATGGCACTTGCTTCCTCACATATATATCTTTACAAGACTAACCAAGGAATTATCAATCATGTATTTTCTCAGTCAAGTTCCCCACTTCCAGATGGTGACAGCACAGTTGGAATAACCATGCTTATGGACAGGAACCGTCTCACCTCACTTTCTATGTCTAGATCTAAGGCAGTCAAACTAAACTCTTCTTATAACTAATTATAGACGTCTGCTGTATCTGTATTAAGGCTCAAATGGTATCTACTTTAATAGTAGGTGAATCATGATCTAAAGGTGCCTTTTCCTCTTTATTGGCTGCAAAGGGAGCCAAAAGCAATGAGATCAAAAATAGCTTTCTATGGTAGACAGCTACACAGAGTCAGCTAAATACCACTCCCACAGTTTATAATTTTGACAACTTACACACAGGTTTTAAACCCAATTTGTTCAGTGCAATGCTATTTTTGCAGAGCATTTGGCAACTAATACACACTCTATAAAATGAGTATTCCTTCATAAACCTTCCCTGCCAACACCCATGCAGGGAAGTCTGCGTCACTGTATCTGACTATCTCTCGCTTAGGACTTTGCCACTTACCAAAGGACAGCAGTCCAGATCTCTATAGCTGCCTTCTAATTAAACGTTATCCCTCTGTGGCATCCCCTACAGGAAAGCATTTTAATGAAGAGAAGGAAAGTAAAAAAGTTATCATGAATAAATATTCTGCGTTCAGACACTTCTTGTTACAGATGTCAGGTTACTCCAGGAAGCACATGTGCTCTGTGGGATGGGTCATCACATATTGCTTAATGTTCGTGCAGTCAAGCAGTGTTTGTTCTCTTTCACCTCATGCTCTTTCCTTCCAATTGCCACTGCAGGCAGCCAAGTACATGATGAGCTAAGGGCATAGCACCACAGAGGCAGGCAGTGGCAGACCCCTTCTTTCATTCTTTCTTTTCAAGCCAGTTCCATGCAAACTCTCTCTGTTTGCACGGAACCATCTCATCCAACAAGGACATGAATGATAAGCCACCTCATGCCTTTTAGTCTCATTCCCATTGAATACAATCCATCATAATGGTAACATGTTAAAATAAAATTGGTAACTATTAAGAGGTAATAGTTGTTGTTATGAGTTGTCACAGGACTAGAAGTAAGTAAGTTTAAAGTGAAGTACTTTGCTGACAACAAAAAAAAAACCCACAAACAGAGCAAAAAAACCCTTTACCTTCCAGATACTCTGCAAAGAATTTGAAGCAGAAAACTCCAGGAAACTGGCCATGACAGAAGCTCACCTGCAGGAAGCAAAGCTGATGCATTTGCACCTGTGACTGCAAAGACAGCTTGTGGCACAATCCTTGAATGGTCAGTGAAGGAGTGTACTGCATCTGCTCCTATTAGAGATTCTTGCTCATTCAGGTTTCCAAATTAAAAAGACTTGCATATTTGATCTCTGATATGTCAAGTAATTGGAATTTTGTATGTCCTTTGCTATTCATGGCCCCCTTCAGTAATACTTCACAGCAAAGCTCCAATTAACAAATGTTACATTGCCTAGAAGTCTTTACCTGATCTCACACATCCAATTTTATGGAAAGACATGACACCTCCCCTAAAAATGGAAGGATCAGAGTACTTCTGAGCACCAAGCACAGAGGTTTGTTTTACTATCAGCAAGGCACTTTGAGAGCACCTGATTAGAATAGCTTTTTAACTACTCTATAGTCAACATGTTATTGTAATCTTTTTTTTCTCTCGAAAAGAAGTAAATAACACTCAGGCATTTCTCTTTTGTAACTGGTTTTAAGTATCTAGTGCTAAGAATACTGCGTACATGAAAAGAACCACTCATGGCACTAAGCAAGTGCGAGAAAATTGCTCAAGAAAAGGAAAATCGAGAAAACCTAGGGCCTAAGAAAAGTTACAGCATTACAGAGGCTTGATGTGGTAAGAGACAGTAACTCTTACTCTATCTGTTCTTAAAAAGTTGTATAAAATTGCATAGCTGTTTGCAAATTACCCAATGTAGAATAAAATCATATGCAATAATAAAATTCATGACATACCAACACACAGCATGTCAGTATTTTCAAGGTGTTTCAATCAAGACTTAAACATTCCTTCTTATTTGAAACGGCACGAAAGAGGTCATTATTTTCTCCATAAATGCTATACATATAATCTGAATTGACTCTTATAATGTGAAAAAAAAAAAGTTCCTTAGTGTTCTGCATATCTGTTCACGTTTCACATTAGCTTACACACCAAAATCAAAATTTGCCAGTGAAAACTGAGAACTGAATGCCAAGCAAGACATTTTGATGAAAAAAATAAATTTCTATTATTTCAGGAGAAGCACTGAGGCTCATGATTCGATTCATTTATTCTTATGAATATTTTCCAGAGGAAGAGGAACACTGCTGCTTTTCAGTCTTTACCTTGTCCCTTTAGTCTGCAGTTCTTCAATGCTGCAGTAGGTTCCACTGATATGAGCTGACAGTGATGATGTTTTATACCTCCAAGAGCTGTTGCAGATTCAGTATTAAACAACACTGTCTTGTGACTTTGGTAGTGTTTTGTTGACATTCCTGTGCACAGTCTTAGGAAGGACTGTCTGCAGGTGAAAAATTTTCACAATATCCTTGGTATCTGCTTACCTGTTACAAATTGAGAGAACAAATTGAGAGAAACATTGCACTAGTTTGTTTTTAATGTCATTCCCAGAAAATGATGTACAAGATAACCTCATTCCATTTTCTGTATACAGATGGCATAGAATATTTTCTAAATATTTAATTCATGTCTTATCTTACAGAAAATGCATATGGAAGATTCTTGTATGGCACTTATTTTACATGAAGTTATAAGAATTTACATGAGACAAGAAGTGTTTTGTTACTTAAAGAGGATGCCTATTCCTAAATTAATTGGCTCATGCTCTGATCTATCAGAGGCAATGGGATACCATAAACAGCAATAAATAATATAGAGGGAAGACCAAAATAGACAAGTAAGTGGAAAAACAGGGTGATACATTGAAGCAAGGTTATGACCAAACTTACTGAAAAATTAACCACTTCAGGAAATACAAGGGAGAGCATTAGTGCATTGATGATATTTGATTATAAAATATCAACATGGCTTCTTCCAAGGGAAGCCCTGCCGTACAAATGTCTTTCTTAAAGTGCTTTGAATGGGTCAGGAAGTATGTGAATAATGACAATCTGATTGAGTTAATTTACCCAGATTTCCAAAAATATTTTAGGGAAATTAAGAACCAAGCAAAAAGAGAGATTCTGGCATGGATTAAAAAATAAATAAATAGATAGATAAACACAGGAAACAAATAGGTAGTTCTCACAGATCAGGAAGGTCAGCAATGGAATTCTCCATGGATTTGTGCTGGGATCTGTGCTGTTTAATACATTCATAAATGACCTAGAAAATAAAGTAATAAGCGATAAGGTTTGCTGACGATACAAAATTATTTAAGGTAGTAAAGAAGAGAGCCAACTGGGAAGAATTGCAGAAGAACTGACAAGATTGATTAGGCAATAAAATGGCAAATTAAATTCAGTGTAGACAAATGTAAAGTGATACACGGGTGGGAGAATGGTTCTAGCTTCAAACTGGTTCTCAGGTAAACATAGCAACATCATGGTTATCTCTGAGTGAGATTACTTTTAATACCCATGTGTTATTTTTTTTTTTTGCCAGAACATACCTATAATGTTATATCAGTGTCAGAAATACGGTTGATTCCTTAGAAACCTCACTGCCTTCTGCAACCTCTCCCTGATTTCCTCCACCCTCCAACGTATTAATTCCCTTCCTACCAACTTCTGTTTACTGCTACCATGTGATTGCATATAAGCATCTATCTAATGGGTCCTTCTCCTCCATGTTAACGGTCTCCTCCCTTGCTTTTCATGTCCAGATTTTGTGGTATTCCCCTACCCTTTATGTCCCCTCAGGCACCCTAGCATGTCTCCTCTGCCGCAACGTCCCACATTCTCCTTCCAGTGGACAAGGGTTCTGTGAGATAAGATAAGCTATATATCATAAAATGAACATAATAGTTTTTCTTTGCTCAACTAACATTCAGGCAAAATTTCCAAAATATTGTCAGGTGATCATGAAAATTCTGTGAAGGGGCTACTTTTCAAGGAATGTAGTAGCTACTGAAAAGAATAGCTTCTAAAGTGTAAAATAACAGCATAAAGAGCTAATGATTTTTTACATAGGTACATACAACCACAGCATGTACCTGTGTTTGTATATTAGATAAGTATAGAAAGGGACAATTTTAAAAGATTCATATTCTTATATGTAAATTATTTTCTCTTCCTTTAAAAATACCGGTTATTATTTTGGCTCTCTAATGGAGATCAAATAAAAATCAAGCAGTGCAAATGTTTTGTGAAAGTTTAAACAAAATCTGAGCATCAGCTGCTAGAATTTATTGGTTAAACACCTAAAACCATAGTCTATTGAAGTTGTTAAGATAATTTTTGACAACAGTTGTGTTTCCTGGAGATGCATAAGAATAATTTTTTTCATCTCTCTTTGACTAATTAAGTTCAATGCTGAGCTGAAGCAAAGCTGAGAGATCCCGACAGTTCTGAAGAGGGACAAAAGCTCATTTTTCAATTCCAATTTGTTAGTAAACACAAGGTGTGAAATAATGAAATTTATGAGGTTTAAAAGCTTAAGTAAAACAATAACCAAAACTGATCAATTAACTAGCAATGGTAAATATTCCCTTCATTTGCTACATTAATTAATTTTACATTAAAGCACATTCCAATTAATTGATTTTGTTATATACGTCTAGAATAACTTTATATCCCCAATAAGCACTATAAAAATGCTGGTTTGGTACATTTTTAGGTGAGTGTCAATTAACTGACTTTTCACTCAAAAGCAGCTTTGCACATATCATAAATAAAAAAGATAAATTATACAGTAAATAATAAATCTACTATTCATTAGTTTTGAGCCTAACAACACTGTAAGTAAGTAAATATTAATATTAACATGTGGCTTCATAACAGCTTACATAAATGTGTAACAATGATGACATGTATCTTTCACCTAGCAAGTATCTTCATTAAATTTACCAAATTATACCAGCTAATTAGAACAGACTGACTTTTGGAGAATATTTCAGTGAGAAAAAAGAAACAATAAATATTGTTTGTATTAAAGCTTGTTGATTTAATAACACTTTAAATCACTAGGATTTAATTAATCCATCTTGGTGAATGTGTTGCATACATGCTCTTTTTTATATATGGGAACCAAAATCTCTTCCAGAAAAGATTAAAATCTATTTCTTCTACTTTGTTAGCTACTGAAGATTTATATTTGCAAGTCTTATACTAGTCTGTCATCTATGTTTTGCAGAAATATATCCTAAACTATTGTAAATTACAAATATTGTCTGCTCAGTCTACTGGTGGAAGACCTTAGTTAAGAAATTGGAGTCCAAGTAGCGTTTTCACAATTGACGTCATAAACATGGCTAAGGAATCTGTATGGGAGAGTCACACGGGAGTGTGTACATCTGCCTTTCTGAACAGTTGGAAGTGGTAGTTTGATATGCAGCTGATGCAAAAATGCAGGTTTCCTAGTATAGTTGCAGGAAGTTAAATGGTGGAAGACAGTGAGCTACTGAACTGTAACACCCGGCTGCAGAAACTTAACAGGTTTGTACTGTGCCTTCAAACTGTTCATATTTGTCACTTAGAATAAATCAAGATCTATGTTGCTAACTTTTAGCACGTGTTAGAAAGCCAAGGTTAATTTTGAAACAGCATTATGCACAAAAATTAATGCATTTGAAAAATTCACAAAATAAAGCTGGAAAATAAATCACAGAATAAATCCCACAAAATACGGTTGTCGTTTATTTATTAATCATTTGTAGAAAATCTCTTTTGAAGTAATTTACCTTAGCCTCAGTAATCAGCTCTTGTGGAGCTGGAAGCAATAGTGATATGCAAATTTCTACAGAGTAAGCTGCCAGACTGAGGGAGGCTAATGTGGCAATCAAAAATACTCCAATACCTGCCAAACACATCCAAGGAAGATATGTCATTGACATAACAACAATGACACGCCAGATCATTTCCTCCTGCCTGTTTGTATTTGTCACAGGAAAAATATATTTTTCTGAAATACTTCTTAAATTAAAATGCAAATAACCACATCCTTGTCTGCTAGCAATTACTATCAAACAGAGAGACCAATATTTGGATATAAAAGAACAATAGTCACATATAAGGGCAGATTTTCAGACATTATGATTTGTAACTCTGCTGAAATCTTTTGATAGCCACAGGAGATCATAGTATTCCCTTTTAATGATAGATCATGAAAGATAAACATGGCTGAATATATATTAAATTCAACATTAAGTTGTTGTTGCACATTATCTTAGAAAAATGCAGATGATTCAAAGAGGGGTTACATTTCCATATTTTCTGTGCTTTGTTCCTTGCCAAAAAGGTTATTTTTTAGCAGATAATTCTAAAATAATTTTTGCAAGTAGATTAGAAAATAAGACAGATCAAGAAAAATATTTTACAGAATTTTTGTCTAAGATAGATGTATTCAATAAGCAGAGCCAGCTGTAACTTATCCTAGAGTACTTACTTAAGGAAACAGACAAAATAATCTCGAACACACTGTTGGCTTTAGGAAACCATGACAGACAGACAAAGTCATGAAGATTGGAAAAGGACTAACGAGGTCTCTATTTCCAAAATAACAGGAAGGAGGGGGAAAAAAAAAGAAGAAGAGAGGCTTTAAGTAAATATATGTGTAATCAGCCTGCCTTTGAACAGTGAAAGATACTGAAAAATATATTAAAGGTTCAGTTCAGACTAGGTTCAATTAGCCTGGGGAAAACATTGGTTCTCTGCTGAATGGGGAGGGTGCCTTGGTGAGGAAGGATGCAGAGAAGGCAGCATTACTAAATGCCTTCTTTGCTTCTGTCTTTACTGCTAAGGCTGGACCCCATGGCCTGCAGAACCTGCATATATGAAAGAGAACCAGGAGAGAGGAAGATTTTCCGCTGGCCAAGGAAGATTGGGTTAGTGGTTATTTAGACAAATTGGACACCCATAAATCTAGGGGCCGAGATGGGATGCACCCGAGAGTGCTGAGGTAACTGGCACGGAGATTATTGGTCAGCCGCTCTCCATCATCTTCGAGAGGTCATGGAGAGTGGGGGTGGTACTGGAGAACTGGAAGAAAGCCAATGTCCCTCCAGTCTTCAAAAAGGGCAAGACGGAGGACCTGGGAAACTACAGGCTGGTCAGCCTCATCTCCATCCCTGGAAAGATGATGGAACCACTCATCCTAGAGACCATCTCTAGGCATATCAAGGAAAAGAAGGTGATCAGGAGCAGTCAGCATGGATTGACCAAGCGGAAGTCATGTTTGAAGAACCTGATAGCCTTCTACAATGGGAAGACTGGCTGGGTGGACGATGGGAGAGCAATGGATGTTGTCTACCTTGACTTCAGTAAGGCTATCGACCCTGTATCCCATAATATCTTCATAGGAAGCTCACAAAGTATACTAGATGAGCGGACAGTGAAGTGGATTGAGAACTGGTGGTTGGATGGCAGACTTCAGAGGGTGGTGATAAATGGGGCTGAATCTAGTTGGAGACCTGTGGCCAGTGGTGTCCCGCAGAGATCAGTACTGGACCCAGTGCTGTTTAACTATCAATGACTTGGACAAGGGGACAGAGTGCCCTTGGGCAAGTTTGCAGACGATACCAAACTGGGAGGAGTTATCAACACTCCAGAGGGCTGTGCTGCCATTCAGAGGGACCTAGACAGATTAGAGAGTTGGGCAGAGAGGAACCTTATGAGGTTCAACAAGGACAAGTGCAGGGTCCTGCATCCAGGGAGGAATAACCCCAGGCACCAGCACAGATTAAGGATTGATCTGTTGGAAAGCAGCTCCACAGAGAGGGATTTGGGAGTCCTGATTGACAACAGGTTAGCCACAATTCAGCAATGTGCCCTTGTGGCCAAGAAAACCAATGAGATTCTGGCTGCATCAGGAGTAGCATTGCCAGCAG
>NW_010577784.1:6925-24812 GCF_000705375.1 Tinamus guttatus
CCGTAGGTCCGATCGCCTTCCTAGGAGCGAATCGAGTTCCCAAATAGTGTGATCAACTATAAGCTCGACTCTGGTAGTATCAGATTCACAAACAGTCCTTCAACTGCAGGTCCGATGGCCTCCCCCCAAACAAGTAGTCGAGTTCACAAACAGTATGATTTATTCAAATGCAACATTTACAAAGCAGGTTTCGGATGTCAGTACAGGAAATTCTCTACTAGAGCGTGGGGTTTTTAGCTAGCCCTGATGTACAAATGTGCAATCATCACTCACCCCAGAAGATGGGAGAGGGCTCTCAGTCTCGAGTCTCCTCAGGCGGTGTGCCAGTACAAGGGGAGGAAGGGGGACCGGCCCATCAACTGACCCAAGAGTTATGATGATTTCTTACTTCTCTTTTTCCCTCAAGTTCACCTTTTGTACTTTTCTTTACATTCAGGTGGAGCTTGAGTGACTAGAGACATACTTAATTTTGTTATTGATTGGTGAAAAAGTTTCTCGCTTTCATTTAAAGGTACAGTCCACCGAAAATCTAGAGCGCATGCTCAGTGAGGGGTGGTCGTACCTCGGAGGCGGGTAACTTTTGGGATGGAGGTATGGTTTTCACATTATAATGAGCAAAGTTCAAGCAAAGTTCATCATTTGCCACCTTTGCTGGCTCAGCACCGGACTCGTTATCGTATATCTCTCATTAGACAGCCACTGTGCGGCTTATCAGCAGCCCAGCACAGGGAGTGCAACAGAGTTTGGTCGCGGTGCCTTCACCCCGCTCCATCCTCCGTTACTCCCCTTTGCAGCTGCGAGGAGGGCAGATTGCGTTGCCCAGGGAACCGTGGAGGAGCAGAGTCCATGCGTACCAACCAGCCTGGAAGTGGCAACTGTGTAGCACCCCAAACAGGCCTCTGTAATGCCAGAGCTGTGTTAGGCCCTAGTTTTCCTCTCAGTTCCTGCTTTCAAACAATTCTTCCACAAACACTTCTTCCACACACACCACAGAATGGATTCACATCCATGTCACAGCAAGTGATCTAGACATGTTCTAACAAATCATTGACAGAGCAAGGGAAAAAAATACCTTCATCTTTTGTATTCCATTTGAAATTCCACCAAGCGCTAACACATATCTCTAAGCTGCTTTCGTGTCACTCTTGTGCATCCTTCCTCTCAACAACCACTGCTCTCAGCCAAGTCCACAAGCGTATCAACCCCACAAAAATGACCAGTTCTAATAGAACAAAATAATGTTTTTTTTTCTTAAAAAAAGTAAATAAAAAGATGTTTGCAATTATTTCAACTTGAACTGCAAACAGCTGCATAGGAATTCTCCATACAAATCTCTATGCAAGGCCAAACTTCCTTGGGAATGCAATTAAGACTCCGGTATGGTAAAGGCCTGACGAGCCTCCACAGCGCAACCCCACTGGCCACAGCCCGAAACTAAGCAGAGCGTCTGCTCCCAGACCTGGTTCGTGGCACCTCACCCCACAACTCTGACCATGCACAAGGTGGAGATGCAGCCTCCTCAGAGGAGCATCCTTACCAAAGCTGCCAATGTACCTCAATAGGTGAGGAGTCAAAGTCCCGTAAGGAAATACGACCCACTGAATTTTTCAGTAGTCTTCTGGTTTATGATCATTAAAAAAAAAATCTTTTCGTCAACATGTTGATGGATCTTGTTCTTATTATAGTTTGAGTGTTACACCAGAAGCACAAAGTTGCTAGCAGCACGACCTGCAATAGTTATGTTTGCAGAAAGAGATAATCAAATAGCAACACAACACTTACTTGGTGAACTGACCATTAAAAGAACATGCAAGATTTCCCCCCCTGCAGTTCTGATAAAGTTTAAAACAATTTTCTGAACACTTAACTACATTCTTTATCTTTTTACCCATAATCTCAATATATCTCCTTCACAATGAATTGTTGCTTTTCCTAACAAACCATCAAACAAAATACACAGGGTTATAACTAGTCATCCGGAAAACGTATGGGCACAAAGCGTGCAACTTCCAACAGAGTCAAGCATTTGTAGTAAGCAAGGAATCTAATTTGTGCCAAAGAGCCACAAATAATTAACACCATTAAGCAGAAACCACAGTTACATTGAGTGTGCAGAGTTTGGGTTCTTCGTAATAATATATTGTTTCATTAGATTTACACAGAAACTAGCTATCTACATACTTATGTGACACTAAAACTTGGCATGTTGAATCAGAGCTCTTTTTGACCCGAAAACTGTATTAGAGCAAGTCTTCCACGGGAATATACACGGATCAGGAACATTTTCATCCACCAAAAGGCAGGAGAGGAGGAATAATTCCTAACACACTTCTGCTTTTTCAATCAATGTTAAATATATTCATTAAACAATTGTTCGAGGAAAAGTTTGGGGCAGCATATGGGGTCTGACATTAAGTGTCAAGACCATACTATTTTAGGGCACAGAAGTACAAAACAGTATAATGGATGCTTCAAAACAAAAAAAACTGAAAGCATATGAGCTCTATTACCCCTGTCTCCTCTCCTTATCGCTTTATCCAAGAGGCTTAATTAAGCTCCTGCTTCATTCCCAGGCTCTCCTGAGAGCAGAATTCTGCAGAAAGTGGAAACAAAAAAACAGATAGAAAAGAATGCCCGAGAGAAAGGCCAGATACCTTCTATTGCTGCCTTTAAAAGCATGCCTTCTTTTTTTTTTTAATTTTATTTTTTTTTAGGAAGAAACTATTTAAATGCAAATAGCTATATTAATGCAACATTCAGCTATATTATGCAAAACCCAGTAATGCAATTCAGAGTTACTGATACCATAGATGTCATTCAGCCACACACAACATATTAAGTAATGTTGTATGCAGAAATGCACTACTGGTCTGTTAAAGATGTGGCTTAAGAGAAGATAAGAGAGTCTGGAAAGAAACTGTGGTTTCATCCCCATCCCCACACCAATTAAGAAATCATGGAGATGCAAAATGTTTTTTTTTTTTTTGAGGACTCCTAGCTTTGAAAAAATTTACTCACCAAACCAGCAGAAAGTGAAGGTGCTGACTGCCCAAGTGCTTGGCTGCGCATGCGAACCAGATTAGAGGTTTCTGCAGGTTGCCACAGCTGCTGTACAACTGCACTAGGAAGCAGGTACCTGCCTGCCAAGTTAAGAAAGAGTACATTAAAATATTAGATATTACAGAGAAGGAAATATAATGGGCAGTTTACTAAAATGTAAAGCTCTTATCTACTTTTTTTGTTTCTCAGGAAGGCGTCCACCATTCCACTGTCGTCTTTCACTATAACCCTGATCAGAGGGGATGCCATCACTATGGAATTTTTACCATCCACTTGTCAGCCATTCCACATGCTAAGTTTTTCTTATGCAAGCCCATTTTAATTAATATTCTCACAGCTATATATTCCCTCTGCCCTGAATCATAACTAATGCAACAATAGATGCAAACATCCAGAATGGTGGATCTGAGCCAAAGAAACCAGGAAACATACATTCCAAAGGCCAGCAAAAAAGATTGTGTTTTTTTGTGTAAATGCATTATTCTAAGCCTTAACCTTGTATGCAATACAGTTTATTTTTATATCAAAGAACTACAATAAACCATATCCCCTCTAAGATCCATAGTCCTCACATTAATTGAAAAATTCAGCTCTTATCAAACATGGCGATCTAGAGAGATTTTAACATAGCCTTACTAGAGAGAGCTTCCCTTCTGTTTTAAGGGCAGGAACGGTCTCTTCAAAGACACCAAAATGCACCTGGTGAAGGGAGAAGTGGGCCCTGTGAAAAAGGCCTTGGCTGCAGAAATGGGCACACACTCTCTGGCCCTGATCCCATCCTTTTAGAAGGCAGGATCCTAACTGGACCAAGTAGGAATGTCAAGGGGGATACGGAGATTGCTGCTGCCCCTTCCAGTGCCACATTGCAAGGGAAATAAAAGGAAGCTGGGAGGAGACTTTTCAAAATGAGGAATAATTTTTTGCACACAGATTATGAGCCTGTGGACCTCCTTGCTAAATAAGGATAAAAACTTCAAGGAGAGATGGCAAAAGGTCATAGAATAGGTAACTATTAGGGGTGCTAATTATGAAGAAACCATCTCTGGTCCAGGAAGCCCCGGAAGCTGCAGGGCAGAAGCAAGGGGAACAAGAGAAAAGTATCCGGAGGACAAGATGTAATGGCACCGTTTCTTTTTACTTGACTTTCATCCACTGCCAGAGACAAGATACTGGGCTAGACACTGGTCTCATTGGGTGTGTTCTCCCTCAGCTCTTTGTTATCTCTGAAAACTCAAAGTGAGAATTACACTACTCGCACAACTGATATCTTTTCTCTGAAAAAAAATGAACAGGCTGATGCAGAGATTACAAATGAAACCTCCAAAAAGACATTTCGCAGAACATTTTTAAATGATTTTCAAAAGCACAAACCAAGATTCCTCAGGTCAGAAGAAAGCCCTCTTTCACACCAATTAAAGCATTTGCCTCCTGAAAGGAGGCCACTTTCCGTGTCATCCCAGGGAGCCACAGAGCAGGTGGGCACATGACCCACTGCCACCCCCCTTGCCCTGCTGTGCTGGGCCCTGCTTTGCCAGCAAACTGCAGGCCGTGGCTTCACCAGCTCATTTCAAACAGCGGCTTCGCAGAGGGTTTCCGTGGCCTCCAAAAAACAACTTTCTTAGGAGCTAGAAAGTTCCCAAGCAACAGCACAGGACAAGCTTTTTTAAAGCATCTCTATTAGTCTTCAGAACACAGTTATTTTTCTTTAATATACCAGCAAAGCTCAGCTTCCAGACACTTTTCACTCAATTTAGACATTTTTCACCCAATTTACTAACAGCTTGCCACAGACTCAGAGAAAGATGTAAACTTGCACTCCCCACTTATCCAGGGTATAACCTCCTCAAACTGGAAAAACTGCACTGCTTTCCCCATTGTTCTCTCTGCAAGTCTCTATCAAACCCTGGCTGCCTTGTCATATGTGCTGCCAGTTCCCTCCACTAAATGGAAACTACAAAAAGCTCAAGGTATTGATTGCAATGCCACATATTTGCTATTCCATTTGTGTTAATCCCAGAATGACTTAGACAGTTACATGCATGTGACACAGGCAGTCACCTACAGCTTATTTATCACCTCAGAGAAATGAGGCCTTCTCATCCAGTGACAATTATAAGAGTAAAGAAACTCAGTCACACATACTTCCCATTTCAACAGATGCATTTAATTTCTTTAATGTTTCCCACAGCAAAAGAAGTCATTTTCTTTTGAACAGATAAATGACAGATTTGGATTATAAATAGGGAAATGCTTTAGAATGAAAAAGGCCTTCTCCTCCAGAGAGCCAGTAGAGAGGCTCTCCAGATGAAAACAGAAATTTGTGACTGCTGAGCCCCAGGTTACAAGAAACTCTCAGACTAGAACATGGACTGCAAAAACACAGAATGAAAGTCTGCAAGGCAGCTCCTAAAATTCCATGAAAGCCAACACAGCTCCACACAGAACCACCTATCACCTCCAGGAACACTAGTCAAGTGCTTTGGCAACACTTGCTTTGTCAGAGGCGTACATTACACACAGATTTCCTCAAAACTGTATTGACTCCCCTCAGAATTCACCAGGAAAACTACACTGAACAAGCTGCAGCTTGGCTCCCTGCACCATACTCTTAAGCAAGTGGCATTGCCACAAGAACTGATACTTTTCTTGAAAAGCTACAGACTTTTCCTCTGATCTGAAGAGGAAAATAGAGTGCAAGAACATAGGTCTGCTTTAACTCCAAAGTTTGTTCTAAAACTGGTGAAAAGCACTATTCTTGGTTAACCAATGCACTTTATAGTGAATTGCTAGAACAGCTTCCAACTCATACTGTCAGGCACTGGAACTTTCCCAGACTGTGCTTACCTTCAGTTTAGATGGAAACCCCATTGTCCTTCCCAAACAAATTTTGAAGACAACTATTTAGATTTTGTTCAGAAATTAGTTTTGCTTAGATCTGGACCCCTAGCACAACAGGTTTAATTAACAGATTAACAGAAGGACATAAGAAATGAGCCATAAGTGCTCACATTTACTTTTTGTTTGAAATGAGAGCCAGACACAAGACATGGAGAACTGGTGTTGCAATTCCTATCCACGTAAATCACTCTGTATCCTACTACATGCAACTCACCCCCCCACCCCTCAGGTAACTTTACTTTCATCTTTACAGTCATCTATATTTATTCTGTTTTTACATTACTCAAACTTCTGAAAAAAAGTCTAGGATGCTTTGATGCAAAGGCTAGAGAAGACACAAAATTTTGTGCCAAGTCCTTTCAGCAGCACCAAGAGTTTTGCCTGGCTGAGCAGAGAACAGAGCAGACGAATTCTAGGCCAGCATCTGCACTTCAAGAATTCACTTGATTTACCCTTGTTTTTTCCTTGCATGATTAACCTCTAGAAATATTTTGAGTAATGATCCAACTGTGGGGTAACTAATTAGATGGCATGATCAAAATCACAGCAGAAATGGCAGCATGTGCGATGCTGGACTCTTAGACTCCTCCTAGAGCCTCAAGGAGGCAGCAGATTTCACAACACACTGAAATTAAAGTGAATTAGATTGCCTGGGACTATCTGTGTGATAGTACATTCACAGCTTTAAACACAGAAACTGCATATAGTAATAACACTTTCTATGCAAGCAAAAATAGCATTGGCATATAGAGAAACACGGCAGATGTCAGACACTTACCTGGGAAGAGCATTAACTGTTCTGTAGGGAGGCAGTAGCAGGAAAATAGCTGCTGCCAACAAGAGATCTGGCAGCAACAAATTACCCTGACAGTGACAACTGTACTTTCAATAATATATTCCTTAAAATAATAATAAAAAATGGATATAACCTACAGGGAAAAAGTAGACCTTTTTTTTTTTTTTTTTTTCCAACCGAAATTGGGGATTCCCCATTTTTTTAAAAAAAAAAAAAAAAAAAAAAAAAATCACACACACAACACACCACACACCTTCCAAAAGCCAATCAGTTCTCTTTGAGGGATTAGGATACCTTGTGTTAAACCACTACAACAAGGAAACGGTTCCTGCCTGAAATCAAATAGTCAACAAGTCTCCCTGGATTCCTCCATATAAAACTCTACAATCCCCTCACTTCTAGGCTATCCACTGCTGCCGCTTCTTGTCCCTATGCCCCCAAAGTGTCCCAACCCAAAAAATCAATCTTTCCTGCTACAGTTCCATTTTTAACTGTACACATTTTTCCTCTTTTACTTTTCTGCCTTTTTCTTTAATACAGCCCTTGAATTTATACAGATGCAGACCTTCCTCACTATTAAAAGTGATTCACATGACGCTTCTGCTGAAAGGTCTGTTTTCACATTGTGCTGAGCTCTGCCTTCCCACAGAAAGCTGCAAAAGATGGCTCTGTTTTTTCAAGGAATTGAGCAAGGGTGAGGAACACTGCCTCAACTACACCTCATTCCTTCTATTGCAGTTCAGGATTTTGGCACATGCACAGCACAAACTGTGTCAGTCCCAGGTAATCTCCATCTAACAATAAATCTTGATGCCCTTTTATCACTGCTTTCACCATTAATAGAGACGAGTCCCCTACTGCTGCTCCATTCATTTGCAGCATGGCCTTGGACTTCCTCCCACATCATCTGCACATGCTTTGCTGGTACCTTTGTCACCCTTCCTGTGCCTGAAACCCCTGGGACAGACTGAAGTGCTCTGGTCACAACACTGTTTGGTACCAATATCATATCCTTCTGTATCAGGATGCAGTCCTTGTTAGGCTACCACATTTATCAAAACACTTTAGCAAAAGGTGACCTAAGCCCATTACAGAATGGTAATTACTTAGCATTATTTACTGGCATTACATAATAGTAATATCGGTGGACATAGGGCACACATCACTGGAGTGCAGGGTCATCTTCCCCTTGTATTTCCTTACCGTGTCAATCTTCCTTCATAATTAATATTTCTAGAAAACAAAGCAACCTTAGTAGCTATTTCTTGTTGCTATTGTCCAATGTGTATATAATGTGGTATGCTTTACAAGAATCCTAAAAAGATACTTAAAAGTCACATATACTTCTGCAAAGATCAGTCACAAAAGGTGGGCTTTGCTTTATTCTCATTCATTATAAAAATCTTTTCTATTGCTAAAGTATTACTTTCCTTCCAAAGTCCAAATGCTAATGGAATCACTCAAAATAACTAAACGGAATGAAAATGAGAGCTTAAATCTAATACCCATAAATTTTTAAATTTCAGTTATAATTTAGGAATTACTTTTCCTAAGTTTTTAGCAGTTTTATATTTAAAAATTGCATATGATTGAGGAAAAACATCTGCCAAGCAAATGAAGTTTTTGGCATTACAAAAGTACCGAGCGCAGAGGAGATTCTGTTGAATGGTTGAATTATAAGAGTAAATGTAGAGGGAAGCATCTTGAAACAGCAGAAAATCATTTCTGAGGAAAACAGTAAAGCAGGTCTCCATTTCGCAATAGGAAGTGATAAACAGGCCAGCGCATTGCTAAAACACTCAGACTAGCCCATCATTTCCCTAATTAGGAGAAATTACTCCCACTCTACTGCAACACCTGAGAGGCCCTGAAAAGGCAACACAGACCTTTGGTCATATCCCTCATAAAAAACAAGCAGCTACATTCTGAAGTTATTTACAACTCTACTTCATCACCTCCCAACTCTACTGAAATATAACTCAGCAAAATAAACTGCAGGAGATATGTTAGTTATCAATGAGGTTAGAGGTGGGCACATTCTGCTGCTCCTGTTCATCTTACCAATGGATAGAGAGCCTTTCTCTCATACCACTAACACAAAGCCTCAAAGCTTACACACCACTCTTGCATTTTACAGCAAAACCCTAACTTAAATAGCCCTGCTTCTCCTTCACCTATGATTTACTCCAGGTTACACCTATGCTAGAAAAATTTATGGATCCAGTCCTGATAAACCATGATACCATTATCAAACAGGGGAGGGGAAGGAAGACTTGGAAAAATGGAAGTTAAAAATTCAGACTAAATGTTCAATGCCATCAAAACCTCATTAAAATGGATTAGGTCTAAGTAACCATGAGGCAGTTGCATTGCTCCTTCTGATAGAGTCAAGTGTGCAAAAACAAAATCCTGCACGTGAAGGGCTCAGTGAGGGCTCTCGTCTGCAACACTGAGCATGGGCCCGTTGCAACCAGGCTGCGCAGAGAAAACGTCCCACCTAGTTTCAGACTCCAGAAAATTCACCGTTGCTCAGTTCAACCACTACGTGAAGCATTACTTCAGCTAGCAGTCAGTTCTCTTCACTATCAGCTCCTCAGCATCTATGTTTTTCTCAGCTACCTGTTTCACAGGAACTGCAGCAAGACACAAAGCAGGTTTCTCTCACAGCCCTACAAGAACATGCCCAGGGACAGCCACGTGGCCACACGTGTCACCCGTGATGTGTCCACACAAAATCACTACTTTCTGGCAAACACGCTGGAAAGACAGTTTTGCACCAAGCAGCTCAGGTGATAGCAACATGACAGCAGCCTCAGCGCGGGGCACGCAGGCGACCACTCAGAAGCCTTTAATCAAGCACAGGCGAGTTCTTGCCACGAGCTGCAGCGCCCAGCAAAGCCCAGCCAGCCACCTCAACAGCTCTTGGGGGATCTTGAACCAAGCTGCAACTCCGGAACTTGGTACGGATAGGCTTTTTCTCCCCACTTCATTTCTCCATTCTGACAAGTAGCTGTTTAACCTGCTCTCAAGCTGCTGTTATGAAGTGCCCCTGAGAGGGTTAAGCTCTACTTCCCCTCCCTTCACAACAGGCAACTTGCAAATTTACCTGCTAATTAGCCCCTCCAAGCACTTTGATCTCAACACCCATCAACTTCACCTCTTCTGATGATACAAGCACAATTAAGCAGCAGTGCAGGAGTTAAAAGCAAAGTAATGAGATGGGAACACAGTTATTGTCTGTTCTCATCTCAGACTACAAGATGAAGAATCCAGACATCAAAGAACATGGAAATTATCTTACTAGACAGACAAGGAAGGAGAATTAACTCTTAACTATACAGCTAGATTGAAGCCTCAAACAACATGTAGTTGATAATGACAAGTGAAACCTAGCATCCTCCCAACCAACAGTGTCCCAAGAACCCTTTAAAATGCATCTTTAATAACAGAATGTATTTACTTTAGCCGTAAAAGATGTTTTTATACTGAATTCTTAAAAAAAGTAATTTTCAGATATGTAATTATATAACAGACTACTTCCAGCTCTTGATATTAATACTGGAAGGCATTTAACACGTGGTAAGAACACTTGAAAGAAGCATTTGAGGGAGGCACTGAAAATCCTCTATGGTGTTCGAGAAGTACATGGCAATTTCAAGCGAAGTGGGCTGTGCCTCCCCATCACCACGCTGCATAGCTCATCTGTAAGGGGGCTGCCTTCAGACTCCATCCCCAGAGGCACCTATGCAATCCCAAGGCTTTCTGTGGAGTGGTACAAGTGTAACTGGTCCCATAACTGGAAATCCACAAACAGTTTTGATTCTGTAAATAAGAAGTGCTCTCCAGTTCCTCTGATCCACACTCACTAGGCATCATTAACAACAAAATCTCCTTTAAAACATAATCGCTATAGTAATCACACCGTTATTACGATAACCAGTTATACGGAATGGGAAGGCGCCGTTTCCAAAGTGGTTTCAAAGTACACTTGTGCATTTTTATGCTTAATTTTCCACAGCCAAACTGTATCAAATATTTGACATTTTAAGATTTAATGAGCTAGTCCGCATTTTCAGCGATATTCCTTATAAACTTTGTACAGCCTAATGTTGGTGAAGGCAGAGGACTGCTAGCGCTGCCAGCTGCTGCCTGTCCTGCAGGAAGGGGGACGCTCTACTCCAAGGCCCTGTCAGCCCACGGATAACAGGGCAGCTTGATCTTAACAGCCCATAAAGCTGTTGATCTTTCTGCTAATTGGCAAAAGCAGAGTGGTGAATTGTGAGGCAAAACACAGACTGAGGCTTCATTTCCAGGCAGTCACTTATCTGTTGTGAGGGAACAGGAGCCATCACTGAGTGCACCTAAACATGGATGCAGGACGCAGAGGCAGGAAGCTGGTCCAGTGAGGAACGCTATAAGAGACAGACACACAGCCCAGGACTTCTTGCTTTTTAGCCCCTTACTAGATGATAAGGTAACTTCATTAGCGCACACTGCCTAAGGATCTCAGAAGGTTATGAAACGAAGCCTGTACCTGTTATCTCACCAGTGTTTGTACCACCTCCATTTAACTAAGCAAGATAAGAGCCGGGCCACAATTAGAGGAAATTAGGCCAGCAGGAGGGCTCTTTCCAGGCAGGTATGAATAACAGGAGACAAAATTATAAAACCAAACTACAGGTAGCCAAGCATTTTGAGTCTTTTTGTTTGCTTTTTATTTTTTATTTTTTTTAATTATTGGAACTGCATAGCTTCTCAGAGCAGCGCAAAGCTGCAGGGCCATGAGGGAGCCCTCGCAGGGCTCAGCAGCAGTGCCTGCCACCAGCAGCAAGAGCAGGGTGGGTAGGAACTGGCTCGCATTGCACGAGCAGCTGCTGCACAGCCCACTGCATCACACACCCAGAAGCGGCAAGGGGACAAGGCCCGTTCGCTTTGCTCATCCCGGTGATTTGCCAGGTTAACCTCCTCCCCACTGAAAAGCTCATTTCATTTCTCAGCCTTTTACATCCTTTTTTTTTGGTGCAGTGAATTCTCTCTAAGCATCTCTAACACAGCAAACAGAGACCTGTAGACAATTCAAGCCAAAACCCCTCTGACTGCAGACACTCCTTTGAAGTCAGCAGAGATCCACACAAGTAGCCACTGCAGAAAAGCATTTTTTTAATCAACCATCTTTTCTCCTGAGCAGCAACCAGTTCTAAGGCTCCTGTCCGCACGCTGTTTGGAATCCTTAAAGAGGAAATTTAAAGGCTAGGGAGAGATGCTCGTGTACCCATGCTTTTACCTCATGAGTCCTTCTGTTTAGCAACTCTACCCAAAGACCATGTTGGAGCCTCTCTCTGCACCGAGCTGCCCTGCCAGCTCTTTGCTTTGCAATAGGAGCCACTACATGCATTTGTCTGACCAGTACCAAGCCACATCCTGGGAAGTCTTTCATTCCAAACTCAATCTTTCCCCAGAAGCATTTTTCCTCCCCTACACCTCAGGAGTGAAGGTTTAACAAGGCAACACTGTCACAACATTTAAGGACTAAAAGGGCTCTTCAGTCAGTGACAGCAACCTCGTGTACCCAGGGAGTTGTATTCACGTCCTCTACCGGCCAAATCTCATCTGGTGTCAGGGGATGCTAGCGACTTTCAAGAGGAAGCAACAGCAGATTTATTCTCAAAAACACAGATATAATTTTCTCTAAATTTGAGAAGTGTTCCTTGCTTGTCACTGAAAACATATGGTTGCTAGATTGCTTAAAATAATGCAATTCAGGAATAAACCTGTACTCCAATTTCCTTGAAGCTGTGTAGAATGTAAGTTGGATTTCTATCTTAACTTTGCCTCAAATTTTCAGACCTTCTCTCCCTTATGTTGATTTTTCCACTGCAAAGGCCTTGTACACCATTCTCATTTTTTTCCTCATACATAAAGATTTTCTTTGTAATTTATTTTAGCCACCTCAGAACAATAGGTTCTCTATAACTATAATCCTTCAGGTTTTGCCAGTCTCATTTTGTGTTGCAACAGTATAGATTTTTTCTTCCTGTATGTCATGCATAATGCTGCTTCTTGTAAAGCCCTAAGACTCATTTATTTAGGATCTATTACCAGAGATGGAAATCTATATATTTATCACTATTAGTATTCACCCTTGCAGAATTTGAAATATCACATTTTATATAAATTGAAATTTTATGTTTAGGTTTATCATCAATACTACTTACAATTTATGGCTCACATATTCTGTGCTTTTGTTTTTTTATTTTGTTTTGTTGTTGTTTGTTTGTTTTTTGGGGGGAGGGGGGAAGGTGGAGTCAAAGTAACATACAAAGCACAATTAATTACACTTCTAACATTTGGACCAACAGCCATCAGCATAGGAATATTCTGCAAATCTTTGAGCTAGAAAACTTCTCTCTTGCTTTACTTACTCCCATTAATGTACATTTGAAAAATACTAGTCCAATTTCCAAGCAGATTTCCATTAGTAGTTTCCATCCAGTAGTTCACAGCAGGTCCCAATGCAACAGAATAGACACTAAAAATAAAGCACGACAATAGGGAGCATAACAATATTGAAGATCAAGTACTTTACCAAAGGATAGGTATCAAAATAAGCTTTTCTTATAGTCATTTAATAAGTTTTTGGAAATGCAAAGTGAATGAGGAAATAAGCCCAAAACAAGGACAAGTGTCATTTTATTCATTTAATGCAGGAGACTTTTTTCCAAGTGATATTGTGGTACTCTATAGTAATCATCTACCTGCAGCAGTTCACTTAAATCACTTTTTCAAATAATCATGAAAGAATATTAAGAAATTTCTGTCCGCAGAATGACTTTAACAAATTTAATGCTACCGATTAAGATATTTAAGCTATTTAAAGATACTAAAGTCTTAGGGTATTGAGGTTCATTTAAAGTGCATTAGTAATAAAGCAGTTATTGCACACTATATTTGGGAATCTTGACATGAAAAATCCAGCACGACATATTGCAAGCAGACAAAAAGCACATCTATTACAAGGACCTCAAGCAATAACTCTAGCACAGAGATGAAGACCAGAGACTACACAGCAGCAGAGCACATTTGCTTAATTTGTTTTTGATTAGGCTGCTCTCTCCCTCTTAACTAGAGGGCTTATGTGGAAAGTTCAGATTTTAGGAGACCACTACACTACTATATTGAAATTTTTATTTATTTATTTTACTCTAAAGTACTAGTTTGGCCTGCTAGTAAGGTTTTTAAAATAGTAACACTCCAGAGAAGTCAGAGTCCACTGACAAGAGTTGCCAAGTCAGACTGCTCTTAGTCACTTGTTTTTCACTAAAGCCCATACAAATTCTGAAAGCACTTTGAAATCTTCATCCTACAACTCCTGATTAAACTGAAGTTGCAAGGAAAACAAACCTCATCCTGCTGACACTGCCTTCGTAATGCTCTGATCTAACAAGAGGAGTTCCTGCAGCAGAATCCAACTCCTCTCCTTACAAAGTATGAGCCAACTCAAAGAATTAAGTCACTTAAGATAAAAACACAGACACTCCTCCTTTGACATCATGTGACATTCATTCCAGGTGATTCTCATTACTGATTACAGATGAACAAGTATTGCAATAGCTTCTTGGAGCTCCTTCCTGCACAGGAACAGAGAAAGAAGTGGGGAGGGAAGGATGCGCTCTCAAGAGCCTCGAGAGGGAAAAATCAGTTGCATCCATCTCAACACCATTTTTTTTAATTCCCTGTGTAGCTTTTTAGTTTGACAAATAGTTTTGTTAGCCCTGACTTTAACTCACTTTATGCCACATCTAATAAGTAACTAACTCTTCTAGTCACATTTAATGAAACTAGTGATTTTACATATCATCTTTTTAAAAGCCTTTTAAATTGCTTCATTTGATTTTTTTTTCTTTTATCTTTGAGGTTTGTCTGTGATACCACTTGGTAAGTCACACGACCTAGTGATTTCTCAGATTAGTTTTCTCTTGTTGATGCACTGTTTGCTTTTAAAAGCTTAAATTTTTCATTTCTCTAGGGATTTTATCAAATTGTTTTCTCTTACATTGAAGCAATAAACTTTTTTTTTTTTTTTGCTTACAGCAGTTACAACCAATTATCCATCTGGCTGTTAAAAATATGTTTAAAAATGATTAAGACCACAAAACACTCAAAATGGCAATTTAATAATTGTTTTTAAGTTGTTTTCTAAGGCTTACTTTGTCTTTTATAAATGTCACTACTTCTGTAACTCTACTGTTTATATTGTTTATATCAAAAATAAAGTGGAAAAAAAACATTTTTCCCCTCAACAGCTCCCCTGCTCTTTAAACTCAGGCTGTTGTTGCTGGCTCCTTATCTTGAGTTCCTCTTGGATCCCACCCCTTCTCCCACTTCATTCAAGTGGAGCCTTGTGGTGAGGTTGAGAGGGCCGCAGAGTGTGGGAGCGGGAGTCGCCCTTGGCCTCAGTGCTGGGGTTGAGCTCTGTGCAGTGGCATCAGCCACCGGGATTCGAGTGGGAAGAACAGTGCTCAGTGTCTGTGACCTTGAAGGGAAGCATGCCCCGAATCTGCAGAGGCTTGGGGTACTAAACACTGACTTTCTACAGAGCGTGTCAGCATTGGAGTAGTTGATCTATTTTGAAATTTTGTAATTTGTTGTATATGTGGTTGACCTAACCTCGTAGGTATCATCCCTAACTAAATTTCAGGACACTGTGTCAAAGCAAACAGTTGCATTGAAAACTGTTGCAAAACATTTTAAGTTTTCCTTTCAAATGGTAGAAGCAGTGTAGCTGCCTCGTACCAGAAAAGTCATCCCTGTGCAGGCACTGAAAAAGAAAAAATTCAAGTGATTCAATTCCAGCAAATGCTTAAGTCACCAAAACCATGATCTTACAGAAACCAATAGGCAACCTTAGTTGTAAGACAGGACCAGTAACTTTGTTGCATCTGGACTCTAGTGTTGAGATAACATCCATTTTCAGCTCTCTGGAACATGACTTTTGTTGCTTGAAGGTAGCTGTTATGCTGCATTTTTTTGGTAATATTTTAAGCCTAGAACACTAGGCCTTCAAGCATACATACTTTGTGTGTGTGTGTGTTTGGGTGTTCTCTACAGATAAATGATAAATCAAATAGAAAAACCTTTCTGAAGGTGCTTTTAAACTAAGGCAGATTTCCCTCCTGTCTGACAATGTAGCTTTTTCTCCTTGTGTGGAAGACAAGGGAAAAGAGAGATATAAGAGAGTAGACATGGCAAATTAGCATGAGGTGTATGTTTGTGTTATTTGAGCTTCTCTGATGTGGAAGGTTAATTTTTATTGTTGTTCTCAAAAGCTAGTTGTTATACAAGTGATTCTAGAAAGCTAGTTGTGCCCAAGTTCTGTACGTGCTTAGGGAGTTGAGCAGTCAGACCTTGTGCGGCGGAACCTGAAAATAAACCCTGCCCTTCTGTGGTTTTGGAGCACAGCACTCACAGGCATAGCTGGAGAATTTAGGTTGTGAGTAGAAAATTGATTTTAGGAATCCATGCAGCTTATGAACAGAGTTTCCAAGTTCTAAGCTACTTCATTCTTTTCAAGATTTTTGTAAATGTAAAGAAGAATGAGAAATGAAGGAATAATATGAGTGAAAAGATAGTAAGAGCAAGCACTTGTGACTGGAGTAAGAGTTGTGGTACTGTGATTGCTCATTAGGTCATGCGTTGCTTCCCTTCCCCGTTCCTCATAGTGATGTGTGTTTAACTGTTAAGGATGATATTTGTATATGTGGTGTGAGCTCAGTAGTGATGAAGTCACCAGGCTGTATCTCTGACGATTTGACAAATTTGATGAATTGATATATAGCAAACTTGACATGCAGACATAAAGCTGCGTAGCTTTTTTTTTTCTTTTTGTAATTTTATCACTTTGCCCCAAATAAGCTAAAGTTGTTCTCAGGGCAAAGTGGTCAAAATCTTCAATTTTCTTGGGTTTGCTTGCAAGTGTGTGCATTTCCACCCTGCACTCCACCTTTTTTGCCCCTTTTCCACTTTCCATGTGTTTGTGTGTGTTTAGACTGGTGCCTCTTTCTGGTGGCTCCTGTAGCACCCCTGGGCTGCTGCTGCCCTGCAGCAGGAACACTCTGTTAGGATTTAGTCCTGGTGCCACAGCCACAGTAGCATGGGCTGTTAGATTGCTTGCTTCCCCTTAAAAAACACTGCCAGTTTTTCAGTACTGTTTCTCTCTGATACAGAGCCTCTCTGACAGATCAATACTAAGCTCTGCTGGTGCTGAACTCGAGGAGGCAGGTTAGGCTCAC
The DNA here is from genome assembly GCF_000705375.1 of Tinamus guttatus. The sequence goes on from NW_010577784.1 coordinate 23,969, forward strand.
CGCAATGGGAAGCACATGTTTTCTCTCGGGGCTCTTAACGAGATGCAGGGAGAAAACTCAGGTGCTTTTAAATTGATGCATTTCTGCCAAGGGGCTACTCTAGAAAGAGATTGTATTTAATGTACCTGTTTTTCATGTGTTCTCTCTCTAGCCTCACTGAGGAAATGCAGTAATTGATGAGAATCCTGTCAGATATTCATCCTTGACTTTTTGTCCTTCAAAACACCCCTATGTTCTGTGTTCACACAACAACTTTAATGATTATCCATGTTCAACAGGATGCAGCCAGGGAGAGGATGGCAGAGCTGTAACTAGCATTGCTAAAAAGAGAGTATCCAGCAGACTAATGGATTAGGCTGCCAAGCGGTTTGAACCAACCCGTTGGTTAGTTACACATTTTTGTTACACAAAATTTAACATCTATGGCTGTGATTCAAAAATGGGATACAGCGAGTTACCTCAGATTAATTTTCCCCTTGATAGTAATTTATGTAGCTGGACAGATTAATTGGTGCAAGATACGCTCCTGGCCCCTGATTCCTGTTCTCTTTGGGAGATAGTTTTCGAGGGTCACAACTTTTGTACTGTTTAAAAGTGGCTTTTCTTGATTCAATTCCCAGCCTTGGCTAGATGATTTGCCCAGCATGGCTTAAGGTAAGATTCTTTGCCAAATAATTGACAACCCTTTACTCCTATTTATTTTAATCCAGTGATTTGGAAATCTGTCCTATTTATTATGCTTTGGTTGTGTTGTGAGATAGCCCTTTAGCGAAGCTTCTCTGATGAGCCTGTGAAGCCTGGCACAGAGCCTTGTTAAGGATTACATTGAAGATCTACATTTCAA
>NW_010577784.1:34565-45729 GCF_000705375.1 Tinamus guttatus
AGAAGCCAAAACCCTGTTGCCAAGCCCAGGGGCGCAGCCAGTTGTTAATCTGCCATATCCGCCTTCTCCTCCTTGAATCCATTCCCCTCATTTGTAGGATAGAGGAGAACACTACCTGGGCTCCCGTACCTTTGACGGCCATCCCTAGGGCTTGATATCTTTCAGTTTCCCCATGGCATCATTAGTGCCCACATGAAACTACCAGAGGATAATAGTCATACTCCTGAACAAGTCTTGGGAGCCTTTCTGTGACATCCTTTTTCGGGCCCCTGGCAAGCAGCAGACCTCTCTGGATGAGGGGTCCGATCTACATATCGGTGCCTCCGTGCCCTGTAGCGTGGAGTCACCCATGACGATCACCCGCCGCTTCTTCCGGATGCTCCTTTTCTCCTTAGGGGAAGCATCCTTGCAGCATGAACCAGACTGCCTCTCTGTAGGCAGCCCCCTAGATGGGCCTTGGTTCAAGGCCTCCTCTATCTGATCTGCAAGTTCCAGGGCCTCGTATCTGTTGGATGTGGTTGCCCACTCTGTAGCAGCAGTGCCTTAAATCTTGGGTGTGGTTTTATCTTGAGGGGATAGCACCGAGCCAGGCCTGGGAAGGAGGAAGATGATCCTAAGGTCACAGTTTGGGGATGTGTGAGGAGGTGTTCTTAAAGAATGAGATTGAGTGAGCATGATGGTTAGTAACATGAAAAAATATTGGGATAGATCTGCCAGCATTAGGATTTGGCCAGTGTGATGTGGATGGATTTGTTACTGTATGTTTCTTTTTTTTTTTTTTTTTTTTCAATGCTAACCACCTGCAAAGCTGTTGGGTGTCAATTTGTGTTGCTTTTCAGTTAATTTTCTCCTCTCTTTGAGATTACTGCCACTTACTTCTGATCTCGGTCTGACAGCTAACAAAGATGAGGACTAGGGGGAAGGAGGACACTTGCCAATGTGGCAATCTGAGGGTAGAAATCTCTTCAGGTGAGGGAACATGTTTTTTATCACAGCACATAGGTGGATTGGTTTTGATATCACTGCATCTATGAGCACAACTGTGCTGCTAATGGCAAGTGCTGTCATATGGAGATGCTTTTTGGCTGCACTGCTGAGCCTTGCCCCTTGCTGGGTGAGCCCAGCAGCCTTTGCAGAGCAAAGTGTCTTGTCTGTGCCCTGCAGCTCTCTGGTCTGTACCTTTGGAGCCAAGCCCTTTAACATGCTCCATACCAATGTCCCTTATCTCCGTTAGTTTTTCTGTAGGGACCTCTGCTTCCCAGAAGCTTGTTTCTTGGACTGCTCGTCTGGGAAGTGAAACAAATCTGGTTTTCTGCGTGTTATCTGCCTGACGTAGAGGCCTTGTCCTGGTTAGGGATTGTTTGGGATCCTTCCTTCTCCCTTCAGTTGTCTTTAGTGTCTGGAATCATATTGTTTTATGCAAAGTTTTGGCCTTCACAAGATTTCTTCACTGCTGGCTCATTGTATCAATGGATCATTTTCAACTGGCCTATTTCTTTGAAAAGGCAGTAGCTGTGAGAGGGTGTCGTGGAGCCGCAGGATGTGCTTGGCCTGTAATAACCATCCCATCTCTCTGAATGCATTGCCTTCTCTGTGAGGGTTTTTTTCCCCCTTTAAATGAAAAATAGTTTTACTTCTGAGATGCTCACTCTGATCCCAGTTTTTCTTTGTTGTTTGCCTGCTACTCAGTTTGTCTGCCACTCACTTCTCTTGGAACAGCGTGTACAGCTAGTTGGGATGGTGCAACTGCAGAAACATTTTTTTTGACATAAGTTTATGATGCATTGAAAGACCTATATACATACATCCTAATGCCTCTTCATACTACAGATGTCCTTTTTTGAATCCTTCTATCCTCAAGGAGCTAGACTCCCTATGTTCTTTGCTATCACCTCTATTCTTGATCTGCAATCCCAGTTGTGTGCTTTTTGGACTCTCAGCAGCTTGTATTAATTGCTCATCTCGATTGCACCCCTAAGATAGACAGCTCCATTCCAAACAAATCCCAGTGATAAGTGTTCATCCCTACTTGGACTTGCCTGTTAGGTTTCCTTCCCAGTTTTGTTACAAAGAGCTATAGCATCAGTGTGGCATAGGGAGCTTCCAACGCAACTGTTCTCATCAGTGATCCAGTTCACAACAGCTCTGTTTTGAGCTCAGCAAAGAAGTGACCTGGACTGGGAAGGATTTTCCTGCCTCCATGGGAGCTGTATTTAACCCAAATTGCTTGAGGGTTCAGGTTTGTGGAACAGAACTGCAAACATTTGTTCCGATACAGCAGAGGGAGTAGTGAACTCTGGCTCAGGGATAGGAGTGAGTGGGTGGGAGATGGCCTCCTTGGTCTGGCACTATTGCTGCTGTTTATATGTTGGGCAGCTTGGCTTCACTCATGTCCTCACTTACTTGAGCAAAAATGTGAAGTCATTGGTACTGAATGAGAAGCGGCATGGGAGTGAGTGTGGTATACTCCTGATAAACATAGATTTGGAATTTCCCTTGCTCTTTGCGCAGGAGATAATGAAATCCAGAAGAGTTCTTGAATTTCACTACCTGTTAGTATGAGAATTACTGTGGATCCTCCGGAATGCAACAGTGTATCAAATATCTGTTGAAACAAACCCTGTCAAAAGTCAGTGTTTTGTCAGTTCTGCCCTTCTGCTTATTTTGCTCTAACAAAATGAGCTGCTAATATATTTTGTTTTAGAAAGCTGTACTGTCTCTGTGTTGCTGATGTTGCTGGAGGCACAGCCCGCATGGGCCTCTTCAGGAGTCTGAACGCTTCTTTGCCGTGGGAATAATCACATCACTTTATTACATTTCTGTGCTGTGCAACTTTGGAAATCAATATAAAAATATCAATGTAAATACTTAGGAACAGCAAGAGATTTTTTTTTTTGTAATAAAGTAGACATATGTATGTATATATGTGTTTTTTGTAGTGGACAGCATCATTAGATGCATATGAATATTACATATGTAAAAGTCTTATGAAGCTACTTCTAGTAAAATATTTTATTTTTTTTCTGATATTTGTATGATAAAATTATTGAAAATGACTTCATAAAACTCTTGTGAAATTAGTGAAAATATGGTTCGGTTAAATACTCTTCCTCTTCCTTCTCCAACATCTTCCATTCCATCCCCTCCACGATCCATTTTCTCCCCTTTCTCTGTTCTTCTCCCTCCCGTTTTTTCATTCGCTGTCAGGAAGGGGCGCCTCACAAGAGTCATTTCAGCTCAGCACATCACCGCCAGAGACTAGTGGAACCAGCAGCTGCAAAAGTGAGTGCCTTTATTGAAGGACCATTTAAAAACTGGAATATTGTGCCAGCAGAATGTTTGTTACTAAAGAGCAGCTCGGCAGTGTGCGTAAGAGCCTTTATTATTGCTCATCTGCGAGTGATACAATCACTCTGCCTCTAAAGGTGATTTCAGTGCTGGCGAGATGCATGTGCAGCTGTACTTCTTGGGGGAAGCTGGGGTGAGTGGTCTTGTTCACTTTTCAGATGTATACGCAAAACTTCAAAATATGAACTGTGTGAAGTGTTCTACATTCTAGTTTTCATATTCTGTTTGGTGTTTGTGTTTTCTTAAATGTGATCTGCAATTCTTTTGTCTCTTTTATAAACACAAGGCTTTCAATGGTTAAAAAGCCAATTGGAAAGTGTATGAAAATAACCAGCTACTCTTATTATCAAGCCTTAGTATGAAGACTTGGGGTAAACAAACACTTTGTCATCCAAAGATTATACTAGCAACTGTAATACTAGTACCAAGTAGGTTCCTAAGACTTGTCCACCTTTCCTGGAACATCCTTTTTATTACCAGTGCACAAAGTAGCTCATTGATTGCAGTATTCAGTCAACCTGGTGTTGGTTATTACAGATAATTTACTCTCTAGACTAATAAAATGCATTATAATACATATTTTAGAACATCCATAAGTACTCATTTGTAACTTTTGCTATTTCTTATGTGATTTGAGCAAAAATGAAATCATATATCCTTTACTAACTTCCTCTCAAATAGCTTTCCACTTCCCCTTAGATTTAGATACTTGTGGAGTTGATGCCAAGATTTGCATTCAGGCTTTGATACGGTTTAAGATCAGTAGCAGTAATCCTACTTTTGGAATGGACTAAAAGTCCATTGACCTCATGTTGTCTTATCCTGCTAACCTTCTAAATTATGATTTCATTCACTTTTGTCACACTGATTCTCTTTATTGCTAAATGTTTTGCCTAAGTATTAGTTGTGTGTGTGGTGGTTTTTTGTTGTTGTGTTTTTTTTTCTTTTAACTGATGCCAGCTTATATTTTTATGCTGTATATTCCTTTTAGCCTGTAAAAACATTTTCAGTACTAAGCTATCCTTTTAAGGAGGAAAGAAAAAAATGGTTCTAGGGTTACAGATGTAAAAATGAGTGAAGTCTGTTTTAAATGATTTAATTAAGGTCATAAATTTTGTGCACATTTGTACTGTCTTTTGAGGAGGCCATTCTTGTGACTACCCACCTTCGATATGCATTAGTGTACACGAGACTCATTTCAGACAACTTCCTCAATGTGGAAAGTCAGAGGAAAGTGTATTCTGGAAGTCCACTCTTGTGCATATGAACCGTAGACCAAAGAAGATCTTGGTGATTGTTGAACCTCTTAGTGCCCTTTAGCCAGTGTCTTTGCTGCTGCTGGCAGGATATCCTTGTTGGCAGCAAGTCAGCTGGCAGCACAGCACTGCTAGATACCAGCCCAGCATCCAGGAGAGGGCAGCTACCACTGACCACATCCAGTAAGGCAGGACAGAAGAGAAACTGTAGTGTCATAGCTCTCAAAGGTATGGACCAGTCTCCAGGGCCAGATCCACCTAATCTCATTCCTTATTGTCGCCCTGTGTGAAAAATGGTGAGTTTTAAGCAGCAGGTTCTTAAGTCCTATTCTTTGATAACCTTCCATTAGATGGAAAATATTTCCATGTGACAGTTCAACAAAATTGGTTCTGATAGACATCTGCACCTGTCTGTGTAGTCCACCACCCCTTACCATCCCCCCTTCCCATACATACATGTTGACATGGAATAGCTGCTGCTTTTCATGTATTAGATATCTAAACCTATTATCTATCTTCTCTTTTCCTAGCATCCTTGCTGTGTTCTTGGAAGCAACCGCTATAGCTGAGAGAACTGTACTTTCCCTTTGTCAAACCAGTAATGTTGCATGTTTCCCACCCCCTGTTGCCTGCCTTTGTCCTCCTTCATACCTTGGTCAACTTTTGAGGCACAAAATCTGTGCTTTTCCTCCTACTTTCCTAGATCAAGTCTGAAATGCTCACCCATGATCAGACCATGTTCAGCCTTATTCAGCTGATGGAAGGTAGGATCTGGAATAGGCCTTGGCAGCTCAACAGCTGCCCTTCAAAAAAAGCAGGAAAATTTGGTAGTTGGGGAATTGGTTTCTGAAGTTCATGAGATTCTGGGGCAAGAGGGACCTGCCCTGAAAGCAGGCAGGAGAGCAGCGGGGGAGTTGCGTTGTATACCCTTGCTCAGAGCTATTGGGATGGTACTAATCTGTTGACTGGGAAGGCTGCTTGGAGGAAGGGAAACCTGTCCTGCAGCAGGTGCCCCAGCTAGTTCAGTGCTGGTCAGAGGAGTAGTTCATCATTACCTGAGCAGTATTAGTGGTACATGATAATGCTTCACTTCTAGATTTAGCTGGGGATTGCTGGGGAGCAGTGGCACAGGGCATACAAGGTGGCACTCTGTTCTTCAGAGGACCCATCTGCGTTCCAGGGACATACCTGTGGCAGAGTGAACTTATCAAGCTGTGTTTGCCCTTGAGATCAGGCTACAAAATCAGAACAGGGAAGTGCTTTTTTAGCACAGAGACTCAGAGACAAACTTCCTTTTCTTGTTCTCCTGCCTGTGCTTGCTGAGTTGCACTTTTCTTGTGCCTTACGCAGAGACTGCTGAAAGACTGTACTCAGAGTCCTGTCACCTTTCTTCCTGCCTTGTGGCATTAGGGATCTGACCCATTCAGCCCAAGCATGCCTACCCACCCCTGCCTGGGCAGTAATGTTGCAGTTTTGGGCTGTGGGGACCAGGGGAGCTCTTCTGGCTGAGACTAGGAGGGCTGGGCTGAGAGTTGGTTCTGTAGGAATCCCTGACATGGGCAGCAGTCATGTTCTTCAGTCCTTTTCTCTCTCCCTGCAGGAGGACTGTTGCTGGGGCACACACATGGGAGCCAGCAGCCTCCTGCTATGCTGCGCTGCTGAGGTGAGGGCAGGCCAGCCTGCCTGCTGTTCCTAGCCTGGAGCGACGGAGGGAACTCTCGTGAAGGAAGTTTATATGACTTTCTTTAAACTTACTAATTTGGCTCTTTCTACTTCAGAAAAAAAAACAAGCAAACAACCTCCCACCAGAGTGTTACTTTGAAACAGTGTGTTGTCTCTTGGCTCTGTGAAGATTGGTTGGGTCTCTCTCATTCCTTTAGCCTTCCTGTGCAGCAACTGCTTGCACGTGTAGCAGGATGTTGTGGAAGGGCAGGCTGCAGAGCTTGCAGAGACGACACTGATCAGGGACACTAACCGCGGGTGAGGGAAGAAGATCAGTGTGGAATAAGATGCTTGCCCACCAGAAGGTGTTTGACTAGGCAAGCATGTTGGTAGGCTCGTAAAGGGGTTTGCTAGTTTGTGACAGGGTGCTTTGGTTGACTAGAATAGTTGAGAGCACTGAAAAAAAAAAGCAGAGGCCTTGCAGTTGAGTTTGGGCTTGTGTTAGCAAGAACTCTGGGCTCCATCTGTGTAAATGGCAATGGCATGTGATATTTTCTTATGCTTCCAAGGAATCAGGTGCGCTGATGGTGGCAGTGTGAGGCTGATGGCGTAGGTGGCCTGGGAATCCTGGTTTAGCAGCTTGCAAAATTCAGAGGATGTTCAGGGGCGTCCTCTGAATGTACCTTTCTTGCCTAGAATATCCTTCTGATCAACTGACTAGAGATGATTGACCTAGATCTGAGCCCACATTCTGTAGATCATCCTGGATCCAGATGAAGTGCATTGGTGGGTCAGTTCAGTGACCCAAGTCACTAGTGTGAGGGGAAGTAGTGAGGGACATGCTGTGTTGGCTGCTAATGTGGAAACTTCACCCGAAGTTGCATGTCCTGGCAAAAGATAGTGGGATTATAAAGATGCTGTATTGTGGACTTGATTAGCCTGGCCAGCTGTGGTGTCTGTGTGTTCTTTGATTGTCAACAACTCCCTGTAAATTGAGAGAATGATGAAAATCTTCCAGTTAATGTAACTGAAGTCTGCTTATCCTATCTGTATATCCTGTTTCCTTCCCTGGGCCTTTCTCTGGAGCTGAGGAATCTTGTGCAAGCATCCTGACCACCCTGGTGATAGTGCAGGCATGGATTGCGTGCTTGTGACCCATGCTGATGCATTAACTATCTCGCCTACCAACAGGTCTACTGTGTCCAACACAATATCCATTGATTTGGTATCAGAGAAGCCAGGGGAAAGCTGGAGAAGCTGGGCTTCAGACAGCAGTGGTGGGCATCTTCTCTGTAGATTTGTGTCCCTGGATCTCAAATTTGGGGATCGAGAGCTGGTGATTCTAGGTTCCTAGGGTAGTCCTATCTATGAATCTTCATGTCTGCAGTCTTTCCTTTGCCCAAAAGTTTGGGGTCAAGCTGGAGAGATTTTGAGCCCAATACCTTCATATGAAAGAAGTGATAAAAAGCCTCTTGAGAGAGAAAACTTTGCATTTTCTTCAGATTTGAAAGTAGCACTCGTTTCATCCATTCATTATTGATTTCCTTGTTCTTGTGTTTTGGGATGTGTGACTGTTTGCCAGCAGAGTGAGCAGCAGCAGAGTGGCAGGAGTGTCCAGTTTGCTTATGTGCCGAGCAGCTGCTGAGGGTGAGTGGGCACTTGGATATTCACTGGTGTAAGCACAGAGCGTGCAGAAGGCAGATAAAATCACAGAGGACACAGCCAGCAGGGTGAGGGAGGAGATCAGTCCTGTTTGGCACGTGAGACCCATAAAATAGTGTGTGCAGGTTTGGGCTGCCATACCAGGAAGACACTGAAATGCGCAATGTGTGGGAAAAGACTGGGGAGCTAGGTTTGTTTAGCACTGAGAAGAGAAAGTCAAGATGGGATTTAACTGTTGTCTTCCACCGTTTCACGGATAGATTTAAAGTAGACTTGAGATACTGTTCGAAGTGTGCTGCAAATGGGTGAAATGCTCACAGGTTGCTGAGCAAATGGATGGAATAATTTTTTCTCAGTGAGGGTGTATAAGCACTAGAAGAAGTTGCTCAGAGGGGCTGGGGAAGCCCCAACCTTGGAGGTAATCAAAACTTGGCTGCACAGGACGCTGAGCAACCGCATTAGACTCTGAAGTTGGGTCTGCTTTGAGTGAGGAGTTTGACCAGGTGAGCTGCAGAGGTCCCTTCCAGGCCGAGTTCTTCTGTGCTCCTAGAAGAAGAGAGAATATGCAGGGAGCTGGCTGCACATTGGCCTCTGCCTGCTCTGTGGTGACACAAAGCTCAGAAGCAACTTTTTTACCTTCTAGCTGATAAGGGATACAGGCAATACAGAAGATGCTGAAACATCTAATATTGTAGATCCTAAGACACTGTAGGTGTAATGTCTGCATACCTTTTGGTGAATGTATTTTATAACTGTCTGGTTTCCTGAAATAGAAGTGTAGTTTAAAGGGTTGCTGGGTAACTTGTTTCCTGGAACTTCTTTGTGGGTTGCAAAAGTGAACACAGGTAGACAATGGTCAAGAAAGTGTTGCAGGAATAATTGGAAAAACTAAATAAGAGAGTCATTGATAAAGCTGGGAAAGGTGTGAGAGGCCAGACACAACTCCTGAAGGCTTCAATATGAGTCAAACAGAAATCGCTTTATTCGGGTTACAGCACTCTATTTATCTACTACATTTCTGCTAAGTCATCTAGCCACGCGTACGCTTACATTGTAATTGGTTACATACTACTGTCCACGCGTCTTCTACCGTACTAGGTTGGCTGTAGATATCGGGGCACGCGTTTACATGATTGGCCCGCGCACAGTCCTCTATCCTGCACTGATAAGCTTGTTTACAGGTTCTTCCTCTCCTACTTCTGTGTTCTTCCAGCTGGTGACTTTCCCCCGATCTTTTAGCCTTGGTCTTAGTCCGGCTCATCGTATCCATCTTCTATCAGGAAGCCTCCGTTACTTAGATATCCTCCCACAGAAAGGGAGCTGTAAAATAAAATGTGTGATACGAGGGTTGAGAAGACAATATAAGGGAAAGTGTTCAGGATGTTTGCAAACTCTTGTGTTGATTCAGTACATAATAAGAATGAAGATTTATTCCGGATGAGTTGCCACTATAAATGGGGACTCGTTGGTAACAGTTATGAAGATTGCCTTCAATTTTATTAGCCTGGATAAAACACTGATAGTAGAATCAATCACATGAAAACCTTCAAGCTGATTGTAGATGGGTGTTCCAGCAGCAATTGAGTTTGTTTTTTAACTCATTCTGATATGAATACTTTTATCAATTAGTTGCAGAGCTCTGTAATCTTTCCTAAATCTATACTGAGCAATTGCTCTAGCATCTATGAAGACAGTTAAAACAAACAAAAAAACCTTGCCAACTATTTTGCTTATGAAGTTGGTCCTCGAGTTATAGTAGTCACTATTGCACATATTCCTATATTCCTATTTCTAAGCTAATAAAACTTTTCTTGGACTCTTCTCTGCTTATCCAAGTGACTGGGGATTTTTGAAATTGTGAAGAAATAGTTTGCTGTTAAGAACCATGTCCAGTGCCTAAAGACCGAAGGTCTTAAGTGGGAAGTATCAGTAAAAAAAAAAAATAGCTATACCAATTACTCTTAGAGCTTTCAATAATAAATACTCCTCTCTAGTAGCAGCTGATGGTGGTTCGATTTGATGGCCAATTGGTTACTAGAGGGTTAGATTTACCTGAAGGTAGAAAAGTTGGCAGATCTATAAATAGAAGCAGATAATGATTTGCAGTCAGATATTATGGATCCTCTTTGGCAGGTTAAGGTTGACTTTCTTATGAAATTGGTTTCCTGCTCACCTTCTCCTAAACAAGAACAAAACAAATATACTGAACTGCCTTTTCTCCTACTAAAACTTTGGTTTTAATGGGAGGTAATACCAAGTTATAATTAGAGGCCTGCAGCTGTTACTTCCAACGTGTGGCCTCCCTGGCAATGGTACTTGCATACCTTCCAGTATTGATTAAAAATAGAGATAGCTAGTGGTAGAAATAGTATTAGGAATCACTTTGTACTTTGTATGTAAAAGGCTATTGAAGAAATGTAAAGTTCAAGTCTTATTTTAGTGGGTTTATGCCTTGGAAGTAGGGGGTTGTCAGTGTAGTATGCATGCAGAGAAAAGAGGGGAGTGGGATTGAACTGTGGTTGGAATTTGAAATGCCTGGGAGAAAGGAAAAAGAAAGTGCTCGGAGTTACTTCAGACACACTCGCATAAGATTTGTATCATCCTAAAGATGGCTGTTTTCTCCCTCCAAAGGCGATTTTATTCTGCATGTATTATATTTGCTAGTGAAAGTAGCTATCTAAAATATACCGGAGCTTTTCTCTATCTTGGTATTGCTGACCTGAACCCAAGGAATGGTGAAAGCTGCTGGATTTGAGATACCTGGTTGACTCACAAATTGCTGTAGAAACTCTCTTTAGATTTTCTTTTCTGTTGGTGAGTAGGTGTATAACTGAAGGGATTGTCCTATCTGAAGGTATTTGTGCCCATTTGGCCTGCTGTTGAAATTTTTTGCTTTTTTTTTTTTTGTTGTTTGTTTTAAGGTTCTTTGAAATGGACAGTTTTACAAGTCACGCAGGAAAAGTTTTGTACTTTGGAAAGATCTTTCCATTAATTATTAGGTATTTCAGGAACTTGTAGCTGCACGTACTAGATTGGGGTGTAAATTTGGATAACCTTCATTTATCCTTATTAAAGTAATATAAATAAGATTATCAGTCGAAGGTAAAAGAATTTAAAAAATGTAATGGTTGTACAAACCTTATGTGATTGCCCATGTGATTTACTCTAGTTTGACTTGGAACAATCTATCTGCCATATTGGAGGAGGGGGATTGTAGGGTACGGCGCTCGGAAGAT
>NW_010577785.1:0-11525 GCF_000705375.1 Tinamus guttatus
GGGGCCCAGAACTGGACACACTACTCCGGATGTGGGACTCCAAATGCTCCACCGCAAAATGGTTATGAGAGTCATTAGGTTAGGCCTAACGGGCTCCCTGTTAAAGCTACAGAACAATTTTTTTTTTCATGATGATAAAGTCATTTTCTAAACATCATTATGCAGGCCTTTATGTTTAAACTTGAATATTGGCTTCGTCTCTAAAACTCGGAAGGGTGAAGTGCTGACATTTCTGGAATTACAAATGTCTTGAGATTGAACAAGCTATGTAAAGGATACTAATGTTGGACTGGAACAAGTCTGACTGGCATTAAAGTCTTGTGCATGCCCTTTGCATGAGGGTGATTACATGATTAGTGTAATGCAAAGATTTTATATATGGGAAGAGCATATCCACATAAACAAATATATGTTCACATACAGATGTAAATAACCAGTAAAGAGTCTCTCATTCAGTGCCTAATCTAAAACTAATGAACAAGACTCTTGTAGAGCTAACACAGTTCTAAATCAAACCTGACGGCTTAATCAAATAGTAATATCTTATTTTCCTTAAATAAATGTGAGTAAACAGTGACAAACACCTGTTCCAATTTTCCAAAAAGTCTTAAATTTTCTCACCACCAAGAGCCTTCGAACATTAGGCATGAAATTTAAAAAAGATAACGTATCTTAAGTTTTATATCATTACACTAACATTAGTAACTATCAATGTATCATTTTGATAGCATTTTATGCATTCAGGTATTCTGCAACTCAATTAATTAAATCAGCAGAGAGAAAATAATATGAAAAGAAAGAAGAGTTCAGTATTAGATTACATTACAAACAATAGCGTAGCTGTTACCTTTAACCTAGGAAAGCACTGGGGAGATGATATAAGGGAGAATTACTCACTGTATTGTAATGTTAATTTATACAACTGCTTTCATCCGGTACCTATGCTGACTACTTTGGAATCCAAACTTTCAAATACTAAAATGTGTCACATTTACTGTGAAAATGATCAGTTTAATGGAATCAGTTTAATGGAATAGGGTAAGTATAATTTTTTTTAAAGGTGAAAAGTGAAAAAATAAAGAGGAACCCCAAATTTTTCTAAGCTAGCAGCTTCTTTAATGTGTGCATTTGCTTAAGTTCTTCTGTCTATAAATTGGGAATATATATGTAGTATATATATGTATATTATTGAATGACACAGAGATCAACCCTCTATTTCACAACACATTTGAACAAATTCCTGAGAAATACAGTCTGACAGGAGGATACAGGATTTTTAAGGCATGAACAAGGGCATTTACTATGTTATCTTCCAATTTAAAATTCCTTGGTTGTTAAACAGTAATTTAAACTGTGACACCAATTCCACATACCTCTGGACAGTAAATCATTCAAATACCATTCTGGGTATCCTACAAGGAGCAACTCATTCACTTAAGATATTAGATAAAAACACTTGCAAAGCACTGATCCATCTCAACAGTACTAAATCCATAACATCCATAACATTGTCTAAATACACCTTTTTATTTTTTTTAGCATACCATCCTATTCTATTCACTTTATTTACGCCTTTTAGGTCTTTTGCCACACACAGGTAAGAGAAAACTAATCCACATCTGCCATTAAGGTTCTGTTTGGCCAAAACTGATTACACAGCTAGGCAGTAAAATCTTATGGAAATCTTATTTCATTCTTTACCTTTCACTGTTATTTCTTATGTAAACTGTAATTAATTAAAAGCTTACTCTTTTATAGAATTAGGGTAAATATTCTAGCTTATTTTAAATAGAATAATTCTTCTAAATACAAGGAATTTCTTTATTTCTAAAATCCACTTTCTACTTGCTGTTTATTTTCTAGTGATAGCATAGGTAAAAATCAGTTCTTTGTAAATGGGGTCAGATCTAGTAACTTAAAATACAAAAGTCCAAGACAGGCAGAGTCCCTCTCATCTACCAGAGCTGCTTTACCAACAGCATTTCGAGAGGAACATGCACCAGCTGCGACACTTTGTTTTGTTTTTTTCCTACTGCATTTCCCATTGCAGGGAGTGAAGGAATGGGACTCCAGAGCTGACTAGATACCCTAGCAGCATGAAGCAGCCCACAAGGTATCAAACTTTTTGATACCTACCAATATAAATGACTGAAAGCAAACAGTCCATGACACAGATATACTCCTATCTAATCCTACACTCAACCATAAAATCTAATTTGACAAAAATGCACATGCCAGAACAACAGCAAACACCAACTACACACAACAACTGTAGCTCCTTGCTGTGTATTAGGACTGCACGTATTCCATTGTATTAAGACCCACAAATTTTAACAATTGCATGGACAAGGCACTGATCAGCCAGTTTCAGAATAATCTCCCTTTATCCCTGACACATGTTCATTCAAACACGCTGGGACTCTATCTGGAACACACTTCTGGGAATTCAGGAGAAGGCAAGCTACAGACACATAATGTGGGGACTCCCTCTATTTCTTTTGTTAAAACCCCTAACAAGAGAATAATTAGTGCCAAGCATGTAGAAAAATCAATAGGCAGCAAGAGTTTGGATCCCACTAGCCTAACAGGATTAGTATCAGTAATCACAGTCTCTGGCAGTGAGCTTCTAAGTCATCTCGTTGCCCCCAAAATCCAGGCAAGTCACATCATAATCTATTCTTCCCAACATTTTGTTTTGTTTTGAAGACAATGTTCATGTCATGTTCAGTGAAAGATAGCTTCCACCCAAAGTCCAAGGAGAAGATGGCCACGAGGTGCACAGACCCTCAGAGATGGAGATAATGATTTTAAGCTGCATAAATGAAGCTCGTGCCTAGACAAGAGAGATGATTAGATTCAACAGCCTGGAACTATCAAAATACAGAATCTACTTCCTCAGATTTAATTATCATTCGTTGCCATCTCACTTCAAATTAGCTCACTGGGTGGATAGAAAACCCTTCAGCTTTTTGGCTGAGTTATTTTGCCTCTGGTTATTGAACTGAACTGGCTTCCCAATCTGCATGAGCATCAGTCACGGTACAGGAAAGGAGAGGGACACAGCTAAGAGCTGTGCATCTGGTAGCAAAGAGCTAGCAGATTGGTTTGCCCCATTCTGGTCTGCTTCCTGGTTGCACTCTCACAAAATAAACTCCAAGCTCCTTCGAGTTAGCCCAACACCACTAACACACAACACTGCCCCTTTGCTTCCCAAGCCTGGTGTTTGTTGCTCTAAGGGAAGGAGATTGGGATAAAGAGTCTATGTATTCACAAATCTGGGGGTACAACGGCAGAGAGCAGCTTGGCCCAGAGTGAGGGAGATCTTGCTGCATTATTTTTCCCTGTGTGTATGTAGAAATGAAAGACAATACATTAAATACATTAAAGCAACATCCATAGTTCCTAAGTTAAGGTAACTCCTACAGGCTAGTATGTTAAACTTCTGCCTCAGCTGCTTTCATGCTTTCAGCTCTAAGAAAACTAAAAACTTTATTCTTAAGCTAATAATCTGAAGTACTGGAGGTTTTAAGATAAGGTAAATTAGGTGCATGCAATGTTTAAACATTTTTCTTGTATTCTCAGTAGCTTAAGTGCTTAATACATTTGCAAATATTTCTAAACATTTCTGAATCCAAGCTGCATACAATCATGTTCCAGTTTAGTCTCTCACATCATGTTACCAAATCTACCCTGTAAGATTCATTATCATATACTATACTTATATTATTAGATATTATATATTATTTATATATATTGCTACTTTTATGTAATATTCTGCAGAGATAGTTTTAATCTAACAAGATTCAAAAAAAATTTAAAATTAACAAGGAAACATATTGCAGATAAAGCAGAGAGCCATTTGTAATATAAAGCAGGGTGGTATTTTTAGTAACATGCAAATACAACTGACAGGCAAGTCTTTATTTAATTAGTTCCTATTTCTAAGGGCAGAGTTCTGCATACACATCCACTCAGCTCCCTGTAATTTTAGAGACTGTCTAGATTGCATATTTAAAACTACTTCTTCTCTGAATGTCACTTATTGTACTTCTCAACTTCAGCTTGCAACAATTTACTCCGTATATCTCAACCATGCTTATGACTTGATCCTTAATTACTTCCAAACAGATCTCTTTGCCTTTGTTTTAAAGCGTTTTATTTTCAAAACTGACTTAAATGTGCGCAAGTTGCACAGCATGAAAAGGCAGCATCATTTTTATATGCTCCTCACACTTATAAAATGTTCACATCGATTCATTTGCATATCCTACTTATTTCTGCAGCTAAAATAGCAGGCAAACCGGGCACTTAGTGCTCAGTGGTAAAAGGGCACTTCTGCACGTCTCTTTTTTCCAAAGAACTTGCCAAAGCAAACCTACTGCCTCTTTAGCTGCGGGGAAAAACAAAAAACCTCCCACATGTGTCAGAATTCAAGGAGCAGAGGGAGAGGGTATTTTATTTAAGAAAAAAAAAAGAGAGAGAACAAAAAAAGACTTTTCAGCAGAGGTAAAAAGCAGTACAGCTAAGGTACTTTGGATTTTTGATTCACTTGAACCTTTTCCTCTTACAAGAAGAATCAGTGAGCCTACAACTCCTCCACAAGCGTTGTAGTAGGACAAGCAATTAAGACTTTTAGGTAACAAGAAACAAGAAGAAATCATCAGATTACAAATATACATACACATGCATTTATACAGATACATGAAAAGCAAATCCATCACCTTCGTATCACCTCAATTTTTTGCCCCTTTACACTATGAACTATGAAAATTTCAAAGCAGACTTTTTTTTCTAATGCCTTTCTTATTGGGCTACTGCACTAAAGGATCAGACAGGGCTTGTGCTCATCTGATTTTGTGCCCATCACTATCATATTCCTTTTACTGATTTGCACATCCAAATAGGATGCCACCTCAATATGAAATTAAACTGCTTCAAAGCTGACCTTATTTTCTTTCAAACACAGAAGCTGCAAATCTCCTTTGGAGAAAATGCAACTGAAAAAAAAAAGTAGTAAAAAACCTAACAGAAGAAGGAAGAAACCTAAATTTTCTGGTATACACCACAGCTGCTGATGACATAACCTTCCCTGAAGGTACCAGCGACACAGTTCCTCATGTTTTACACCAACTGTCCTGAGTTTTTCACTAAGTACATAAATCTCACAGTGACTGAAAAGCGAAGCAGGAGTTTGCTTTGTCAAGAAGCCTGCGGCATCTTGCGCTTCTCTCCAACGCCACAGGCAGCAAGAAGCTGCTTTTCCGTGACCGTCCTGGCCACAGCATTTCTTTCCGTTCATAGCAGCACACAGTGGGTAACATGGAGACACAGCATTAAGAGCTCCGTTGTGCTACCTATGCCCAGTACTTGGGCACAGCTGAGAGCTGGCCCCATGGCGGTGAAAAGGCATTAAGGAAATATTTGCACAGGGAAGTATTCTCTGTGAGGAAATGGCTGTTACCGCCACCAAAAGCGAGGCAAAGCGAGGCACACCACATGCTGTGGGGAAAACCCACTGGGAAGCTCAGTTCGGGCAGAGTGAGGAAGCTGGGACTGGGGCTGTCGAGCTCCGATCACATGGAAGGTTCCAGCACACACAAGAACCAGCTCTGATCTGTGTGGTCCACATGCTGGAACCAGCTCTGACCACCCTGAAGGTTCAGACAAGCTGCCCCCCACTTCACATCCTCGCAGCACGTGTGGGGCAGGACACTTGAAGGAGACGCTGACCCCTGTAACAGCCATTAATATGCTTTGGATGGAGAGAAGGTCACAGGGCCAGGCGCTGTGACCAGTGAGGCCTTCACTAACCCATGAGAAAGCAGCCGCCACCACGACAAGCTTCACAGGAGGCGCTGGGGAAAAAGGGCTCGGAAACAGGAAGGGCAGCGCACTTTCCCACCATCTTTTTTAGAGCTCGTGGGGGATAGATAGAGGGGAAAGATCACAAAACCACCAAGAGCAAAGCAGAAAAGGCTCAGTGAGGCCTTGGGGCAACCTACCCATTTTCCACTTGATCACAGGGAACCGCCAAAGCAGAGTTCCCATCAATAAGTGCATTAATTAGAAACCACAAAGACCCCTCGCCATCCTCGTGTTTTTCCTGACAGAAAGCATGTCAAAACTTATTTTACTTACTACAGTATATAAAGTTAACAAGAGCTTTCTTTCTGTATCGAAAATAAGCATTTCTCCTGTTGCTTTCAGGAGAAATCCTGTTGATTCCTCCAATGCCTTTGGAAAGAGTTATGAGACACTTATTTGAAGACGAAAAAGTGGCTGTGCCTTATTTTTTTTCTTTGAATCTGACAAGTCCATTATACCAATTAATTTTTTCTAAAGATGCAATAAAGAGGGGATGTGAGTACATTTGAAAATGCTTAATAAAATACATGATTTCCCTCCTCTCTAGATTTAATACTTCTATCACCAGCTTCTATTTTAGATATAATGATATATCTATCTATAACAATGTATCAGACAATTTTTTTAAAGAAAAACAAGACAGGGTATTAATATTGTTTTTATATGATTTCTCCCTGAACTACAGATGGGATAAATGCCATAAAGGTCTATTTTCTTAGTGACATCCTACGGAGGTTTTAGAGCAACAATAGCAGACCTATGCAAACCACAGTAAAGGTTTTGAAATCTCCAAAATACCTATAGCTCGAAGCAATGCAGTTATAGCACATAAAACCTCATACATATGTATTTAACAAACTGGGCTTGAACAATACTGAATAAAATCTTTCTAGAGAAGAAATGAGTGTTGGTGACTCACTGGGACAATCACTGTTGGAGCAACTGCTTAGCCTCAGGAAATGGGGAACTGGTCAGGGAACCAAAGAAATGACTTATCAAGGAGCTCAATGAGTTTAGGAACCCAAGATGTATTAGCTGAAATGTGGTAGGATAACCTGGAAAGGCTCTCCTAGGCATTTTGGTATTTCCTGCTTTCTTTTTATCCCTGAACAATGAAAACAGAGTGCTAGAAAGCACTGGGCTCTTAAGATTGCTCTGTAATGGGTCAGCTTCAGTTGTCCTGACTATATTGTAAACAGTGTTGTGTATTTTTTGTATTTAAAAGAGCCTGAATGAATACTTTCTAAACTTTTTCCAACTAAGTAACCTGCTCTTCCTTCTGCAGTTCAGTACAACATTTCAACACAGCATAGGTGGCCATGGAAAATTCTTTTTCAGCAGCTGATCTGGAATCACTGAAAAAAGAGAAAATGTACTTATGCTCTTCAGCTTTATTAAAATGACGTATGACAAGTTTCATCAGTTACTGAAACTACCCCCACTTAAATCAAATACAAGATTGTTCAACTACTAACAGCATTAGGAAGAAATAAAGGATCATAACTTATGCTTATTGAAGCTAGTATAAGTCTTGCAATGTTTTGGTTTTGGTTGAGGCCTAGGATATATCTATTCTCTCTAGGAGAAAAATATTTTCCACAGTTTCTAGAAGACACTGTGGTGGCAGTGTATCTATTTATCATGCTAACCCAGTAAAGAGTGCTTATTTCTGCCCGTTCTCCAGCCTCCCTTCCTCACCCTGCATGCTTTCTTTGTTCAATACAGTGCTTTATTGATATTATTATAATTAATAGCAGAAAATTCAGCTACAGAAGGTAGTTTAGCTTTACAAGTGTCAATTTTATTCTCATTGAGAAATAAAAGACCTGTTAAGTAATTTGGAAAATCAATTACTTTCCTTATTTCAAACCATTGATGTATATTATCTCTCAGAAGCGGCTGAATGCTCCAAATTTCCTGCAGATGTCCTTCCTAATGCTTGAACTTTGGGTAATTCTTAATGAATAATATAGTATAAGCTAACCATCTTCTTTGTATAGCATTAATAATTTTCTCAATTGTTCTGTAGAAAATCATGGCATAGCATCACACATTCAATTATACTACACACTATCATCATCTCTGGTAACAGAATGACCCTAGATGATCCTCTGGAAATCTGAAACATTTACAGATGTAAGCACAGTAAAATAGAAGAGGTTTTCATTAACAGTAGTATTTTCTATAATTGCTTAGGAAGTGCCACTTTTATATTCATCAGTCCTGACAGTAACCAACAGAGGAGAACACTTCTGGAAACCAAATTGAAGTCCTGAAAATGCTGATTCTGAAATGACTATTTAATTTATTTTTAAAATCATTCCTGTCTTTGCTCAGTAACCAATATTACTAGGGTTGAACAACAACCATTTGTCATTATTCGTTTTTTTCTAAAAAATTCTAACAATCTCGTACATCTTTTGACGAAGCACTAGCCTAAATGGAGAGCGTAGAATCAAAGCCTTTGCTTGAATTGGGCAAGGCTTCACCTCTTGCGTGGCTCTAGTAACTTCTTCAGTGGGCTTACAGCTGAAATGACCTAAAGCTCAGCAAAGCCAGCGGAACTTATAAAGTGCAACACATTCCTGACCAGAGCCAGCAGTTACATTTTAACTCATCTGTCAAGTGTGACAACAGAAAAGCTCATGGCAAATTAAGAAAAGCAGTTAAGTTCAGCAACGTTCTCTGTGTCTTCAAGCAAATCATATACAAGTAGCATTTTAAAATGAAATGCAGGCATTATTAATAAAGCAAGCAAGGAACTTTTTTGCTTTTCCCTAATTTATCTTGCCTGAGATGCAGCACAGTATGACCACTATGATCATTATACCATTATCAAAGCTCAAGGATGGAAGCTTTCAGGTCTCTGCTAGGTGCACGCATTCCCCGGGGTGCTGCTCTTGTTTCTATACTTAGCTGGAATCCCACTGTGCAAATGGATTGCCATGTGCAAGAGCAGAAAGAAATTGGGCTTTTAGTGTTTCAACTTTTCAAGTAGCCACACAATCTGGGCAGAAAGAAAGCACATTTAAAGCATAAAAGAACTAAAATAAATCATTCCAGGGAATCTATTTCCAGAGCAAATATATAATAGTTTTTAAAAAAGCATAATGCTTTAACATGTAATCAATGTTAGCTAAATACTTATACCACATCATACAATCTGGAAAGTTCAAGAAGTAGAGAAAATAAACATGTTTAACTCTCTTTGCAGCTGCTTCTATTCCTCACTAAAACAGAGAAACCTAAATAATCTCAATAACATGACCCAGCTCCTGTTTGGCAACATCAGTATTTCTCAGTTCAAAAATCCTGGAACTTACTGCTACTTTAGTGCTTGCTGCTACAGCACTGATGCATTCAGACTCCCTACTCTATGGCTACAGAGTCCTTAAGATCTGAAAAATCTCTCGTCTACAACATCCCAACCTGAATTCAGGGAAAGATCTTCAAAAAAAAAAAAAACAATTAATAATAATTAAAAAAGCTAAACAAGCCCCAGCGTGTCAACAACGATACACATACTGGTATTTTTTTCCGCAAGAAAAACATATCATGAGCACTCGCTACTGTTTTATGTGTGCGTGCCTGTGTGTTCCAATTAACGTATTTTCTCATTCTGTAGGAAAATCTAAAAATTAGTCATGTCGGTGTGATGTATGTCTGGTCTCAATCAGAAGTTGTATCATTAAGTCATGCAAAGTTATCCTATAAAGGTATTCGAATCATACATAGTTTTAGAATAATGAAAGACATTCTACCATGGAATGCAAAACGCCACCAAAGGCACTTCACAAGTTCTCCTGAGCAGCTGCAATCTAAGGTATAAGGCAAGCAAAAAGATCAAAAACCTGACTGCCACCTTGATAGCAAGGACATAAAGTCCAATTGATAAAGAAGAGGTATTTCTGAAACAACCTTTTTTTGCATGAAAATTAACAACTTTTTCACTTATTCAGTTATTTAGGTTATAAATATTTGTAATTTGGCTGTTTTGAATGTAAAAAAAAAAAAAAAAAAAGCTTTGCTTGAGTTTCAATACTGCCAACTAGGTAATGAAGATGCCTTCTTTAAAGGTGCCTAAAATCTGTAAATTAAATTCTAGAACAGCCTATCAAGAATCCTAAATCCACTCATCCTCCAAGCTATCAAAATGTAGCAGAATCAGCAACAGTGGATAAAGGGCACAGAAAACTGTTCCACAGGGTTAATGGAAAGAGAATCATCTTCCAGGTACTGTTGGTGCCCGCCAAGAATCTCTGGGACACAGCAAGATTTTTGGCTATGCACTTATACACACCTATTAGGGCATAACAATGTAAACATGAATGATTTTTCATTCAATATACAGGTTTGGCATTCAGATATTTTATAGTATATAGCAGTAAGAATCAACACATCTCAGCAATATTTTGACAGAACACAATTTATGTTTCCTTGAATGTCCACAATGTGTGAACAATTCTCAATGGTGTTTACCTTCTATTTGTGGTGTATTTTCTGTTTCTCAGTGAGGTAACATCTACATGTTTCTGTAAGAAATATTCAACGTTCTTTCAGCAAGATGTCCTGTCATTCAGATCCGTTCGAACACCTCCCAGAACCTAAGGAAAGGTTGTGCTTAGAAGCGCAGAAGTTTTGCTTCTCATATGTACATATGAATATTTTGATTGGTTCTGAGCACATCTAAGTCAAAATCTCAAGTGAAAATCTCAAGTGAAAACGTAGATCTTCACTTGAAAGCGTGTTAACTTTGATGTTGTACAGCTTAGGTGTTAACAGCAGGCTCAGCAGATTGTTCACGAGTGGGCTACCTAACACGCTTAGCTTTTGCAAGTGAAGGCTGAAAGTGTGAGCAACGAAACTCTCACAAATCCTTTACGGTATTTCCTTGCCAAGAGGAAATATAACACTTTGTATCAGACAATGTAAGAAGTAAGTAAATACATACTCTTTGGGATTTGTTTTTCTAAGCTATGATGTTTGCCCTTACGTATATATATTTTTGAATGATGTGACTTATGGCAGTATTACTAACAACTACTTCAAAAAAAAATCTACATTTAAGTATCTCCACTAATCTATTTCCATGGTAAGAGGATTTTTATGATGCTGATTCCTATGCTTATTCTTTACAAATTAAACTAATTTATTCTGGTATAATACTTTGACTAACATCTAATGCTACATATTATTAAATGGATAAGCATATTTTCCCTTTTATGTTGTCCAGAAAGCCTCTTTGATCAATAATTACAAACCCTACTGAAATAGAAAAGAATCACCATGTCAGCAAGACTTTTCTAAACAAACATTCCCAAAAGGATGCTACCAAAAATAAAGTTTAGAGATGTACTGTGCCTTCAAATGCTATTCTAACAAAGGAATCCCTCCACTTACAGTTTCACGGAGAAGGTGCCAAATGCTACTTTGCAAATATAATCTTTGCATAAATTCAAGTCCCCACTGAACTCACAAGAAAAAATTAGCAAAGAACAGAGCTAAGTGACTAAATAGCTCTCTTATCCTAAAATCAATTTATTCACTGTACAGAGATTCTTGCTGAGGCATGAAAGATACTGGGATGCTCTGCACGATCAATCAGTTAGGACTTGCTAATACTTCTGAAAGATCCTTCTGCACACCAAGAACCATACGAA
>NW_010577785.1:17752-55740 GCF_000705375.1 Tinamus guttatus
GATCACAATGATCATGATGACGCTAATCTTTGGACCCTGTATATTGAATAAGCTCATGCCGTTTGTCAAGAATCGGCTAGAGAAGGGTAACATCATGTTAGTAGAACACCGACAACTGCTTTAAGAATATATCCACTTAGTATTACCCCCAAGTTATCCCAAGGTATACCCTATTCCTACACCCTGGTATTACCTGTCATCCCCTACCTTCTATGCGCCTTCTTCTTTGTGCCTTATGTTTTATGTCAAGTTTATGATATGTAATTTTAAGATTGGTATAACTATAAGAATAGAATAAGATAGTAATAAGAATAAGATAGTTGTATTTTAGCTAGTTTTGTTATGCATAGGGAGGGGGGAAGTTGTTGCAGATAGTTAGGGAACGGCGGCCGGAAGATATCGTGCTGTACGGAAAGATAGGGCCCCTAATAGCCAATAGTGTTTAGTCTATGGTGTAAGCAGACGGATGTGACGTTGTAAACCTAGCTATATAACACCTTGTTACCCATCAATAAAGGCCATTTGCCGTCCACCACATTGGTGTCAACTAGCTGCTGGCCCGAGTGGTTTGGGGGGGGTCGCAGTGCCGTCCCTGAACCAGGTCGCTGCAGCCGTTTGAACTGCAACACTCCATGGGGTTATTTATCCCAGAAGCAAGACTTTGCATCTGCCCTCACTGAGCTTCATGAAGTTTTCATCAGCTCATTAGTCACAATTCCTCTAAATAGCAGCCCTGTTTGCCACCAGATTGACTGCTAACCCCAATCAACAGCAAACTCCCTGAGAGTGCAGTTCACCTCTTTTTCCAGGTGATCATTAACAAAGACATCAAAACAGTATTTGCTCTAGCTGAAATCCTTGAGGGACATGACTAGTCCCTGGCTGTCAACTGGATTTTGCAACACTGATCACAATATGTATCTGTAACAACACACATCATATGGGAGAGAGCACTGAATGCCTTGTTAAAGATCAAAGCAAATGATAGTCATCCCCACTGTCCACAGAGCCTGTCCTCTTATCACAGAAGGCAGTCAGGTTAGGCAAACCCTGATTTGCTCTTTGTAAATCCATGCTGATTGATCCTAATCTCCGTCTTCTCCTTCATATGGCTAGAAATGGTTTCTAAGAGGATTTGCTCCATAACCTTCCCAGGACCTGAGGTTAGGCTGACCAGCCTGAAATTATCTGGATCCTCTTTTCCCTTCTTGAAGCTGGGGGTGACATTTGCTCTCCTCCAGCCATCAGGAATCTCCTCTGAACACCCCAAACTCCTGCAGATGAGCACACAGAGTCTCCTGACAACAGGAGCCAGCTCCACCTGCGTGCTCAGACAGATCCCACCTGGTCGCATGGACTTGTGTACACTCAGCTGAGTTAAGTATTACATAACTCTGTCTTTTCCTATGGTGGGGTAACGCCTGACACCAAGGGACCAGGGAAATCTAAGAACGGACCCTGGTAATAAAAATAAAGGGACACTGAAGACTTCATCCTTTGTCACAAGATCCTCTGCCCCCTTGAGCAGGGGGTCCAATGTCTTCACTTAGAGAAGCCTTTGAAGAGGTAGTTCTTGAAGGTCAACCAGCTGTCCTGGCCCTTTTGGCCGCACAGTAACGTCAGTTTTTTGAGATCCACAAAATACGTACACCTTGTAACCACCCACTATTACTTTCTCTTTTCAGTAGACCTAAAAGAAAAAAAAAAAACATTTAAGTGCACTCCACACAGGATGCAACAGCTAGGATTTTATTCTCAGCTGTAATAGAGAGTTGCACACAACTGACAACATTTATGTTTCCTTCTATGTATCACTAAAAGATCTGTATTTAGAAGAACCAACTCATTTCATCTGAACTGGTTTACTAGATCCTAGCAGGTACATCGTTCATCTCAGTGAACTGTTTTTTAAAGTTTTTGTAACACTTTGTTTTACCTGTAGAACAACACCATTGCCTGCATTTCAAGTTAAATCCATCCACTTTCTCCCTTTAAGTGGCATACAGAGGGTCAGCTATAGAAATGGAAAAGACTAGCTTTATTTCAGAAAGCATTATATATATATATAAAATACAATCAGGAAAGCAGGTCTGAGTTTTGATAAAGGAAGAAATAAATGAAAATCAGTTATAATAAATAAATGCACCACTGTTTTTTTATACTGCCTCATACAATTCATGTTTAGATTTGTACTCTCCTACATAAAATTCTTTCTAGCTACACTTTTATTTGACTTCGTACATTAACTAAAAATTATTGCTGCCTTACAAAAGAAGCAAGGCTTACTGAAACAGTAACTTTTGTTTTGGCTTCTAAAATTTTAGAAATTCTTATGCAGAAGCTTGATACCAGCAATCCCAAATATTAAATTACCACAGTTTCCAAAAATAATTACCTTTTAATATAATGAATTTTGATTTATTTTACTTTCTGAGCCTGGGGCATACAGTTCGCTAATGCTTTACATCTTTCTTAAATGTCAAAAGCAGCAGAATCCTGACAATATACTCTTCAAATTAAAACTGGAATTCTAAAATAAACTGACTGCGTCTGGAAACTGCTGCTTAAGAAAGCACGTATAAAAGGAGAAAAAGGCATTGATGGAAAGCTGTTCTTGCACGTACTCTTAGGAGGACATGACTAGCCTACAGGCCAAATGCTTCTTCAAAAAAGGATTTTGGAAAAAATAGTAAGAGAAACTGAGTGACAGTATGGTAAAGGCTGTTAAACAGGGGAAAAAGCTTATGTGAAGGTATCACATCATTTCCCCCACTTGCTTCTCACAGTGGCACCACACGTCATTTGCTGTTCATCCATCTGTGCAGGCCGCAACATATCGCTCCTGCCTTTGCTATGTGTTTATATTTTGCCTCGGGTGACAATTTTGCCTTGCCCCGCAGTACAGACAGACAACGCAGTTCCAACACCTGGATACCCCCTTATCGTTTATCTAAGTCTAAACAATGGCAAGACAAGCAATCGTGCTCCAAAGCAATTCCTAAAAACATGATTGCACACATGAATTCTGCTCTCCTACTAAGCTTGGCTCACAAAATTTAACTCAAGAGAAAATCCACTCTCTATCAGAAAATCTCTATGGCTTTTCTTGCATGCATTCTGTATGTACGTCTGTAGTTCGTTTTGTAGTTGCTGTGAACTAAGTTTATTACAGAAAAACCTTCTAAAGTGATGCAACTCATGAGAGAGGAGGGGTTTTTTTGGCTCTTTTATTTAGACAAAGCAAGGTATCTTGTCCTGCAAGCTTTCACCAAAGTTACAACACATACATATACACAACTGCATTTGCTTGATGTTATCTGAAAAGGCCAAAAGTATTCTTCAGATTTGCCTATGTAGAATAAAAATTTAACTGGAAAATTAGGTCAAACTAAAATTGGAAACTTTGCGAACAACTGCATCCATTGCAAAAGACGAGGTACTGTGAATATCTCACAAGAAAATGAAGGCCTTATGTGTTTTAATAAGCTATATACTTATATCTAAATATGCTATCTATCCATATGCACACACTCTTTGTCTATATCAGTCTTCATCAATTTAGCTTTTAGGTTATATGATTCAGTTCATGAACTACTTGATTTTTCAGAGAGAGGCATACAGTGAGAATCACAGCCTACTTTCCATATACTGTGAAATAAGATATTTCAATGAAACTAGGAAAATACACTATGACTGCAGGCAGCAATTGAATTTTTACAAATTTCTTGCCTATGACAGTGATAATTTCTGAGCATCAACACAGACAAAATCCCCATGTGCTTTATCAGTCACCCGATTTTGTCAGTCCAGCCCAAGGGACTGAGGGTGTAGGCATGTGAACGAGGAAAGGAAAGGGGGAAAATTATTTTTAAAAAAAGGAAAAAAAAAAGTTATCATATAAATGTCTCCACGAGATTCTAGATTAAATGCAGCTGTGCTTGTGAAGCAAGACTCAGCCAACTGCCCAGTAAATTTGCAAATTACTCTCTATGAAAGAAAAGGGAGAAACTCTACAGGTAAAGCTCAATAAATACTATAATCAAACATTTCTGACTACTGACTAAGCAGATCTCCTGCCTAGATATTTCTATTCTAAAAGAGGCCCTACAAGTGCTTTACTACATTATGCCTGACCTGAAAAAAGAGAATACAATCAAGCCAATCCAAATGAAGTCTGTGTGTTTGAATGAAATGGAACTGAAGAGAGAGAATTTCAGTTCCTAGCTGAAGATGACACTGGAATCCAACCCCCCTGTGACTGCCTGCCTTAACAGTCCCTACCATTGACTGATTTTATCCCCTGAACTGCAAAGGATGCAACTTTAAAACATACCTCCCTAGTACAGCTACAATTTTGTTGTGTATTTATACACACATACTCTACCAGGATTTCCTAAGTTTTTTATTTGTTTGCTTTATAGCTACTTTTTTTCAAATAATTTTTCTTGTTTTTACTTGCCCTACAAATATTTCTAATTCAATTTGCACTATAAGGTCACAGAACTTGCAGAAAAAAAGCCCAAATTACTTCTGTTTCAACTTTAAAACAGAAAACATACATACAGACTCAACAAGATAATCAAATGTTTCAATTTTCTTAACTACCCCTTCAAAACACTCCCTAGTTGTACTTAAAGACTTCTCTGAAATTAAAACATAAATATGTTCTAGAAGTAAAAAGGAAAGATAATTAGAAACTGGCACGTCCATGGAATTTGTATTATCTTCCCTGTATGCTGTTCCTTGTAAACCCAACCAAAAGTTGCAAGCAAATATTAAGGTATTACAAAAAGCAATAATTCTGACCTTGAAGTAATACTTTATGAATCACATATTCATTCTTCATTATGTATCTACAATAAAGTTTCTATTATTAAAAAAAAAAAAATCAAACAACCACAACAAAAACACACAGTTCTGGAACTCTTTAATTATTTCATGACTGTAGATTCTTATCACACTCCGCAGAGCAAAAAACACATTATGAAAACAAATGCTAAGGAATTTTTTGTTTGTTGTTTTCCTGGTAAGTACCATTCTTGGCTTAAAAACAGAATCACACCAAAAGGACTTGGTCCATTCTAGAACACTGTGAAGAGTGGAACACAGCACTAATTTTTTTTTTTTTTTTAATATATAAACCTTCAATTTCCAAAACATGAAAGAAGAGCACAATTTCATCGGACAAATGTACACTTAAAACCATGACAGAAAAAAAGATGCCATAGTGCAAATATCTGGTTTACTACTAATGATTGAAATACATTTTTAGGGTAATTTCTCTATGAAAGCAGAGTTTAAGATAATTCACCTTCCATGAGAGATTTTAATTTCCTCTAACTTAGGCCTTGGTTCCTAATTATATGATCTTAACTTTTTTTTTTTTTAATTATTAAATGTTCACAAGGAATTCCACCAACCTGAAGAGTTTTCCATTTAAATAACCCAGAGATTGTTAATATAACAGATGAATTCTGTTTCAGATGAGCCGATGAATTTCTGGGCTTCAAAAAGCTTGGTCCCCTTTTGTAATTGAGACTACTGAGTACAAACTGCTAAAATAACCACAAAGTGAGTCACGGCCACAGAAGAAATTAGTAAGGAGGTTCCTGTGCTCTTTGCCAAGGAAAAGAGTAATTTCTACTATCAGCAGAAGAAAAATACAGAACTCATCTCAAAATTCTTTCTATTTTCTTCTCAGCACAGACACATACAATATACATATTGCTATAGTTGAAACAGCTTAGTACATTTTCATTGCATAACGCTCAGGTTGCACAGAACTCGCTTTTCACAGAATCAGAGTCACAGAGGTTAGAAGGGACCTCTGGAGATGATCTAATAGATGATTTTTCTGATAGGAAATGCTTCTTCCAGAAGCATTCTGGAAACAACTGGGCTACTCTTCTAATAGAAAAGCTATTATCTTATTTACAAATTACAGTTTTTTTCAACATTCTTGAAAATATATTACAGGTATTTTTCAAGAAAAAAAATTCCAAAGATTCCTAACTTCACAACGACATTTTCTAGAAGTTTCCTCATTTTCCCCCCAGTTTTGACTATCTGAATTTATAAAAACAACATTCAGTAATGCATGAAAAGCTGCAGTATTTTTGCAAAATAAACATTCTATTAGATCCATGAATGTCAGATAAATGAACAAAGGCAAAATGTGTCTAGCAATACAAAGTGGCAAAGATACTTATTTTTAGCAAAATGTTATTGGTGCACAGAAATGCTCAGTATTAAAATGCAAGACATGAGACATCTGTTGTACAGCTCATATTCCTAAGGAAAGCCTTTAGAGTGCCGTACCGGCACCCACACAGCTAAGATGGAAAAACATCAGGTGCTCATGGTATCTGCTTCCCATCTTCGTAATTAGTGGCAAGGCATGAACTGAACACCTGAAGGAGTAAACATGCTCTTTGACTGGGTTCTTAGTAGGCAAACATTATCCTCCAGAAATATCTTCCTGGCTGGCAGAGCAGAGTTTGTGACCTGGCACGAGCTCCAGCTCAGGCTACCTAACAAGGCACTTGGATCAAGGTACTCAGTTAATTGGAGGAGAGAAAATACAAAACAAAACAACCACCCCACACCACTCCCCAGAATAGAACAGCTCCTGTAGGGCACTCATTGAGGGGGGCCGGTTCATTTTACTACTGCAGAGCATATTGTGTTTTCTAAAATCATGACAGAAGAGTCATCCACTCCGATGTAAAGAGACATGTTCATACCAAAGCTGGCCCTTCCTATGATACTGTCCCACTCACTCGATTTTATCATCAAACCGGCTACAGACCAAAAAGGGTTTATAACACACGATGCAGGATTTGCTTGATGCTCCACACAGAGTGTGATGAGGGACGTTGAAACAAGCAAAAAACCCTGTCCTTAACCTGCAAGTGTCCAGGACGGGACAGGATACTACTTGCGGATCATTTCATATTTTGCCTTTGTGCTAGCTTGGTTACTCTTTCTTTCCACAGGACAAGAGGAAGTCGATGACGGTCTCTTCAAAACCTGGTTAAATCTTACATCCTCAAGCAGAGCCTCTGATGATCTTACAAAAAACAACAAAAACTCTGGCACTGTTTTTCATTCTCCTTGTTGCAGGTTTGCAGCCAAATTTCATGCAAGGCAGACCCAGTCCCTCAAATGCTCACTTGAATCATCTTGACTCTCACCTTCAGAATTAAGAATGAGAATTCCTCACGCTAGCAGACATTTTCTGTTTCTGCAATCCACAATAACATGGGAAGCATTCTGAAAACAAATATAACTACTTTGGAACACAAATAAAATAGCTTTTATATTTTATCTACACAACATTTCACACATTGCCTATCAAGAGGTGAGCACAACTAGTAATTAGAATCTCAGTACTTCTCTCAATATTATCTTCTTTCCCTAAAGCAAAAGGGCCGAGTTTGACCTTTCCTTCAAATTAAACCCCAGGAGCTGCATTTCCCTGCCTGGAACAGGACATACTGCAGTCAAACGTTTGTTTGCACTGGTTGCTATGGGAATTAAGTGGCAGATTCCTTCCACAGTCCTTTCTGTTTGTTCTGTCCTTTCTACTTTAATAGAAAAATAATAATAAAAAAAGGTTATCACAACCATTCGGTGAGGTATTTTTCTTAGAGATGGTTAGAGTGAGGGACTGGCAGTGAGGGACTTTCCCTTTTGATGTCTCATCTACTTATCTTGACTTGGACAACACATGTGACATCCCTAGGATGACTCTTAAATGTAATTTAAGAATATTCAGAATATTATTCTCATGTCCCAGTTATAAAAATGTAAACCAGACTAACAATCACACAAGTCCTCCTACTAAATTTCCTTGTTCAGAAGTTCATCTCCTCTTTCCTCGACACTGAAACTTATCAGCAGTTCGCAACCATCTGCCTTTAAGAAAGTCTACAAGTGCAAACACACAGAAACAGTACTAATTCTTTCCCCATTTCTTATATCCTGAAAATTTAACTGGGACAGAAGCATCAGTCTGCTTGCCATTCTTACACTCACCCTGCACGGTACCTGGGAAGCAACAGCTACTAGTCAACCTGGCCAACTATATCTACAGATCCCTTAAGAAAGGCAAAGAGAAAAAAAATGGGGCGTTCATAATTTTTTCCAGAATACTGGGAAAAAAAAAATAAAAACCAAGAATTGCAGAAGCAGGTATGTTTTCTGAAGACAAAGGAACAGTCTTTCTTTCTCATAGCAGGCTTGATGAGTGCCCCCACAAAAATGACTTCTTGAACTGAGAAGAGCTTGCTTAAAATATTATTCCTGGTAGTCTATTGCAAATATGCAGGACACACAAGACAATATTTCAAATAAAAGGAGGTAAGACCTTGAGGTGGTAAATTCTGCACTGATAGTTTTTATATATATATATATATATATGTATACATACAGATTAAAAAGAAAGAATATTTTGACTAATGAAAGCTAGATATTTCTTAGAAATACTGGTAATCATGAAAACAAAACCAACAAAAAACAACCTAAAATGCTGTAAAAGGTATACACTTGAAATTCAGAGTCATACAAATTTGTGCTTCAGAGCCTTTTACAAAGCAAATCTGAAAACACGAGTTACATGAACTGGTGTTCTTTCCTAACTAAATCACAGAATAAGATTGAAAATGCGTCAGCTATATTTCACCCATTCTGAAATGAATACACTATGTGCATCAGTTGAGTATTAATACAGCATTTATGCTCATGTTGCACCTTTGGGCACAAGCCTAGACTTGTGAGAATGGAGTCCCCGTTCCTATGGGGAAATCCTAACAAAACCTGGACCGTAGGAATGTAAGGGAAGGCGTCAGTTGAGCTGAGATTTGGGGCAAGTTTCTGCACTTGAGCAGGGGCCCATCCCTGCAGAGGCCCCACACTGAGAAGCTCGTCCCTGCACTGCCCTTTCCCCTCCGCTGCAGAAAACATTTTATCTTGGTTATTTTGGGGGGATCCATTATCACAACCCTGGAGTAGCTGTTGGGCCAGGGACTCTCTAGCTCCATTAGTTTACTTGGGGCCTCCACTTGGTAGAGCATCCTCAAGGCGGCTGCGTGACTGCGGGGTGAATAACCACGTGGTTCCTGCTCTGCTCGGTGTATCAGCAAGAAAACATACAGAGAAGAGCAGCGAAAATAAGCGGAATTGTTATTATCTGAGCTAGAATAAATTGCTTGCTCTGTGTATCAAAAGAAGGGCAGGCGCTCTTTTCAGAGCAGAGCTGTGTTCGCCGGGCTCTCCCAAGCCACCTTGAAGGTTTCAGTTGTAATGTACCTATTACCAAGAACTCCATTTACGTTACATTCTCTAAATGCTTGTATCATGTTTGTCAAGGCTACTTAATTTAAATCAGCTCCTCAGGAGCCAGATCCACAACCAATACAAATCTATATGGACAACAACAGTTACACAGCTACCAGCTCACTATTTTTATAGCAAGTCATAATAAGAAGCTTAAAAATGGGATTTCAAAATCTCATTACTGCTACTTTTTTTTGTCAAGGAGGAAAATGTAAAGTGCTACAGATATTTGTATAACAAACAAGCATGTGGAAAACCAAGTTATTAAGGCAAACCTAACTGAAAAGGAGTAAATTCTGCCCGATACCTGCTACAGAAAACTTCTTATTCCACACAGAGCAGAGGATCCCAATTGCAGAGGCTATTCCTTCTCGTACAGTGCAGTAAACACCCTGTGCATAACAAGTAACATCAACAATGTATACTGACAAATTATGAACTAAAAAGGCTTTACCCCATCATTTATTTCATAAAGAGCTGGAAAGTGTCATCCTGTTTATATGCCCATATAACACTCTGCTTGCACAACAAACAAGTTTTGATCTTTTGCATTAACATACTTGCCACTAATCTATCATTTTTCCTTTTACTTCCTAAAACCACGTGAGAAGTTGCTAACTGCACTCCTGCACAAAGTTTATTTTACTTGACTGTGCATGTGGCTCCAGCTTCCACTGTTGATGGCCTAGAAGACCATGACTACAAATCCTCACTGCTATAAATACTGCTTATCTTGGCAAGGAGTCCTCTCAACTTTGAGGTTTTAGTGATAGTAATAGTCTCATCAAACAGAACTTGCACAGACCGATTTAATATGCTTATTACATGAATTTTAAATTAAATTGCCTCCTCTCAATTCCCCAAAAAATAAAGAGTGCTTTTTCCAAGATAGTTATATAAAAATAATGTCTCCTTTGTAAGTACACAGGTATTCAAAATATGGATGAAATTAAGCCAGCTCCCATGCAGGATATGTTTGTGATAACTGCATCTTAAGAAATGAATTAAAAGTTTGCACTGCAAACATGCTCAACTATGAAACAGTTTACTAGCTGCTTCTCCTGCTTACCAATATACTGCATATTTTTTTAAAGATCTTTGCAGCAGTAGGTTAAAGCAAATACTTTCCTTTTTCTACCTTAAGAAGAACAAAGATGTTCAAAAGCTACCCTGAATCATTTTGTCTTTTAAAACCTGGCTGGAGTTACAAAGAGTGAAGTATTTACACTGTGAACAGTATGAGCTTAACATAACACGATTTAAAGTAGTCTCCGACAGCAACATTAACCCTCGTTACACCTGTTCCCTGAGGTTTACAGCAGGAGCCTGGCACCTCCCAACAACGCACCGTTTCCTCGGCAGGAGGAAACAAGGACTGCTTGAAGAACCTCTCACCATTAAATTCGATCCGTATTTATTTCAGTCACATACTGAAGCCACTATAAAACATAGTTTTGATGCTACTAGATGTTCTCGGTGCCCTGCAAACCACAAAGTGCTGCCAGAGATGAAAGAGAAAACACAGCGTGGTAGCCAGCCACCTGCCAACCCTTTTTTAAAACTCTTATGGAGATGTCCTAATACATTTAATAGAAATGAAACTAAGACTATCCTAACTAACTATAATGGCTCTAAAACCTCAATACTCCCTGCTACAAAATGCATACCGACTGTAGTTGACGCACATGCATATCATCAAGACCTTAGCATTTTTTCCAAATACCATTTTTCACTAAATACTTTTTAAAAGACCATAACTCCACCTGAGAGGGAAGCAAGGTATTTTTATGTGGCAATATCCTTCCATTATAAAGAAATAAAATACAATTATATTTCATAAATAGAAGTGGACTTTTTTTTGTTTCGTTTTTGTAGCGACCAGTGGTGCAAAGAGCAGGCATAGCACGCACCTCTGAACATTAAAAGTGGTTATTAAGAAACATGTATTTTTCTAAACGCTGACAAGCAGCACACCCAAACCTATGCTGAAAAAAGGTCTTTAACCTTTAATACACCCGAGCCCCACCTCCCAACTCAGGACTGAAAATAAAAGTTTGCAATTGTTCCTTTTTTAAGGTGCTCAGTTTTAGACAATAACAAAATAATGGCACATGAGAGGTCAAATTAAATTTGCAAGATATATTATGCTTTATCTACACTTGTTCGAGGTACACCCATCCATTTACAACGCATTAGCTTTGTTATCAGGAGTCTGTCAGAACAAAGTATTCTAGCGCTGAGCTGAATAACTCATGGACATTTTGAGTATTAAGTAACACAAGGATGCTGAAACACATCCCAGCAGTGCCTTTAGCAGGGCGCCTGCAAAGCAGCTTATTGGTTTATATAAATTGCACTCCAGAGGCAACGGAGAAAAATCAGTTCATCAGCTAAACAAGGTATTGAAATCAACACTATTACGGTGGCTCCTTGATAAATACACAGTTCATTATCCCTTTATTCCTTTGCCGGTTTACATCGGTGATAGGGTGCAGCTGATCAGTCAAAGGCACCTTTTAAGCTGTTGGCTGTAGAGATAATATTTTCTTTTTTTATTTAAGCTTTGTTATAATAGATCGCTGATCGGTCAACAAGAGGTATTGAAGCAGCATTCTCAAATGCTTAAATGTTTTACCACGCAGCTGTGATGGCCCAAAGATTTGAACTGTGTATTATTCAGCACACACAGTTCAGGGATAGAAGAGAGGGCAGAGAGAGAGCTGTTCCATTTGCATTGAGACTGAAGCGATACAAAAACGTCTGCTGAGCTACGGTTGGGTCTATTCCATTAACATTCACATGGAAAATAATCCACAAAATGAAGAAGCAAAATACCTTGAATAGAGAATATCCTCGTGCCCATGTATCTCATCCCATGAGAGCATAGATCATTTATGACCAAATAACTAACTGTTGCAAAGTACAGTAAAATCCAAAATAGGTCATCTAAAGACATCTATTTGAGGAAAAGGCCCCTTCTTGCTCACCTTCTTGCTTATACCAAGTACTAGCTTATTCTGAAAGTAGTTACAGTAGTATTACCTCCAATGAGCTATTAATTAAAAACCCACTCAAACACACACAAAAACCCTTTAAATCATAGAAAACTTCCTGGTTACGCAATTTTACTATCATTTTATATACAAAATGAACCAACAATCATGAAGTTTATATTGAATGGCAAACTTCCAAACTCATCTACTAGTGAGGAAGAGAGAAAAAAACAGTTAGTGTTGGGCAGGCCATGCAAATGAAATGACGTGGCATGAGCAATACAGCATTTTTTAACAGTGTCTGTGTGATCTGGAACATGAAGCCCTGTGTTCAATAGGCAAGAGTGAGACTGAGCAAGATCTCAATCTCTTGAAAATCATTACTTGTACACTCCAAAGAGTTTTAATTTACAAAGCCTAATAGCTTCTAACTATAAAAAAGCCACATCACATGATCACCTTGCAAAACATCAAGAGCAAATAAAAGTATATTCACCGACAGAATCCTTGAATTAGTGTCTGTTAGAAAGTTTCAGCTCTTTGAGACGTGCTTTTCCTCATTTTCACCAATACTTGCAAAGGGATGTTAAAAAATATATTAATCTATTCCACACACACATGAACACACACACAAAATGTTTTGCATTAGTTTACATTTCACCCTATAAAGGGAACTGGTTTGTTCATAGATCTTCGCATAGTCTTTCCCGCTGCAGCTCCCTCCAGCTCACAGTCCTCCAGCCTTTGCTCTAACACAATCCCTTGCTTCAGTGTTGAGCAAACGAGGACAAAAAATCTCTTTAAACTAAACTCTGTTTAAGCTTTGGGTCACTCACATTTGGTCTGAAATAAGTGACTATGGGAGATCTTTTGTTAATGCCTTCTAGTTATAGCAAGCTCTGCTCTCTCTGCTGTGCTTGCTACCAAAACACCATGAAGTGACTCTTGCCTGTATAAAAGTCTTGTAGCTGACCGTGCTGAACAACAACAGTTGCTGAAGCACCACCGTGTAACACTGAATAGCATAGAGTCCACAAGTGAAAACAAAAATCAAAACACCTCAGGTAGTTACTGTGAAATATTTAGTAAGAAGTATTACTGCATGGCAGGCTTTCCCTCCAGAAAACATATAAATTTTGCAAAAGTAAATAGAAATTTTATATCTCTGAGATTTCTAACCATCTGTAGACCTTGGCAAGAACTGTCTAAGACTTTAAAAAGTTATTTACAAAGGAGGAGGGCAGGAGAGTAGATACACATACATGCACAGACTGTATATATTATTGCGTATATATTATCCTTTTTCTATATATGCTGCAGCAGTGTATTAATGTCAGAGTATTTAAGCAGACATACTAGAGTATCTTTACTTCTGTCTTTAGACAAAGTAAAGAGTTAAGAGGGGGAGTAGAACTGGGATTAAACAGGAGGAGTAGACCTGAGGATAAACAGAGGGAATATGACCAAGGGTAAGGGAGAAGGGCCGAGGGTTAACAGGGGCAGTAGGACCGAGGGTAGAGGGAACAGAACTGAGGTTAAAGAGAGAGAGTAGGACTGAGGGTAAAGAGGGGGAGTAGGACCGAGGATAAAGAAGGGGAGTAGGAATGAGGGCAAAGGGAGGTTTAAAAGGCAGGTTAGGAGTGATAAGATTATCAGAATCTTATAGCTTATTGAAAGTCTTAGAGGTTACAAAGAAATGCCCGTCATTTGCTTTACATTTCCCCAATACGTTTTCAATACTTCTGGGAAATATTATTGAAAGGAGGTAGAATTATTGTGAGTTATGCAATCAGAAGGTAACCATGGTCCTCATTTAGGACATCTCCTGCAGTATCGGAGAGCTGTTGCTGTCCCTGCTTGGTTGCAAGGTCATTTCTGTCGCTATCATCCCGATGTGTGTCCTCAGGGTCTGTCTAAACATGGTTTTCCCTGTGAGCAGGGCCCCACCCTGGTGCCTTCACCTCCCTCTTTATTCCCTCTTGTTCTCCTCCCACTGCTTTTTAGTGAATTTTTCTCAATCCAACTCTCTCATTCCATCAGTTTATAAAATTCCATCAGTTTATAAATTTCCATCAGTTTATCTCAGAAAGGCAACAAAGAGGGTAGGCCCACTCCAATGTAATGCTGTTTGATTCTTCTTGTTTTAATGTGTGATCTGGAGATCTTCAAAACCCACCAGGATGCGACTCCGTGCCAGGTGCTCTGGGTGTCCCTGCTGGAGCAGAGGGGCTGGACTAGATGATCTCTAGAGGTCCCTTTCAACCTCAACCATTCTTTGGTTCTGCGTGACTCTAAAATCTGCAATTTTACGGTTAATTAGGATGAGTAATAGTAATATTACATTACATCTATCATGTATGAATAGCAAACATAAAAATAGATTTTAGACTTACACACACAGACTTCTGAAGACCTAAGTAAAGCCAGTCTGTACTCAGAAATGTTTCAGGCATAATTAAAGTACTTCAGAAATTTAAAATCTGCTTATTTAAAATGGGAAAATATCCAAATTCATGTAAAGATTCATCTACTCTTTCTAAAACAAGGCTAGAAACACACATGCAATGGCAATGGGAAAAATCCAAAAGTTACTGCCTATACTGCAGTTAAAACGTGATTACCTCTATGTCATTAAAAAAGGTTAACAGACAAAATGCAAAAGTTTCAAGAAACAAAATTACTGCCTAAAACATGCTAACTCACATGTGCTGTCCTTTCCTCATAGAGGCAGCTCAAAAAAGGGCAAAAAGGGAATTTAATGATATGAATCCATACTTATCTCAGGTATCAACAAAATATATATAAGAAATCACAATGAATTTTACCACAAATAAGATGCTCATTATCACACCAGCTGAATCAGAACTGGGATCGTGTCTTTTGAATTCATTCCCTTTATCGATAGAACAGCCTTGCTGTCTGCAGCCTAATAAACACTACCTGATGAGCATTACTGTATGTGCAAACAAAGCAATGTGAGTACCCCTAACCATGGCAATGCTCACTATGAAGCAGGGATGACTGGCATCAAACAGTCTGTAACTGAGCCAGTGAAAGGTCTCATCATCATCTTCATTACGCAAAAGCTGCTTCTAAATAAGCAACATTTGGAACTGGGACATTTAAAAAATACATATTCAAGTGCTTTCCATTAATACATATTATAGTGTTTGGAAGAACTGCTATCCAAAATTGTTTTTCAATACTTCAAATACTGCAGAAGAGTTAAACAACATATACTGTATTATCTCCATCACTTTGTTCATTAGCCATAACAGACCCCACAATTCGATGCAGCTATGTGAGCAAATAGTTCATACTAATTCAGGTTATAATTATCCACCAAATATTAGACGCTTCTCCATTCCATGCACTTCAATCTGTTGAACAGTGCCATCTCTTTTCATAGTGAGGAACCACCCAAAATTCATCACAATACGTTAAAACCAACTCTGCTGTTCTTTAACTGCCAGCACAAATGCTTTAAGATCTTAGTGAAAAAGGGACTACTGCTTTCCAGTTCCTTGAGAATAAAGACACATATCGTATGTACGTGACACCATATTATCGACAACACTTGTCTTCACACTGACAGAGCAAACATAAGAGGAATGGAATCATTATAAATGTTACGAAGGGCTACAGGATTTACATATTGAAGATATTCATGATAATTCAAATACATGTCAAGAGGTGCATTGAGTAACTTCACACCCCTAATACAGAGAAGCATTCAGAAAGAAAAAGAGTAGAAGTATTAACTAATACCACATAGGTTCACAAGTCAGAGATCAACAGTTCCAGTATATCACTACAAATCGCCTTTTCCCAAACTGCTTTAGCCTAACAGCATTTCTATGAGGTATGGAAAAAGGAAAACAGTACCATAGACGATATATATATATTTTTTAAGAGTGCTGGCACATGCCGGCCTTTAAAATTTCTCAATCTAAAGACATGTTGGATGCCCAGATTTTTTAGAAATTTAGGTAGCACTACTGTTAGCACTCCCAGCTACAATTAGTTTTTTGAAAGGAGATTCAGCTCTTCCCTATCAAGCCAGCCGTATTTTTCATCTGCTGTCAGTGAGATTATGTCGTTTGGAATAAACTCTGTACCGGGGCATATCTTAAAAACATGCAGAAATAGCCAGTACTGCCAAGGCCACTTAATAAACAGAATACTTCTCACACTGTAAATGATTTCAAGTTTATGCTCTCATTTTCCACCTCTGAAAACTGACATGACTTGCAAACCCCATCTGTCAGAGAAACTGGCTGAATCTTCTCGTACAACAGCATTTGTCATGGCCATAAGTTTTTCAGATGAAATCTCCACAGTTTATGTGAAAAATAACAGGATATTTAATGTGAAAAAAAAGAAAATTGATGTTTGAAAATCTCTCCTTCCTAGATTTGATGACTCATCAGACACAGTGCAAAGCTGTTCTCTTTTCCCAAAGAAAATGGAGAAAAGCAACTTTGAAAGTAAATTAAGCAAAGTGATTTAATTAAAATGTACTCCATTCTGCTCCTTTTCCTTTCAATCAATTAAAAAACAACACTCCATTATCTTCTCAACTGATTCTCTCTCCTGAGTATTACAAAGATCTGCGTTCTTCTGTCTGAAGATGCTACCTTTTACAGGATGTTTCTTTCATGGTACCTACCCTTGTTAGATCAGAGAAACATACTTGGATTTTCCTCTTCCTCTCTTTTCACTTACAATTTCCTTCCCTCCTATTCCTTCTCTTCCACTGAGCAGCATTATATCCAATTTTCACCTTGGTATTGACTTCAAGTAACCTCCCCCACCACCTACTTGTTTCCCAAATAAGTATCTCTGAACTTTCTTTCATGTCACACTTGTCATACACACATATCACACACACTCCAAAGCTTTTTATAAGCTTGTACAAAATTACTTTATTCTCCAATCTTAATCTCTCCTTTACTGCTATATTAAAAATAACGTAAACGTGGAATACTTTGTCAACGTGATACATAGTACGATTTACTTTCTATTATTCGTGATTCTGTCAGCAATCCCTTGTCCACATCTGCTTTGTTG
Source organism: Tinamus guttatus (assembly GCF_000705375.1). The sequence continues at coordinate 35,152 of NW_010577785.1, forward strand.
ATGATTTGGTCTCAGTCACAAGCTTGCTTTCAAATCCAGCACAATATGGGTTTGGGCTTTTTTGACACGTGTCCTTGCACGTGACAATCAAAATGAAAGTGCCCGAGATTTTCAGTTTCAGACTGCGTGTTATTGTCGTTGCAAACAAAAGCTTCTGAATGAGACAGTGTAGCACAAGGAACTGAAATCATCAAGGTGCTGCTGCACAGCTTTCCATTAGTGTTTCACAAAGGACCTGCTGCAAGTTTTCAGATACCTTAGTAGTAGTAACATGACTGTTTATGAAGAGCAAGTCCATAAGCCATTCATTAGCTGCATTGGTAAAAAGGTGTGAGACCAAAGCTGTCATAAAATTTTTGCAGACCAGAAAAATCTGCTAGTGATTTTCTAACTATTTATTCTAAGCTGTGCCTTTCACAATTTCATAAAATCAAGTATCTTCTTTCTTAACTCACTCAAAGCACATTCACTGCACAGTATGCTCCACAGCACCAAAAATCTTAACTGTTTCATAGAGTTCAAATTGCTAAATATTGATTTCTGTTGAGTTTTGGAAACACAGTAACATGTGTATGCTGAAATTTCCAGGATTTGTAACTTTTGTCTACCGTTCAAGGAAAAATAAAAATCTCTAGTGCCATATCCCTATTGCTGCTATATGAAAGCACAGCACAAAGGTACTAACAGGGTCCTTGGAAGACACGTCTAATTTGTTTCTACCGAGCCAAAGGACTAAACTGTGTTGGTGTTTTTTTTTTTTTCTTTTTTCCTTAAGGACTTCAAGTACTGGGCGAAGTCAGCAGTTTTATCTACCTCGATCTTTATTTCCAATTATCAGAACGCAATTCAGGTTAAAAGACGCCAAAAGGTACGTATGGCACCTGCTAACACACCCCAGCGTTTTCTCCCCTCCGAGCTGCCTGGCTCGCTCCTGGCAGCCTCCCTAATGACACTGTGCTTGCCCCAGCTCGCCACATGCACTCACCTGACACAAGGGACCCCAAGAGCACCACAGAGGCGTCACAGGCACATGCCAGTGAGCTTCAACAGCTGTAATCAATTCATCCAATATCCAAATAAGCAAAATATTTTGACCCATTCTGCCTGTGTAAGTACTTTCATATTCTTCATTAACTGAATTTTTGTATCCGTCTTCTGCAACATGTAAATCAAGGTACTTCCAGGCAGGCAATAGCACACACATGATTATATTTAACTACCAAACTCTCTTAATATTAGACCACAATGAATAACGAGTCACAGCAAATCTGCCCCCCAAAAAAGATTCTTTAATTCTACCAGTGCAATCCACCATGAATTATCCTATCTATGGCCTCTAGGTGGTATCATAATGCAAATAATATTTAAGGGATAATAATTACAAGGGCTATAAAGCAAAATATTTCTTAAAATATCCTTCTATTTTTAATCCCCTGTCCCATTCGAGGATACAGACAAAACAGTGTGCAAATTTTTATGCTTTTATACTGTATTTGAGATTTCTTCTGTCCCTACTACACCTCTACGTGGTTCCAGGGAATGAGATGATGTTTAGGAAAATGCAAGATAGGCAATATAGACAAAGAGCAAAGCAAATCCTAAAAGCTTCTCCGGGGCTATGTGAATCCAGGTGAGCCTGCTCTGAGCTTTGCCAGTGTGGCAAAACAATCTCCAGTTTCACACCGGAGCTTTTAGACGCGCACTTCTCCAGCGCTCACCTCTCAGCTAAAGCAAACGTGAGCAGCAGCCCCGCGCAGGGAGCTCTGCCATTAGCTCGTGGCTTCACTGCGAGGAGCCAGCTGGATATTACAGAGCCCCCACACTGAGAAATGCCTTCTCAGCCTAACAGGAAAGAACTGCTCGCTCTGATCAGCCTGGCTACTAAAGGGACACCAGCTGTGAGGAAAACCAAAAGCCAGAGCCTCAAGGAAACCGCGCATTCAGTAAGCTGGTTTACGAAGTCTCCTCATACCTTACACCTCCCTTATTGCAAGTCCTTGCAATGGATGTCAGTGGATGAACACTTGTAGCTGCACTCCTAGTTCTCCATAGCATCGCCCACACCACGTTTTCATCGAACGAACGCCAAGGCTGATCTGTTGTTTGGGCAGCAAGGGCAAGTGATAAAACAGACGACGACGTTACGACAAATAAAGTGGGTCAGCAATGAAGATAGTTAGAACTGTGCAGGGACTTGACAGAGATTTTCCAGAATTAAATAAACATTCTTCCTGGTATAAATAGGTCTGCATAAATCAACATTTGCATTTATGAAATTCTATGCAGTTTTTGACATAACCTAACACTACCTCTTATACTAGACCAAGTGAAAACAGGAGTTGCCAGGAGTTGATTTAAGACTCCATGCAAATTTAATGGCGTTGAACCAGATAAATCCACACATCTAAAACAGTTCTGATCAAGAACATACTTTTTCTTAATTACAGTTTTACTAGTTAGGAGGGACAAGAAAATTCCACATCATTCCCATGATGAACATTTTTAAGCATGTATATCAAAAAGAAAAGCTTATGTTGTTATATTTTTATTATAAAGTCACTTCAAAGCAGACCAGTTTTCCCTCTTAGGGAAAAATAATTAAGCAAAACAGACAACTTGCTTCAGCAGTTGTCAATCTGTGCAAGTACGCTCATAAGTGAAAATCTAAGTATCAGCGTGGCACAAGTTAAGCACTTATTTTCTGTCCTTCCATGTACACAGACATCATTTTGCAGTAAGAACAGATAGAAGATGATATAGGATGTCAACACCTTTCCATATGCTGTTTGCCTGAAAAAGCTGTACTTTATATATATGGAAAAATGTATGACGTATACATGGAAAACACTGCTCTTCAGCACTAGCAATCAGTGGGGCTGCAGAAAACGACATAGTTTACAAAAGTCTGCCAACATCATCACTAGGAGACCTTGCTGATGAACTCTAAAATGACTAGAGAATGAAGTAAAACTATGCATCACTAAAGGAAAGATGCAAGGCAGATTTTTAGGCATGATACCTATGAGATTGAGAAGCTACAGGATATGCTATATGCTACAGTATATGCTATTTTTATTCTAAGATGAACAACAGTGTACAATATCTAGCAGCTTAGATGCACACTAAATAGAAAACAATATATTCTTTGCAACCTTGCAAAAAGTGCATGCTTTGAAGATATGAAGACAGAGTTGCTCTTTTGAGAAAATGTAGTCAATTGTGACACCAAAATTGACATACATAGAGTATGAGCTCTACAGGTTGGGTTAAAAAGCAGCACACACACAAAAAAAGCAACACACTAGCAACAGAATCACAGAACGGTTGGGGTTGGAAGGGACCCCCAGAGATCAGCCAGTCCAACCCCCCTGCTCCAGCAGGGACACCCAGAGCATGTGGCACAGGGTGGCATCCAGGCGGGTTTGGAAGATCTCCAGAGAAGGAGATTCCACAGTCTCTCTGGGCAGCCTGTTCCAGGGCTCTGTCACCCTCACAAGAAAGAAGTTCTTCCTCACATGGAGACAGAACTTCCTGTGTTTCAATTTGTTCCCACTACCCCATGTCTTGTCACTGATCACCACCGAGAAGAGTTTGGCCCCTGCGTCTTTACCTTCTCCCCTCAGATATTTGTATGTGTTGATAAGTTCCCCTCTCAATCTTCTCTTCTCTAGGCTGAACAGGCCCACAACTGCGATTTATCTAAGATAGAGGAATCATAACTGGTTTAAAGGCAACACAGAAAAAAAAAAAAAGAGACCTACTTAAATTCAAACTTCACCTAGTAAATCATCTAATAATCCAAAATGCTTCCTACTCTTCAAAACCGAGCAAAAGCTGTAATTTGAAATGTCTCTCTTTGGCTGTACAATATAAGCTAGATTGCTATAATCCATACTTTCCTTCCTTTTGCAGGATGAAAACAACCAATACATCCACAGCCAACAATCTTTCGTAAGCAAATCTTATTAAAGCACAAGCCAAGAGCTACCACTTACAAGATAAAAGTACAAGGAAATAAGGATCTGCTCAAAAGAGGATTGTTTCACTATAGCAATTTGAAAATAATCTATACATAATCACATTTGGTCAAATACATTTTCACCTACAGCAGCCTGGCTTTAGATTTTTTATACCTAAAGGTGGTTGAAGCCATGCAAGGGTTTTCTGTCCATGGATCTTGTATTTCCAGTTCAGATGTGAAGCCGCTGCCACTCTCCATTCAAAACAGCAACATTTCAGAGCAGCGACTGGCCAGACAGGCACTATACCCACTTTTTCTCCTACATCAGAAGACATTTTGAATAGTGCCAGCCACGCAAACTGAAGTGATACATAATCAAGCAATGTAAAATCTTGTTTTAATGGCACTGCGCAATGAATATTTTTCTCCTCAACATCATGATTACGAAATAGAAATATGCGCCTAACTTGCAAATCAAGGTGTTACGTGCTGGGGAAAAAATTCTTATTTAGAAATATCTAACTGATTTAGAATAGAAATGATCTTTTTGCTTTGCTTGTTAATAAGACTTGATTTTCTAAATGTTACACTTTATACCGACGATATAAAGATATCACAAAAAGAGACACAGTCACTGTGAAAAAAACTTGTAGGCAGACACAAGAGTAAACACACCTGACATTATGTTTAGTGCCTCTTTTCTTCAATCAACTTAGAGTCTCACATTTAAGAGTTTGGGAATCCTAATTTAGTTAAGCAGGTCATTAACTTTGAAGTGAAGTACTTTAGTGGTCCAAATAAAGATACCAACAAATTCCTGACTGAGAAAAGTCTTGGACAACATCTCTTTCTATTTCACTAAATATAAACATATGCAATTTGCAGCATCTAATGAGACCATGATAAAACAACTTTCCTCCTGAAATTATATGCACTCTATTTGTTATTAACTAACAAAAAGTACAGATTTTCAATTTTGTAAGTACATTTCCTTAAGAAGACTTGTGCTTAGTCATAACGCTTCAACAATTAACTATTTCCATTAGGATTAGAAATGTTTCTTGGTTTGAAACCCCTTTTAATTTTCGTATTCTAAGCAAACACAACCAGAGGTTGATAATTTAGCAAGAAAATTCAGAAGAGCTGCACGTCGAAAAACTCCCATATAGCATCAAAAAGTTGTAAAGATCTTCATTACACCTAAGCCACTAGCATATTAAGATATTTGAAAGTACAACCATACTGAGACAGGGAAAACTGATACAAGCACAGATCCTGGAAAGCTCTCCCTTTCTTGGTATCCACATGAGAACTTCCAAAAATTCGGAAAATATATGTATATATGTATATGTATATATATATATGCACACGTTGCTGGGCTAAACCTCCCAGTTTTACATTTGCCTCCTTACACTTGCCAGCACTTGCTGATCTTTGACTAACTCGTGAAATAAAGGAGAAAGATTTTAATGCAAAAGTTATCATTATAGTAATTATAGACAACCGATGATTTATTGTTAATTAAAATATACTAATTCCTTTTCATTCCTCTGAAGCCCCCAAGTTCTTCTTCAGTTTAGTTACATTTTCCACAGAGTCACCAGGGAATTCGCTGCGCATTGATCTTCCCTCTGGGAAAGCTCCGCGCGGCTTCCTCAGGCCTCCTCTCATTCCAACTGAAACGCTAGAAAGCTGCGCCAGGGAGAATCCCTTGGGAGAGGGGCATAAACAAACTGAAATTGCAGTTATGATTAAAACAACACAAAAGATACACATTGCAGCTAATTCCTGAGATAATTACTCGGTTTAAAGTGCTACCACAAAAATCCTCCTGGGTCTCTATTAAACTGCTGCTCTGCAGCGGTGACAGTATACACAGAAAATGCTTCAGTTTTTTCTCTTTCCCATCTCATTTGCCTAGTTTTTGGTACTCATACACTGCAATATATATTAAATTAGTGGCACAAATAGTCAGCAAATATTTGCCATATCATTAGTTAGTTTCATCTCTTGAGACAAAGGCACTTCTTGTTTTTGCTCCTCACACAGCATCAGTACTGGGGAGTGGGGAATTTTAATTTCCCACAATGACACCCTTAATCAACGTACTTTCGTTTTTCTTTGAAAAACCCTGCATCCCAAGAACATCAGAATACACCAAGAACAAATTTAGTCCCAGTTTCTGTGCTAGTAGAATGAGTTACAGTCCTCCTTATGGCCCCAAAAATAAGGACTGAGGAATTGAATATTTTCTCGAATATTCAGAACATCCACTGAAAAGCGAAACATTCTCTAGGGCCTCGCAACACTCAGGCATGCTGCCCAGCACGCTGCTGCCAACTTAATGACATGTTTGCAAGACATCATTTCCTCTGCTAAAGCTTTCATACAGGTTTTCAAGCAGTCAACGTAAAGCCTTTTCCCTTGGAAACTCTGGAGAACCTACTGGAGATCCCAACTTGTGGTAACTCCTAATACAAGTCAACATCCTCTGCGAATCGAGCTTGTCTTTTTTTTTGGCATATATTAAAAAAAGAAATACAGTACACAATTCCCAAATATTATTAATGCTACACTTGTAGAAGCAAGAAATGTTCAGCCTGTTTAATCCAAGGCTAAATCTGCAGAACGCTCTATAGGCTGCAGTGCTGTTTAAGCTGTTGCTACGTATTCGGCAGCATTCTCCAGACAAGACCCCATCGTTGGGGAGCACCTCTAGTTTTCACAGCCAAGCTGTATCTCGGAGTAGGCTCTGACAGACCTCATTTCTCTTCCTCTCACTTCTGCACTCTTGCAAATAACTTCCAACCTACCCAGAAGACATTTTTGACAACTTGACATTCTTCACTCTTTTGGCATTGCCTTCTGCATTGTTTCACTTCCTCAGATATTATTTTCTTAAAACAGGTTAGAGTTGTGTAGTAAACAGATACTTCAGGGCTTGGGATGATAGAATGGGGAAAAAAGTCTTCTAAAGATTTAATGATCAAAATAACTCTCTGGGAAAAGATAAAAAAAAAAAGAACAAAAGAAAAAAGAAATGAAGATTTTCCCCAGAAATATTTTGCACATTTTTTTTTTAATTTAGCTAAACCACCTACTGCCCCAGAATCATGCTTCTGAAAAGCAAGTATTTAGTAAGCCTTTTATCTTGGTCATGCCGTGTGGACAATTTACAGATTTAACAATGGAACCTTCCCATATCACGCCAAGCGTGTCACACACACTGTAAAGAAAGAAGCTAAAACAGGGACTCCTGAATTCTGCTCCAGTCGCTGTCCCCCACTTGCTGGCGGATTCCTCGGGTTCGGTCCTGTTCCTCTGCAAGCTCCTTTGGCTACCCAGCGTTGCAGGACGAGTGATGCCTCCACTGAAATGAGGGATTCTCAGTATCGCAAGTTAAGTGCCTGTGAAAGCACTGCTCAAATTCTACATCTTCCTCCCTGCTGTATTTTCAGGGGGGCTATTAACACAAGAGAGGCATGCACAGTATCTACTTCGAGATTTTTGTCATTAAAATATGCCTGCTAGGAAACTTAATTTGACGCATATATTACACTTCCTGTGATTACAATGAGTGCCACATACTGGTATTAGGAACAGCTGCGAAGCAAGAGCCAAGCTAATGTTGTAGCTAAGGAACAAAACCAGTTTAATCCAGGGAAGACCTCTCCTAGGATTGCATCAGCTCGCATCAAGCTGTTCCCAACAGCTGAAAACACACATGAAAGTGAAGCAGCTTTGCAAAGCAGTCCAATACGGAGACCATAGCCTTTCTTTAATTCTAGACTGGTTCATTTAGCTTTTTGAAGCTAAATAATAAAGGCTCTATCTCATATAAGATTGCTTAACAGGTTGACTCTAAGCCTACATATTAAAATATTAAAGCTACCTATTAGAACTTAGCACGCCTCTATAGATTTGCAGAAGACTGTTAGATAAATGCAGAATGTAAATAAAAAGGGCTCTTAGGAGTCATAAAAAGAAATATCTAGTGAGAGATCAAGAATTCAGTAACTGCTACTGTCTTTCCACACATGTGTTATATACAGGTATTTACCAGATATTAAGACTTCATAGAACCACATGTAACTGCACAAACTCATACAAACTTACATGCAGCTAGATTTACACCCCTCCTTTCCTGTCCTGTATAAGCTAACGTTGCTGAGAGGTATGGTAAAGAATATGTAGTGGCCACACGGCCACTACAGTGTGTGAGCTGCAAATCTAATCATGACCTTTGATGGCAATGACACAGGCCTCCAGGTACTAGAAAATACTTGAAAGAATTCCAGAAATTTCCAGAAGAGAGATTTCTGCTCGTGTGCCCAAGCTATTTCTGAGTTGCACACTGTGCATTAGTCTTGACTTCACTGATGCAGCATCAGATATTAATCAGCACAATTTCTGGTTCATTATCTTCAAAGTTAATTTTAGCAAGCTCTGTTCCTTCCCTCATTCCCAAAGTTGAAACTGAACGATTAAAATAAAATCTCATCCCACACTGAGGGACCGCTGCCCACTTGCTCACAAGATAAACATAAATGCTTACTAGTAGGAAAAACTTGCATTTGGGTCCAAGAGAAAAAAAAAAAATCTAAAAAATACTTCTTTAGTCAGATCTATGGTATATTTTGCTGGTCCTCCACTCATCTTTTCACACTATTTCAAAAACCGCCCAGCTGTTACTAGATACTGTTCTTGCTGACACCAAGTTAAGTGAAACGGTTGCCGTTCACAACTTGCCCCAACTGCTTGCTACCGTCTTCTTTCTCTGCAGGATGCTGCTTCCTCAGAGCTGCATGCAGCAGCTTCTGGTGCCAACCAAAATGTTCAGAATCAGCTTAATCTTTTTTAAAATGCAGGCTGTTTGATGGAGCCAACCAAAGGAGAAGCTACAAATGCCATTCTGCTGTCAGGCTGACATGCAGTAACCTCTAGCAGGACGTGAAGAGCAGCTGAGGCAGGTTTGGAGTTGAAGTTTTTTCACAAAGCTCAGCTGCAACCAACACTGGGTTTCGGATCACTGCCTTAAAGTTTTGCAAGATAGATGAATGGAAAAACATCACAGATACAATAGTAAACACTTTTAGAGATTAGTTATGGCTCTAAAAAAGATCTGTTGTGAGTAAATAAAGAAATAATGACACTGTGTTTTCCTATACTATGTTATATTAATAAAATAGCTAAATAAAATACTAAGCCAAAATTCTTACACACAGAAAATGGGTACATTTAACAAAGCTTGTACATGTACGTGAGAAGATAGATTGATTCTGGGATCTCCCCCATTTCTGCCATGGAGTAGCTGATCTCAAGCTCTTAATTAATGTAGCAGCATTTAACAATTACAAGAACAGTCCCTTAAGGAGACAGCCTGGAGGGTTTCCCTTGGAACTGCTAATTCCTTCCCTTCCATGACACTTTAGGCAACCACAGTTGGGTGCATCTAAAATCCAAGAGTGCAGCTGTTGCCATGTCTCACAGACCCCGTGTGGAAAAATGAACATAAGTTTAGCCCTTTGAATGCTTATCTAACCAAGGCTGATGATTTAGTTCAATCAAATGATAGCTAGAGTTGGTGCTGCTGCAGAGAGTAAGGAAATACTGAATTCACCTTGTTTCTTGAGCTCCAGACCTGGGTTCTAGTCGGATGACTTTCCTTCTCCTTTCAGGTTACTTCAAATAAAATTCATCTCTGCTCATTTCACAACACCTGGAAATGAAAAACAGGATTGTACTGGGATGGTATAGGAAATAAAAAAAAAAAAATCAATTTGGTCCCTTTTAAGAAACTTGATAAGGAGGTGTTTATAAGCCTGTTTCTGCATAGGAAGATCATAAATTCCAGAAGGGAATATCAAAACATATGCAGAATAATGTCACTGCAGTGCTAATTCTGCATCTTTAATCCTTCAAACAAACAAACAAGGCAGGTAATCACCAATAAACACCACAGCTATCCCATCTTTTCTTTCTCCACTGTAAATAGTTCAAACACACGGCACGCATCTTCCATAGAAAAGAAAGAAAACGAAAGACTGAAGTATTTACTTTCAAAATTTCTGAGTGGAACACACTCTAGTTTGATTTCTAGGCTGCAAAAAAAACAGGATTCTTTTTTTCTCATTCAGAAATGCAGAAATAAATTGTGGCCTTCTAGAAGATACTGCATCAGCAAAAAATGACCCAGTCCTCTAAGAAATAGAAACATTTCCTTATTTTGAAGCAGCCACCAGAGCTGGTTGTTGAACGCAATTACGATTCCACCAAGTGCCATCTGATATCTTCAGAAGTGCTTGGGAGAAGATGAAATAAAATATTCCATATGAAAAGGAAATAATCTCACTAAGGTGATGCAGAGTCTCTCCTTGGGTGAGAGCACATCCCACACTCCAGATAAAGAAAATTTAAAACATTAAATTTCAATGATGGAATCATCTTAGAGAAGTCATTGAAAAATATTTTTCTATTACAAACATACTGTGCTATAGCTTGAAGTAGACAACCTTATAACATGGCATTATCCTGCCTGAAAAGGATCACAAGTAATGAAAAAGATGGTATCATCTCGGTTAAGGCAACGTCCACATTGTTTTCACTATCTGTATGTAAGAGACCTATCTTTTTTCACAGTATTTAGCATATGCCAAGGGGAGATAATAATAAAGTTGTTGGAGTTTTCTCCAAAGGCTGTGCAATGCTCCACAAGTGCAGCATTTGCTTGGCATGATCTAACGCAGCTGTCTCAGAAGTTAGGAAAATGTCCAACACAGGGAGAAGGCAAGTAGCAGGCTCAGGCCTTAAGGGTGGCTGGGGCCAGATAGCCCAACACACCAAGGAAAATACAACCAAGGAGGGTTTTCTGGCAGACGAGTCTGCAAATTATTATTCTCAACAGTACTAGCACATAGGTGGAAGGGGAAAAATCCTAAACTCAACCAAGCTCTCCCTCTACATTAACAGCTAACATTTAATATCTAACTCTCTAACCTGGACCTTGGATTACAGAAGTCAGTGGAGGACGTTAGCGTACCAGGTAATTGGAAATGAGTAAAACCCATACTACATGGGTACACCAGGTATTTTGTGCTTTATTATTATTATGTGACAAATAATTGAACAGCCTAAAACTACTGTGATTATTTTCCCCCAACTAATCGCCTCGAAGTCTCCCTGTCCAATTTACTCACGTTTCATTCAGGATTATTCCTGACCTGCTTCTCTTTACACCTTACCTACTTCAGAGTAGAATTTAGGGTTTTTTCTTTATTTTTTTTTTTTTGTAGGAGTGGAATTTCACTTTATAACTTCCTCATACAATTACAGAAATATTCTTACAAAAATGGCCTTACTGTATACATGCAGCCTTCAAATATGACAAAAAGGAACAGTCAACAACTATAGTTCTTTCTCGCGCCAAGACCATCAGAGGGGTGTATTGCCCAAGATTTGGAATAACCAGATTTGCTACCCGTGATACCACTACCGCCCTGCAGCCACCTTGCTGTAGATGTGGAGATCACCTAGCCCAAACTCCTCCTCCCCGCGAGCAGAGCGAGCTGCCAGGTTACACTGGGCCGCTCACCCTCTGCTGGAGTTGTGAAAACCTCCAAGGAGGGAGGTTCGTCCCCGCGCAACTGAGTAAGGCCAGGCCGGGTGCAGGGCCTTGCTGAGCTGTGCGTCTACAGGGCATCTAAGGAACGTGTGAAGACAGACAGTCCTGCTCTAAGAAACGTCAGCCTTGAATAGATGAGACAGGCAGAGGTAAGATGAAAAATAACTGTTCAAAAAAAGTAAGCTATTAAAAGAAAAAAAAAATGACTGAAGAGAGGGCAGTAGGAAGTTAGTTTGGGGCAGGATTTGAAAGGAGCATGAGATAAATAGGAATTCAGGAACTCCTGGTCGAGCTTGGGAGGCAGGTAATTGAACAGCACAAATCCAGAGACGAGTGACAAATGCTGCAAGAGAGGATTGCCTGGCTACAAGGAGTAAGAACTGAAGACAGATTGGAACAAAATAAGATTATGTACAATTTTAGGCATGCAGCTCACCTCTTCACTCATTTTTTTCACTTCTGAGATTTCAATTAGGCAACGTCTAAGATGCGACAAGCCTTTTTAAGTCTAAAAAAGGTCTTCGAATGAAAAGTCGTCCTGCACTGTCTGAGCTACCTGCCAAAGAAGAGTTCAGTAATATTCCACTGCACTCAAGCAGCGACAAGTGAGATGTATAACCTTAAAATACAGGTAATGGAAAGAAATAGGGATGTGCCTGAAAGGTAATCTCAAATTCATCATGCCAGACTTTCAAAGGCAAACTTTAAACAAAATGGAGGCAGTTGAAAATACCTGTTCATTTTGCTTGTGAGAAAAATGAATCTCTCATGCCTTTAGGCAGTCAAGAATTATGTGGTCTTTCAAACTGAAGAAGTGCAAACTGTAGAGGATCAGACTGAATAAATGTTAAGATGCCAGTCTCACAAGGCCGTTGGTACACAATCCACTCAGTAACCATATTTCTGAGATGGCTCATGCAGGACTGTTCATTTGTTATAGTTATTTACACCTCACAGAGGAAGCTAATAAAAACAAAAGGTGGTGTTTATGCATTAAGGAACAGGGATGGACACAAAGGAAGTATTTGCAGGAGAACACAAAACAGGGTTGAACAGTTCGGTCACTTTAATGATACCTGAAAATAAAAAAATGAAAGTTCAGGTAATTCTTTCAAGTGGATCGTACAATAACAAAGATCAATGTTTTCTACTTAGCATCTTTCAAATGTTCAAAAAATAGTTACCAGGGCTCCTTCTCTCAATTTATGCAAAGACTTGAAATGCAAGATTCATTTAGTCCTCACAGCAGGAAGAAGTCTCCTTATCATGTAAAGGCAGAGGCAAGTAACTATGTGGAAGAATGGTTTCCTAAATCTGCAAAGACAATTCCAGCGCTATCATCATGGCTGCTGCAGAATGGATGAGGGTCGTACCCAACATCCAAAAGTGACATTTATACATCTGACAAAGACCTTTTCTGTAAGGACCTGCAAAGACTCACACTTCCTAAATACTGTTTTTCTGTGCATTTTATTCAGGGCAAGCTGAAGCAGAGAGGCAGAGCAGGCTCTGCTTGTGGAGTAGCCCCTCGGTCAGTATGAAGGGCAAGTTAATGCCAACAGACTCCATCTCCATTGCAAAAGTTCCTGCCATGGTGTTAAGCCAATAAAAAACTGAGACAACTGATCTAATCCCAACAGATCTCAAAGCTGAGATCTGAGTTGGTGTGTGACTATATTTTGGCTTGGTAAGCATATGGTACATATAATTTTCAAGATTTAGTATATTACATATAATACCCCAAAAATAATTTGTAAGCACGGGTTATTGTTGGGTCTAAGCCTATAATCCTCTTTGGGAGTAAGATGCCACTTCATAAATAGCTTCTTGAATCCAAGAAAAAAAAAGAAAAAAAAAAGGCTTACAATATTACTCACTGATTAAACATGCACAGAAAGCCAATATAAGACTACATACCCTTTAAGCTCTGAATTAAGTTCAGTTAACTTAAAAAAAATAAAAAATAATAAAATAAACAAACAAACAAAAAAAACTGGAACCAACCTCATATATGGTGAGCATGTAGAAATGCATGCTATTGCAAAAAGAAGAGAAGGATACATAAAAAGCTGATTCTAATGGTCACCTTTACTATAACATCCTTTTATAATATCACAAAATGAACAGAAAAAGTATCCTTGTGTTCTATATAAAAAAAAAAAAATCGATCCCCTTCCTAAAAGACTCCCTTTTATTACCCTATTGAATTTTTTATTTTGCATCTTGATTCCTTCCTTTTCTGCCTTTTTTTTAAAACCCACTCCTAAAACTGCGTAGCAAAACTGCACATCAGGTATACAAAATTGCCTAGGAGATATGAGCTAAAAGACCCATCAATATATGCAATCCTTAAGCTAGCTTTTTCTCCTAACAAAGTATGTTATCTTAGTTACAGCAGAGATGACAAAATTTGGATTTACACCACCCATTGAAAAGGCTTTGTTCCACAAATAATTAAGCATCCTACCCATCTTGCCTCCAAATACATTATTTTCTAATGCCACGTATGTTGAAGGCCTCAAAACACTAAAACAGAGCAAGAACTTGGACCTCTTGTGCAGCCAGAATTAAAACAGAGACAGAAATGAAAATGCTGGGGGGAAAGGACTTAATGCCTGGTTACAAAAATGTGTAAGAACCTGAGAAGAGAAGCAAAGAGCTGAAGGAGGAGGGAAGAGGAAAACTCAGCAAGGTCAAGGATGAGCTCATCCTAGGGAACAGTGGAGGCCGTGAGGGTCCAGCATGCAGAGCTGCAGCAGATACCCACACTGAAGCTGGTGAGCTCTGTATTAACGTTTACCTTAGCAGCATGGTTGTCTTGCCTGTCTTATTATTGGCCAATAAATAACTGCTGTATGCTAATAAATGCTGTAAAATCCTTCTTGCAAGTCTATTTGGATGGTAAAAGATGTTCAAATAAAAGTGACACAGGGGAGGAAGGGTTACCGCAAGTAAAAATATAACTTGATTAAAGAGCTCTTTATCAGTTTGGATGTACAAATACTGTAGGTGCTAAAACAGGAAAATGAACCTGGTCTTCAGGTTTAATTAAAACCAGTCAACTTTGCAACACAGAAAAATCACTTCTTAATTTTAAGTTTTGGTGTTAACAAACATTATTTTTCCAATAGCCTACCTTGTTTTGAAGCTGCTTGGGTGGCAATACTAAGGGAGGATAGAGAAGAGCACGCTAATCAAGGTTCAGCTCATACCGCCTGTGGACATTGCAGGAACGTCATTATCAAAAGCTCTGGTGTCACAGTGGGATCACCAACAATCAACAAAGATTGACTAGAGAGACTGACAGGCTTAAGACCCTGTCTGCAGATCAATTTGTACAGCATTCAGTTTCCAATCCTTCTTTTCCCCTCTGCAGCAATGCCAGAATGTCGATGACCCTCAGCCGACAAGAGCAGTTCTAGTTAAGAGTCTGTTTACTCCACAGGTGTCATAAAATAACTTCAATGTATATTAATATTTCCAAAGGGCATAAATCCCAATTTAAAAGTTGTAGATGTGAATTCCATCTTATGCCACATTAATTCCTGAGCATTAATTTCAATGAACATACTGAAAAACAGAACCAAGTATCTGCAGGTGGAGTCTCTTAATAATGCCACTCATCTTTCACTTGTAGGAAACACAAGTGCTGCCTAACTGTTGGAATCATCCATGTGAATGGATTTTTGCAAAGCAAAGAAAAGCAGCACCTTGTTTTTAAAAGTAAAATCGCAGCTATACGTTGCAAATAAGCCTGTACACACCAAACACACAGCATTTAGCACTATCTATTTAAATGAGCCACACGCACAGGGACATTCTTCAGTTTTGCTCTGCAGGGGAGTCACAACACTCATTAAAATATAATAAGCTCCACAATGAATAGAGCAAGTGCTCATTATAATGTAATGAGTAATAATTATCACCCAACAGCCCTGCGGAGCAAAAGTCATTGCATTCCAAGAATATTATATTCATATAGGGTTTTTTCTTAAACATAAATAAGTGCCTCCCCTGCCTCGGTTCAGAACTGGGAAACATATGCGTGTGTTCATATGACATGGCGTACTGATCGTGACTATGATCATGACCAACCACACCAGTGTAACCAACAGTACAAGCCAAACAGACACCAGTAGCAACAGCCAGTGGTATTAACAGGTTTTGGAAACCAGTTCTCGTGTATTTTACACAGTCTGAAACAGCCAGGGTTCAGTCACTAGCCTTCAAGCCACAGCAAGGCTTACGAATCTGCAGAGCTCTTGCGGCTCTGACTGCTCAGGAGGGAATTACAATCCTCCTTCCATGGGGACGGCTACTTTCTGCAGGCATCTAAGGGGGCGGTCATCTTCTCCACTCACATGCCCTATGGCTAGACAGAGATCATCTAGAAAAAGGCGCCCTGTTTTTCTTCCCCTTCCATTCTAGCCTTCTGGCCCCTCAGTTCCATGGCATTAGGATGAGAATGAGAATGAGGATGAACCCTACATTTCCTTGGCACCTTTCTGAAAGAAGTTTCAGCTGGTTTGAAATTAAAAGCAAACACAGGAAAGCTTAACTGATTTCAATGCTGAATGCACAAGACTAATGAACTGATTATTTTACACCTTCTGCCACGCAAATATACAAATATATTTAAGATCTCTCTAGGCTGAACAGGAAAACTAAAACTCTGAGATGCAATTCCCAAATATGAATTCAAGAAATTGTGCTTTAATGAACAGCAAATACACAATATTCATCATCAAACTGTGTATAAATTGCTTATAATAAATATGTAGCTTTTTTTAAGAACTCCAGTAAGACAGTTTACTATTTATTATATTTATTAGAAAGAACAAAATGTAAAATGTATAAGAAATAGTAATTGAGGACCCTCATCTAGCTGTAAATGAGTTTCTTCTTTACTTTTAAATGTTGGTAGTTCCCATAGGCCACTAATAGCTGCCATGCTGCAGTACTGCTCATATGCCCTAGTTTTATTTCACCTCTCCTGAAAGCCAAGATTTTACACTTAGAAGAGTCAGCAGTTCCCTGGTGCTAATGCTATATATCAGTGTTAAAAATACCTTCTTATGGTCAAAGAAATCTTTCACAGTAGTGGACAAACTAAAGGAGTATCCCACCTCCCTTCTAGCAAGTACCTGTTTTTCCACAAACACACGCAAAGGCTCCTCCACCCTCAAAATCAATAGCATTGCTCTTCTCGCGCGTCCACCGTTACTGAACTGCCAAAATTGTTCCTAACTACAGGAAAGCTCTGCACGGAGTCTCCTAAAGGAGCACCAGCTCTTCTTAAACAGTGCAAGGATTCACCGGGATGGGTCCCAAAGCTGGCCCTGATATCCCAGATGCAGGCCACACTACAGGGATGGTCTGTCTGTGCTTTAAAATTTATCGTGCTATTTATTCTATCACTACCAGCAGAATAAGAAAGAAAGTTTGACCAAATGCGATCCAGAAGCCCACAACTGAGAAATCTCACATGCCCACCCCAGCTCCAAATGCCAGCTTAGTCTCATTTTCAAAAGAGCCCTACACAGATACCATATTTACTAAAAAAAAAAAAAAAACACAAAATTACTTCACCTGGGCATGGCATACTTGCTGCTAATGAGGGACATTTCATAGTCTTTTGGACCGCAAAATTTTCTTTCTTGCATCCGATAGCAGTAATATGTAACTTAAACAGAACTCAATTTTCTAATTTTTGGATCATTTGGTCTAATAAAAGAAAATCTTACTTAAAATGAATCCTTTGATATAATCATGAAAGTGCATGTATCTGAGAAAATAAACAGACTGAGCTTACTGAAAAAAATATTGTTTAAATGTGCTTGGGTCCAGTGAAACAAAATTCACTCTACAGTTACCCAGAGGGCTCAGTAACTTTTACATGCTCTTTATAACAACATCATTCTTAATGAGCTTTTAATGTTATTCTTTTCTGAAGCTGCTTTCCATCCAAAGAACATCTGTGAGTGTGTATCTGCGTACGTATCCACATATTGCACACTAAAGACTAATATTTATGAAATAATACAGCGTAGGATGAACCTGGGAGTACCAAAAAAGGGAGTCAAAATGATGGGCTCCTGCTACCAAGTAATAAAGTGCTTTTAAGCTCCAAAATTGCAAGCTGCTAGAGCCTTGCCCCTGGACTGCCGCGGTCTGGAGGCAGGAACCGCGTTCCCAGAAGCCCGTCTCGCTCTGGCATTTCCACACAATGTGCACAAACGTGCTTTCAGATGTGGCCATGCCAGCCCTCAGTGAGTTACGTTAAACCCTAGGCAAGACAGAAGCAAATGTCTGTGATCTAAGTGAATGACACCTTGCAAGAATATTTGCTTAAAAGAAGCAAACTGCTTACTAACAGGCTGGGAATTTCTATTTTTTAAACAACACATTGCCTTTTATGTCAAAACAGACCGCCCTCTGTTCATGCCTTAAGATTAGGCCAGGAATGCAGCGCGCTGTTTAAAGCACTGCAATATCAAAGGGCCAAAGACCACCTTCGGAGGCTCAAAAACCTCATCCTGACAGCGACAATCTTCATTCGCCCCTCTGGGAGCCATGATTTTATGGCCACCTGTTCAGGGACTTCTTAAGAGTTCTGCTACAAACCTTGGATTGAATTTTCAAATTCCATGTAACTTTTTTTCGTTGGAAATGGACTGCAAAATAATATTTATCATAGAAATTCATTTGCAGAGTAACAGGGACACTAGCATTTCAGTATTAGGCTTTGGGATATTCCTTTAAAACAATATGGTGGAGTAATCATTCTGTAGTTACTGTGCAATATTCATTTCATACATGAAGTCACGCAGTGTTTTAATGGTTTGTCTAAGGACACATTTCAAATAAGTGGTGAAATTAAAGCAGCGTGCATGTCCTGCTTTACCAGGGACTGCACTCTCTTCAAGCTATGTCACTGTTGACCAAAGAAAATACATTTTCTACATCAATCTCATTCACCAGTGAGATATATATGTGAGTGAGATATGTTGGATTATATAAACCTCTGTAGGCAATTCTGTTTCTTTTTTCTGGTTATTTTTGCTTATGACCTTTGCACATACATTTCCCTTCTCCAAAGTGGGTGTCCAACACTATGAAGAGAACCTATTTATACTGACTTCTTCTGATTCGTTATCTCCTCCTCTTTCTGTCACATCAGTTGCCACCCTTACCCATCAGTTGCCACCGTGACTGCAAGCAAACCGTGCCACGGCGTGTCACGGTAGCTAATTCAGCGTAGGCCTCTTCATCGGGCAGGCCTGCCAACGCGAGCTTGCTGCTAACGGTCTGCGCCGCGCGGGCTCACGCTCATCTGCAGGGAGAACATGACTCACTGGTCGTTAGCTGCTCTGGTTCGAGCTCCCAACACTGCTGGTTCTCAGCACAGCTTGTATCAGCAGAACTACAGTCCCGCACCAGAGCGGGAGCTTCCAGACAGGCAGTAGGACCTATCACACCCTTCAAATTTAATTTATCACATTGAGATGTAGGCTGAAGTCCTCCACGCAACCATGTCTGTTAACTCAACTACTTGAATTTGCAAATACATTTATTTAGTAAACTCCCAGTCCCATTAAAAACAGTGTTTACAGTTAAGAGCAGATCAGAGAGAAAATAATTATTTTCTTTTTTTTTTTTTAATAATCACTCTGAGTGAATGCTATCGGTGTTCCCTGAAGGAAATTACATCCTACACATCACAGAGATGTTAGTAAGGTTTACCCATCGCATCTCTCCAACATGCACAAACACGTGTACGGTCGTGCACACACATGCAGTTGCAAAAGCTGGAGATATTTAGCCCCAGATGTTTTATAACACTGCACATGTTCACCAAAACTAACTACTACCAGCCAGTACAGCCTGCAGCACTAAAGGGGCTGAGCCAGAGGCTCTGCATTGCAGGACAGAAGCTCTCTACAACAGCACCGTGAGCTCAGCAAATAAAAAGCTCTGTTTTCAAATCAAACTGCTTGGGGGGTTTAAGCAGGGTAAGGTGCGAACCTGCATTCAGTTCCCCGGATTGGCATTTTATCCTAAATCGAGGGTCAGCACTCCTGTCTGGATGAAGCCTTATAGGATCCTCAGCATCTGTAAGCGGTCAAGGAGTGAAGTTTGAATCTCATCTATAAACGTTCAGTCAGCAACACAGTGCCCCCCTAAGCCATGCTTATGTACTGGATCTGCTGCTGCTTCAAGGAAAACGAGCTGTCTGACTCTTCGTTTTTCTTTCACCGGGGGCAGACAATGTGATTTTTCTTTTTCTTTTCTTTTTTTTTTCTCTTTTCTTTCTCTCTATTTATTTTTTTGGGAGGGTTAGGAAATGAAACAAAGTTATCCCTCAGAACCCCTCAGTAGGGCAACTGGTGATTTTAAATAGCTGTAAGGGAAAACTACTATGCTGTTTCCATAGGTACATCAACTGCAAGGAAAAAGAAGCACACCTCACCTTGCCTTAAGTAACTACCATGTGCTGTTATCTTTTCCAGAAGTATTCTGTCCAAGGCGGCTGGGTAGAATAGGGAAGCCTTTGGGTTATGTTTTCAGATCAGTCCTTCACCTTTCATAGCTGGGCAAAATGCCAAGCACACGCCAAACTTCTACATTAACTTCCTATTCCCCCTGAAGACACAGGTTTACTCTCGCCCTGGGGAGGGAGCGCTGCTGGAGAAGGAAGGCTCCCTGTTTTCTCCGCTGCCAGGGTGGAAGCAAAGCTCGGAAGGCACCGAGAGCTGCTCAGTGCCTCGGAATGAGCACACAAATCCGTCCCTGGAGTGGAGGCAGTGGTTTTTATCACCTGAGCTAACCGAGGGCATAATTTTATTTCAGTATTTCTCCTGAGCATGAAAAAACCTAACGGGGCACGGATGCTCGGGAAGCGGCATTTATCCCCAAGCTAACTCGAGCTGCGAAGCACAGGAAGGCGCAAGGAGCGCTCAGCGCGCCGTGCACAGCGCGCCCGGAGGAGCGCGCGCTCCGCGTGCGC
>NW_010577785.1:56718-91450 GCF_000705375.1 Tinamus guttatus
GGTTTCCCTTGCTGCTTGTACGTCCCCTGGCTGGCAAGTGCCGCCCGCAGGAATCGGTGCTCCAGGAAAGGGCCCTCGGCGCCGTCTCGCTCCCGCAGCCTCTGCTGCCTTCGCAGAGCTCCAGGCCTGGGGAATGGGCTGCTCTTATCCGGGTGCTTTTACCTGTTCTGCTTTGCTACCGCACAAGTAACTTTCAACTCTCATTGGCGAGGCAGTGATGTTAGTAGTACGGAGGAATGTGAAAGAGGAAAGGAAGGAAAGCAGCATCCGCTTTCACTGTGGAAAGGTCCATACAATTCCACGTGGAATAAAAAATTCACTCTCAACCATCCTCTAAAGAAGCACTACAGACCAACCCAGAGGCATACCCGAACAAGAAACCACTTAATTTTAGGTCTTCTTCAGTGATTTTCACTGTAGAAGGCAGAACAATGCATATTCACCAGATATTCAGAGCCAAAGTCATCACTCTTTTGCTTCTGCAATAAGTAGTACAGTGCAACAACAAGCAGAGGGAAGTCTTAATGTCCCAGAAAAGCATCTTACATTATCTATATAGTTATAAGCACACACATACGTATATGCATACATGTATACTACAGAGATTTCTCTAATGCAAAAAGCATGTAGAGAGTTCATGAGCAGTACTGTGGGCTGAACTGGAATAAAATGCTTAAAGATATTCTGAACATTTCAAAATATTAGACCATTTCAAGGAAGAAGGTGACAGCTTGAAAAGAATAGCCTCGATGCACCCTGTCTTTTCTTTTAAGTCTGTATCTTAAGACTAAACACTGAGATTTGCAGTTATTGATGTTAGGCTGATCCTTTCAGTACTTTGACTGTCTAAAGAATTTAAACTTGTCACAGGAACAAAACAAAAAAACAAAAAAAACCCCCAAAAAACCTCCGTGAAAAGAACCGCAAAATAAAATTATTTTCTGGGACAGTAGCAGCATTGTCAAGGGAACACCAGAGAAATTTGGGCATAGCACATGAAGTGCTTCTGCAAGCAGGGTTTACTGCAGGAGGCCCATAGACTCTGCGGATTTTAACACTATCTCAAAGCACAACATTTCCCAGTTTACATTCAAAAAATTCCTTCCCTGGACTTAAGAGATCATGACAATGATTACAGTTTTTTTTTCCTTTGTCTTCTAACTTATGGTTTTCCTACACATTTAACAACAATACTGGATGGACTAGTTATGAAGTAGAACATACAGCTTTACCATAAAGCCAACTGAGTATCTACAGATTTTGAAAAATGGTGATCTTTTGCTGCTGTTGAATTTCTCCTTGTTATCTAAAAGCTACAGTTGATCATTCATAGAATATGCCTACAAAAGTGGTCTCTCTCTCTGTTGAT
Organism: Tinamus guttatus; assembly: GCF_000705375.1. The sequence continues at coordinate 58,088 of NW_010577785.1, forward strand.
TAATATGCTAAACATATATTGATCATCTTGCAGATAACTGCTAGAGAGCTGATCATTCAGCTAATATTCAACTAGTCCTAAAGTAATGAGAAAATCCAGGTCATTTATAGATTACAAATTCTCTGTACCCTTAGACATTATAAAAGGTTAAGACTCTATTGGGATAAAAATGATGCCCAAGGACGATGTCAGTTCAGCCTGACTCTTCCTTTTTCTTAAGCCTATGTACCTAAATAGGTGCAGTCAAAAGTTAGCACAGTTGCTGCCAGGAATTTCTGTTCACACCCCAAGAAGAATCTCACCAGTTGCTACCAACATTACTCATGTTCTTGCTAACAGCATCAGGTACCTCTCTCCTCCAGCAGAAACTTTCCAGTCTCGCAAATCAGGTTACAAATTAGTATTTCCTTCCTAAAGTGAGAAAATAACAATAAGATGCTTCCATTGCATGCCATCAATTTCCTAATGCATAAAGAGAAATAACACTGCCATCCCTAAAAACAAGTAACTGTGTTTTTTCTTTTTTTTTCTTTTTTTTTTAAGATAAAGGCTTAACTACATTTAATCATTATTTTTGTTCTCATCTGCAGTGCCTAAGAGCCAGTCACAGCAATATGTCTGAGAACAATAATGCTTCTTCCCATTACTATTTCAGTTTTTTGTTTCATAAACATTCTTTTATCCACATAGGGATACTAACAAATATTTCACAAATATTAACATGTGCAAAGTGATTTTTTGCAAAAGCATGTATATGAGCTACTATGATAGGTCTCTAGAAACTATCATCTAAGAAACGCTTCAGTGAGTGCAATTACCAATTGGTCCTAAAGAATTTAAAGGTAAAATATGACAAGGAGAGTACAAGAATCTATGTATTTTGACACTGCAGCACAATCTGATGTAAGTGACTCACCATATCAGTGGTCTTTCTACCAAGGAAAAGACCTAGAAGTAATAAAACATCACAGAAACACGGAACAAATTTTGAAGTCAACAGATCTGGGAAATATTTTTCCAACTTACTTAGATTTTTATAATAGAAAATCATACTGAAATGGATCAAAGCAGTAAAATTTTGCATTTTTATCAAAATACCGTTTTTTGATATAAAATGGCCACACAGAAATGTTCAAGTCTGTCTAGTGGATGAACACCCAACTGACTGAACCATCTTCATGCTCTTCACTGATTCTCTGTCCAGATGCCAGAGAATGCCTCCTGTATGAACATATTTTACTGTAAGCATTTAATCTGGAAATAGGCACGAAAGTTCAGAGGGGATGGGACTAACACAATTCATTTTGCATATGGCTTCACTGAATACTCTTTGAGCCATGGCATCGACTTTAAAAAATTCAAATACTTGACTAGAAACAATAAATTTTTAATAGAGGTTAGCAAATTCCATAAAATTCGAATCACAGAGGGAAGGCAGCGCTGCTGATCCTGCCTTGGCTCCTTCTACACAAAGCATCACTGGAGTATTTTCTAATAAAACAACAACAGCTGTTCCTAGATATATGATGCCAATACCAGTTGCCAGTCACAGAAAACTTGTGGTAGTGCAGTCATTTGCCCTTGGTATTGCACGACATGACAGGTAAAACATCTTAACTGGATTTGCAGAAAACAGCATAATGCATGGCATTTAGCTACCTGTAACCATGAAATCCTGACACAGACAGGCGCTGGCAATACATAAGGGGCACCACCAAGGAGAGTCTCCGAGTCGCTGCACCTCTACACCAAAGGGCAGAGAAGAAAGAAGGCTCAGCTGAAGGCAGAGAAGACCTTTCTGCCTACCCTGTGGAATTTCACATTGGTATTTATGGCAGAACGCATTCAATGAAGAACCTTGTTTAATGGGGATGTTTCCTAAGAAAATAAATAGTCCTGACTGTATATACAGTGACCCCTGTAAAATGAGATACTTCCCAATAACTATATAAAGTTTATATAAAGTATAATACATTTTTGCAGACTTAAATCTGGTGAGGAAACTATTCTTATGCTTTCAAAACTACTAAGAGGAAACAAAAACATAATTTGTTCATAGGCTAATATTAAACACCTGCAGATCGGGGTTCTCTCTGGATTGTTGTAAATGGTTAGTTAGATCCTCTGTTTTTATATAATACATCAGCTGATCACAAGCATGCCTGATTTCAAATTATCAATACTATTTTTGATTGAATTTGATGGCTCTTACAACAGGCAAGGAGGTATGGTGTACTTCCCCACTACAGCTTTAATGCATTTTTGCATTAGATTTACATAAATACTAACAAGCAAAAGCTCTTGGGTCATTCTAAAGACAAATATTTTCATAAGGCCCTTCTAATGGACATGATTTCTGGGAAAAAAAATACACTAAGGGAGATAGCTACTCTTAGACTCAGTGTTTTGTAGGCTCATGTTTTGTGATCAAAAATGGGAATTCTGAAGTGTAGCAATATGATGATAAGATTTCTGTTGAAGTAAGAATATTCTTTCCACTGAAAGTACAATGCAAAAATACACTAAAGTTATGTTAATGAAAGATTCAAATATTTGTGTAATTTATGAAGGAGAATCTTTGTTGGGACTTGGAAAGAGTCCTCCCTGCTCCTTTGTATTATTTCCCTGGGTGACACTGCCTTCTCTTTCCTTACCACTATGCTTCTTGCAAAAACATACAAGATTAACAACCTGAGTATGAGAACTATACATTTCACAGAAGCACAGAAAGCTTGGGGGTAACTCCCCAGATCATCTGGTGCAACCAGGACCATGTCCAGTCTCCAAAAGCAGCTCTGGATACTATGGTCCTCCTTTGCCAGAAAGGCACACATTCCCAATATATTTGTAGTAATATTATTTTGTAATTATATCAAGCACAAGCACAGGACCAAAGCTGAATTTGGAAAACTGCTCAACTGTTTAAGGAGACCTTAATTGCTGAGCCACCTGAAGCTTATGGGTATTTAGTTCAGAGTTGTAGAGTCAATTATTACCTAACCCCAGTACTTCCATTAAGTAGATTAACCCAGTTTCTGGTTTGAGAAGGAAAAGGGATAAAGCTGAGCAGATTTCTGAAAGAGCAGGAAACTGAGCAGAAGAGAAATAAAGGATAAGCTCCTTAGATTCTTCTGAAGTCTGAAGACTTAGATTGACAGCATTTTCATTTAGAAGTGCCAAATGAGAAAACAAGCTTGAGGACTACATATTGCACTGCTCAAGAGCAGCTCCAAAGCTGAAGCTGATGGGAACCGTCGTGAGTTAAAGGGCTCCCTTATAGGCACAGAATATGTTCCTGTGCTGCGGCACCGCGCTTGGTGCTGGATATCTGTGTCTGCATTGTTTAGCACAGGAGGGAACCCACAAGATTTTCCTGATTATAAAATTCCAGTGGAGACAGACGCCAAATACCACCAAGTAAGAGGCACCTCTTGTATCCCTCTAGTCAGAGAGGCATTGGAAACTACAGTCAAGAAACAGAGGGGTTCTTATTCTCCTTGTTTTCACTGGAAGAGTCACTCCAATTCTACCAGCCAACTACAGGCTCCCACTTAGGAAATGTCACCAGCTGCCATTTATTTATATTCCAAAAACACAAACACAAACAAAACAGAAATATTGGAATGCTTCTCAGGATGTGCTTTTTTTGGTGCCATTTACTTACTACTACTCACACTATAATTATTTGAAATTAATAAAAATGAAGAGTATCAGTACGTTTTGTTCTGTAGGCCAAATAAGCAAGATGAAACAACCTCATGCTAGATCGTGACAAACAATAAGGCAGACACATATGTTTGCTCTCTTCCCCAAGCATAAACAGAACACAGAGTTTTCCCAACTAATACATTTACTTTCACTTTAATTAAAACAAAACGTTTAGTTACATTTCCTCTGTTCTGTCAAAGAACTAAATAGATAAATGGCTAGCAGTGGAAAAATGACATTTTCTTTAGTGCCCCAGTTGTAAACATAATCGATTACTACCCATCTGTTCACTAAAAGCATAGGAAACACTTCATATAAGGTTTTATTTCTCATAAAAAGTTTAACTAAAGAACTTTGCTCTTGATCTTGTACTTTTTTTTTTTTTTTTTTTTTTCAAAATTGAACTCACCAGTTCTCTTTCTGTATACCATTAATTACACCATTAGACAAATTTCCACTACTGTTTTCATGGTTGTACTCTTCCAATTCCTTCCAACATTAAATCAGAGCCAAAGGAACTACTTAAGAATGGTTCTCCCCAAGGAAGCTATTACAAAGGCATGTTCATAGACCCTAACCAAGAGAAAGAATTAAATAACAGAATCAGGTATAAGATGAGACAAACAACAAACAATTCAGGGAGATTCTAGTTTTGCTTAGAGGACTTCAAGAATCAGATAACCCACCAGTTTCCTTGGGGGTTTTTTTCATTGGTTAACTAGTCCTACATTTGAGAATCTTCATCTATTGGCTTTCAGTAAGTTTTAAGAAAAGATATTCAGCCTACCAGTGAAATGACCAGCCTTTCCAGCAGTCGTTCTTTCAGATCTATGAGGGACTATTTTGTAAACTGGGCAAATGCAAATGCAAAATGGGACAGGATGCACCAAGTAGTGTTATGTGAGAGGTTTCACATCACCAGGAAGCTGCTTTGTTAAGGGAATCTCCCGACAACGGGAAGATGGCAAATCTTACAAAAAAGTAAGGAGGAAGGTCCACAGAACTACAGTTCAGTCCCTTGAAAATTCACAGAGCAAATCCTCCATTTTTTTAAAAACAAGAACCTGACTCAGAATAGCAAGTATGGATTGATCAAGGTGCCTGATCAACCTGCCATCTGTGGTGAATGACTGGATGTGAACCAAGAGAGAGCATTGGAGATGACTAACAAAACTGTTTCCACAGCATAGTTGTAGCCAAACCAAAGAGACAGGGATGGGATGCACCACAAGGCAGTGTAAAACTAGCTGGGTTGTCAGGCCTTGTGATCTGTGTTCCTCAAGAGTTGACACTGGAGCAGATGCTGCTTAGTGTCTTCATCAACAGCCTGAACAACAAAACAGAATGAAGGATGATCCCAAATTTGAGGGAGTGGTTAACACCCAGAAGAAGAGGATGGCATTCAGGGCAAGCCTAGGGAAGGCCACTGAGATTATTTGGGTGCTGGATGATGTGATGTTTGAGGAGAGGCTGAGGTAGTTTGTCAGGAGAGGAGCAAGAAGGCCAGGCAGGTATCTGCCTGCAGTGTGCTAGTGCCCAGAGGGGAGCTACAGAGTAAGTTGCATAGCAAAAAGACAGGGGACAACGGTCAGAAGTTGCAATAAAGGGACATTAACACTGGATAAGGGGAGATGGTTTCACAGTGAGCACGGTTAAGCACTGGAACAGGTTGCCCAAAAACTAGTACAGTCTCCTGCCTTGAAGGTTGTCAAAACTCAAGCAGAAGACTCTGAGCAATGCAGTCTACTTCAAAGTAAAATTTGCTTTGCCTTCAGGAGGAATTCGGACTAGATGACTTTCCAAGTTTTTCTTTGAATTTCTGAAGTGAAGCTAGACATCTTAAAATCAATCTGGTCCTTTTCTTCTTCCTTTCCTATACTGACAACAGCAAAACTATGCGCCAAGTTATGCTTTTGCAATACCGCTGAACTCAAGAGTTACACAAGGGTAACCAGTGAGGCTTCCATCCCTCAAAGATGGTAAGTGGTAAGAAGTCCTAGTCTCAATTGGTTTTGGTGAAGACAATCAGGTCACAATATAGCATCAGCAAGAAGACAAGGAAAAAAAAACTGCTAAAGTACTAAAAAGGCCAGACAGCTGTATGCATGCAGATAAAAGATATAGTCTCATAAGGCAAGTACTGTTTTTATACCATTCATTCTTGAAATATCAGGAAAAAATGCCTAAACCACAAAAAAAGCATTTTAAATGTTCATTATTAATAAGGAAGCAATAAACAGTTGATCTTTAACTAAATTTTAAAATAGAAATATTTGATAGCAAGTTTTCCAAATCTGGAATCCTATTTAATATTTCCCTCCAGTAATGCACAATAAGAGGCTACAGATTACTTGTCCTTTTTTCTTTCTTCTAAATGCTTCAATAAAAGCTGAAGTTCATTGCTGTAAATGAAAACTCAGCGTATAGTTTGCACATTTTTTACATACTGAATGTTTCACTGCTTGGAAAAGATTATTTTAGCACTTACAATATGTAGACTGTTTTATGTCCAGATAATTCAAGCTAATACTAGTTGATATTAATTTCATTTAATATCATCCATTTCATTTTGACCTTCCAGACAACATTGTACCACATCTAAAAATATTTGTAGCTGTGGCTTTTAATGGATTCACTCTATCATCATAGCCCAAATGAATAGGCAAATGTTGATCTCCAGCACTGTCCTGTGATGTCTCAATGCAATATCCACATTAATATACATGGATGTTATTAAATTCCAACACAGACATTTATTAAATTTAGCCTTCGGTTGGCTAATATGCTTCTTAATTAATAACATATTTTCTGATTTAATTACTTGTCCTGTTGCACGTCTTTTAAAACCAACCTTACGCAGTAAAATTTTCAGTAAAACACATTATTGCAGGATCTTAAGTATCATCACAGTTAAGGCATGAACATTCTTCAGCTAATATTATAGTTATTACTGTGGTCCCGCTGCTTTTAAAAAAATATACTTCCAAGGATTTATTGCACTGTATAAACTTTCAAATGTTAATGGACAACTTAGACTCTTTTCTGGCTTGAAGCAGCAGCAAGTTTCTCTAAAACCCTCAGACCACTGCGAGAAGGGAGAGGGATTTAGAGGTGGAAGCACCACTGGAGAGTGGCTTCCCAGCAGGAACATCTAAAAGCCTGAATATTCCTGGGCTCCTGTGCCACAAAAACTCTTCAGGAACGTCCACCGCGTCAGCTCTACTCTGTGAGCAGCACAGTGCCCCAGAACGGGGCAGCAGCAGGGTACTGAGCACCCCCGGAGGGAGAGCGAGCGCGGGGCAAAGCTCTGCCAGCCAACGGGGCCGGGGGGAGCCCCTGCCCTTAGAGGGGTAAAAGCAGAAGCTTCAGCACCAACATGTATTGTCTTTAAATTACCTTAATACTGCCACTGATAAGCAGTCATATAAATGAATTTTAAAGTACTGTGCCACCAGAGTGGTTCCTCTACAGGCGATTTCAGAAAGTCTTGGCAGAATTTTGACAAGAATCTGAACTCCTTTGCCAAAAGTGTCATCTCTTTTCTCTCAGTGCACTTCTGTTCCCTCCCACAAAACCACCAGTATATAATGTAATAAATCTGTAGCGAGGACAAGAGAAAAAAATTATTATTAATGCTATTCTGAGCATCTTAAAAGCTCCTAAAGCACAGCAGTTGCTGCATAGTTAATCTCACATATAGAGAATAATCTAATTTAGCTCTAAGCTAACTCCAAGCTTAAACATAAGGTTCCAAATGGGGGAAAAACACAGAGATAAAAGTAGTTTTGAAAGTTATTTCCTTTTCCAAAAAACTTCACTGTAATACTAAAACAACATGTTTGCTTCTTATTAATACTCAACACAAATGTTAGTTGTATTGTGATAGGAACAAAAAAGAGAAAAGGAGAAATCCAAAGAAAGACATTCATTTCAGGACGGTGACTGGATCAGTTTTTGAATTTGCCATCTCCTTATCTATTTTCTGTCTTTAGTGATGAACTGCTGTAATACCTCGTAGGTTTGAATAACTTACCAAAACACAACCCTGCACCTTCATTGCTGACATTACCTTCTAAGTTATAGGATGAACTATGGAAAACCTGGGGTAGAAACTAAATTTATTGATCCAAAGCACATTAATTTCAGGACTACTAAATTCATGACTGATGTTGATCTATTGCAACAAAAAAACAGATCCTGAGGTGCACAGTATTCCCTAATGCTAGAGAAATTGCAACAAGCAAGCAGCAGCCACAATGACGACTGTTTTCTGAGAGAAAATTTCATGAATGTCTCTCAACAGAAGCAACTAATTTTTGTGTACATTTCTGTTTGACTCTTACATAATTCCAAAGCATTTCTTGAAAGTAATTTCTGACTTACCTTAACATGGAAACAATGTCTTTATAGCACGTTTCAGGCTTCAATGTATTTTAAGGCCCTCATCTATCTTTGCTGCTAGCACCTTTCCTTCAAAGAGTGTCATGTTTATGTAATGTTTCATGTGTTCCAGAGGCACCAGAATCAAAGTGCTCTTAATTGACAACGCATATAGGAACAAAAACACACGAGAAAGAATGATTATAGAGATTTCTCTTGGCTCCCCTCTAAAGTTGGATATAACTGTCAGCAAAAAAGTCATAAGCAAATAAATAAATATGTTCAGTCTCAAAGACATTATCCTCCATCTTACAGACACAACCTGCTGATAAACTCTTTAAAAACAGCTTATTTTTTTCTTCTGATTAGGAAGGCAAATCACAACATAGAAGCCCCAGTTATATAATCCTCCTAATTTCTATATTTTCTATGCCTTCACTATTTCCTTCTTTTCCTCTTCCAGTTTTGGTAGAACTCTTTGGTACATCAGAATATATTTATTCCACGGTTTAATATCAAATTTGGGCCTCAATATCAACTTAGTTAATATTTTTAAGTTTTTTAATTGCTTTTGGCAATAAATTTCTTCACATTCCACCCATTTCAATGCCATAATGCACCAAGAAAAAGATACCTGCTATCATATATTTCAGCCATCAGAGCTGAATCTCTATTAATACACACTTCATATTCAGTAAGAATTAACTGTAACAAAAAAAAATTGTTGTTGAAATATATGTTTTTCCTAGAGCACAAAAGGAATAAGTAATATCTTTTCCATTGGGTATTATTTAGCCATAAACACTAGAAATATACCAAAACAATTTCTGTTCAGTTTTACAACATGAAGATGAAGTCCTATGAGGTATTCCACTATAGGATCCCGGAGCACACTCAGTCCTCCGTTGGTTTCCCTGAAGCTGACGTTCACCAACTGTACTTACTTCACAAGCAAGACTGAAGTCATCTGCTTTGAACTGTGTGAATACCATAATTGCACGAAGAACTCGTTAGTGGGAGCTCTTTAAAACATAGAGCCAAATGCAATGAGAATTGGGAATCGAATTCTGGTTATAAACTTCACCACTGCTTATACATGCTGTTTACAAATTTACATTACAACTGATGGCCATCCATCAGCTGGATTACTACGAAAAGATGGCAATTCAGTGTGCTAGCAGATTAGAGAAAGACAAAATGCAGCATCACCATTACATTTCAGCATCTTATTTGCAGATAAAGTACTCCAGGCATGGGTGCTATTTCTCTTGGTGACAAAAATTGCCACGTTCTGCATACTCTAGGATTAAACAAGCATCAGTCACCGTAGCTTGGAACAGATATACACACATTTCACTGCTGAATCAAGAAAAAGAAATCCGGGCACCACCCAGCATTAGGAAGCAGATTCTCACACAAGTGATTCCCTAAAAGAATGAAAAGTAGAATCTTTATATCTCTGCCTCAATTTTTCACACAGTGTAAAATAGTGTTTTCCCCTAAAATTTAAGATCAAAATGATTGTTTGAGCTTCTTGCTACTTTCTGTCTTTTCTTTTACATTACCAGAAAAAAAGTATTTTTAGAACCCTCCTCTCCACATATTTTTTTCTGGTTTGAAGTCCCTCATATTGTGAGATTGTCCATAATACACACACACACAAAAGAAAGTCTATAGGGGAAACTGCAGAGGAGGCAGATCTCTCCTTCACACTTTTTTCCCCTGCCGTCTCACTCCTAGGGTCAAAACAGACATCTTGTGATATATCTGTATTTTATTCCCTTGAAAAATTATCTCATTCAGTTCTCTAGTCTATTTCCTAACGGCTTCTTTTCGACAGAAATAATGAAAGCTTACTGCCAAGTCCATTTGTCTGCCGCTGGCTCTAGCAGAATGGCAGGTGGACCCCACGTGCCCTCAGCATTAGAATTCCTCTATGCCTTGCAGATTTGGTGCTTTCAGCAAACGCTAAAGAAAGTTAGTTTAACATTTTTCAGGTACTATCTTTTAATATTATTCATCCTTCGCAACTTCTCGGTGTAATTTTTAATGATATCTTTCTATGGTTTTTTTCTGGTTTCCTTCCTCCCCGCATTGTTAGTGTGGGAAATGCACATTTCCAGATTATTTCCTTTTTTTTTTTTTTAAGCTGCTATGGAAATTGTTTTGGAATAACATTCATATTTTGGGGTCTTCTATATGCTTGTTTTGTTCAAAATAGTAGATAAATTAGGAAGTTAATGTTACAGATCCAACAAAAACGATAAAGAGTTCACAATATAACTGCAAATATAGCGATTTCAGCAGAAAAACTGAGGAGTGAGACCTGCGATAATAAAAATCACCCTGTTCTTTCAACCAGAGCATGGAAAGCGCATGGTTTGGAATACTTCTTTATCCTTTTCTCTGGAGCATAATATCTAAGTTAATTGCCTGAGAAAAAGTGGTTGAAATAAATGTTGCCCTTTTTGAGGACTCCTTCCAGCAGGAGTAGGGTATACTGAGTTCCACCTCTCCTCCCTCCCTTGCTCTCATTGTCTTCCCTCTCTCCCAAACCCTTCACCACAAGTTCTACTGGTGATCTCTACCACTTTCTGACACTCACCTCTCACATCTGCACCCTATTTTCTCATAGTAGTTCTACCTCATCTTTATTCATCTTTTTCTTCAAACACTTCCATATCCAGCTGTGCTTCCCCAACACTTTCCCTTTAAAATGCCACTCACTTCTCTTATTCTTCTCAGGACACCTGGATAGAAAGCAAAATTTAATCAACTTATTCCTCATAAAAGGTCCTCTCCACCTAACACACAAGCTCTGTTACAGCAGACCTCTGAAGATAACACACCATTAAGTAATACAATGTTTACCACATCGGGGCAGGAGGGCACAGACGAATGGGGGCCCTCTGTACAGCACTATGCTTAAGGCCCCTAAGCTTATGTAAGCTGATAAGCATAAACATGAACCTGAACAACTGAGGGGAAATCCAAATTATGAGCTTATTCTCCATCTTCTCCCTTTTTCACTACTGACCTGGGGATTAAGCGACCCCACTAAAAGGTTCTGGGAAATACAGAGGCTCTCCCCGTTTCAGTTTCGTTTCAACACACTTGTAGCGCCCAGTCCCTCTTCCCAGGACTGCTACCAACTTCCTTTTAACTAACTGACAATAAAGCTGTCAGTTAAGTTTTAAAGTTTTGAAAATAATAATTAAAAAAATGTTTTTCATATTCTTTGTATTCAAGTTTTTAAATTTAAAATATTTTAAATGCAGTTCTCTGGCTGGGATTTGAAAAGAAAGCTAAAACCAACATCATTTCTTCAGAAAAGCTCTCCTGTCTTCTAGCGGATGGTTAAATATTTTAACAAGCAAAAGGCTTCTGCCTTAGAGAAAGTGCAGAAAAGCAAGATGAACACGCAGAGGTTTTGGGCACGAAAAATATCAACTGCACTTTTGCGAAGCTGTGATGACTTTAGATGGAGAAGCTCAAACCCATGTGCTTAGGCTAGTTAACAGAAGAGTGCAGTAGGAAAAAAAATAAACAAATTCTAATGAGCACAAGCAGATGCTAAAAAGGCAGGTTAAGCAAAACATTCTAACCACGGCCTTTCTAAGTGTGCATAGGAGCAAATTCAATTTCCTTTTTCTTCTCATTAGCCCCTTTCCTATACAATCGAGGGAGAATTTAGTCCTTTTCTCCATCACAGTGTATCAAAAATAATTTTTGAGGCAATTTTCTACAACAGTTCATTAGCACTTTTCTGAGAGTTTTTTTTTTTCAGAAAGGTTTGCCATGATAAGTGGAAAGTAGATCATAAAAGCTTCGAATTTTGCTCTGTTGGAATAACTTTTGTTGGAAAGCTCTAATTTTGTCAGAAGATACAGATCACACTGCAAAATACAGATCATTCTGTGATTTCATTTCTGAATCTAATATGTAATTGAAAACTCCATGTAAAGCAGGGCTACTTGAATCACAACATTATGGGTAGAATAAGTAACTTAGAGAATCCCAAACCCCATTACTAATCAGGACCCTGACATGGCCAAGAGAAAGTCTTGTTTATGTATACTGAACTCTGCACAGCCATGGAGGGTTCACACTAATTATACAGAACATTTTCTGATTTTCAATAGGGCCCACAGATGATTCCCTGGGATTTGCACATGCCTAACTAGTCTAAAGTGTTAGATCCTGACTAGATGCTAAAGTGTTATACCTTTGCATATTCTTCCATCTTTTAAATGCTGTCAGCTTTGTTCCCCCCATCCCTTTCCATCCTCTCAAAAAATAATAATGATTCAGCAGATTTGGAAAAACTCTTGAAACATGTCATTTTAAGTTTTTCGTGGGCTCCTTTTCTGAATATCTTTCTTTTGGGTGGTCCTATATCATGTCTTCTTTCATTGAAGATGATACATTTCTGTCATATGAGACAGGTAAGTCCTGTGCTTCAACATGTTTTGCTCTAAAAGAGGCAGGAGTGGAGATAGTCGGCACCTGACAATTCAGTCTACTGAACTGTTCTGGAATCAGAGCATACTCTGCATTTCCCTTGGGGTCAGTGAGATAAGGCAAAATTTAAACTTGGAATTAAAGCAGGGAACAAGAACAGCTGTCGGTACAAAGAGCAAAAATAAGCATTCCTAAATGGTAGTCAAGTCCTCCTGTCTTCTTTAAAGGAACCTGCTGTAAAAAGTCATTTGGTCCAATATATCTGTGTATTTCAAGAATACAAGGGGAAATTTTTAAAACGAATCATCATATGAAATTGTAAATACAGTCTTATACTGACTCGAATAGGCAAACAAACAATACAATTAGCGTATACAGGTTGGATAACTTAGGAATGACACATGTGCTTTTCTACAATGTTTTGTCACTTTAAATGTAGAAATTACAAAATTGAAATCTCCCTTTATAAAATCATTCTTTAATCATTACATGATCATATTTCTATCTGGGATACACTTTACAGCACAGTCTTTCTTCCAGTGGCTCCTGAAGCTTATACGAAATATGCAAGAAGCTGAAATCAAATTTACTGCAGTCAAGCGACTGTCCCCTGTGCTACAGAGACAAAAATTATTTACAATGTGAAGAGTTCTGTCATTTTTTCCAGCAGAATTCAACTCCATCTTCCTGCAGATAGAGAAAAGATTGTTTTGAAATGGAAGGTCAAAGTAATCCCATTTCAGACACTCTATAAGAAAGCATGTACATATATAAGTCTATAAGAAAAATCTATAAACAAGCATGTTCTTTTGAGGGATTTGGATGAGGGATCAGCTGGAAGGGTGGAGCTGTAGTTATTCAGCTAGAGGAACAACAACAAACATATTAAGGTTTAATGCAAAAATCTCTGAATATGCATTCTGCAGATTTTTTTTTTTTGTTAACATAAATATTGGCATGACATGAGTTTTGGGCTCCCAGGCAGAAACTTATTGCTTGTGCAATATCAAATATATATATATTTGATGGTGCAACAGCAAATAATAATTTTCTTCTAAACTTCTTTCCTAGAGTGTCTATCATTGAAACTGAAGTCAGTCATTAAAGATAGCAGTCTAGGGAGTATTAGTCCTACTGTCAGTTTGTATCTCAGTGAAGTCCTAAAAGAAAACAGTACCCAGAGCAGTAATGATGTGTAAAGGTAGACTATGGAGTACTTTCAGGATGTTTTATTAAATGATTTATTAAATTTATTAAATGATTTTCATGAATATGAATTTTCATGAGTATGTGCTCTGATTTCTGAAGAAACGAAGTGTGAAAACAGGTGACATACCAATGGAAATACTATAAAGAGTAGGATGTATCTGAGTTAACTATTAGGGCTTCTCTTCCTGTCCACCTCCTGTTCTGCCTGCAAAATGTCAAACAGCCAAATCCAAATGGTCAAACACAGAAGACTTCTCAAGAACTCAAGGCTTTTACTTTCCTAAGCCCAAAGATAAGAGTTGTAGCAGAAACGCAAACTTTAAGTAAATATGTACACTTGGATTTTAGCCACACTTGTTCAGTTTTATCACAAAATTTATCAGTCTCTTCCTGTTGTTTATTTTCTTGATCGTCTCTCAGATTTGGCTTCATTTAATTTCTGAACTTTGTGTCCTGTAGGAACAAACAGTTGTAGGCCCATTTGGCTGTGCTCTGTTTACACGGCAAGGTTTACAACGACATCTCATCGACGGGGAGGATGGTGGAGGTTTCTAATAGGAACAGTTCACTGGCTTGTAAGATTTTTTTCCTGTACACTCAACTTTGATTTTGTGATCCAAAATCTTTTCATCTTTCATAACTGTGCTGTGCCATAAATTTTTTACAGCACGAAACACAGCTGTACTAAATGACTTTTTTGGAGCCCTTTAAAAAATGTATTTTTCATTGGTACAATCTAGCGGTTGAACTTTTTATTTTTTTAATGTGAAAAAGCAATAGAGGGCAGACTAATTACCTCTCAGCACAGGTACAGGGTGCTTATTATATATCGCTTAGTAGCAGATGGTAGCTGGCTTTTATGTTTGTAGACAAGTGAGAAGTTATTAGCAGCCTTGGATCCCCAGACAGCACAAGGGCTGGCTACCGCTACGGTATCTGTCTGCTTTCACCCAAGCAACGATACTAGGATTCAAACTTTCTCATTTAGATAGAGAAAAGATACTAACTCTCCATAAACAGGGTTTAAGGCTAAATTCTCCCAAACCCAACAGAAAGAGCCAATTTATTTGAGAGTGACGTCAGATTATTTTTTTTAATAAAGATTAAGTTCTTACCAAGGTAAAACATTCTTTTCAGTTTTACATTAGCCCATTTAGAAAAATATAGATGCTAACACTTGAATTTTTTTTCAAATGTGCTGACAAGAAATTATAAAAGGACGAGGCCCAAATATTGTAATAATAGAGGTTGCATCTGCATTATATAAGTAGAGGCCTCCATTCTCCCTTAAAAGCGAATCTGTACCTTACAAGCCCAGTTTGATTCCTAATACTTGCATCTATTCCTTCTCTTCCTCTCCACATATCCGTATACTCCGCCTTCTGCTATCTTGGAAATGTAGGGAGTGAGAAAGGAAAAAACAATGTCATCTCAAAGCAAAAAGACTGTTTAACGCTCTTTTTTTCTCAAAAAGAAAAAAAAAGAAAAAAGAGTTTCTCAAAGAGTTGATATAGCAGCAGTAAACACAAGATAGTTGGTAAGAAATAATGAGAGGTTTGTTTTTAATTATGCTACTCAGCGTTGATCTAGCCTGTGTTCCCTGTCAGAAAGCACTGCTACACAATGGGGCAGAGGACCTTCAGTTTTGATCATTTAGCTACTAATGTGCCAAAGCAGAGGTTTTGTTTGGAAGGGATGTTGATAGCATGTTATAATTGCTTTTCCCACTTTCCTTTTATGATGCAAGGTTTTTCTAATTTCTAACAGCTCAGCAGACTCCCTTGGAAACAGTCAAAGGTAAAGTGTAGCTGAAATAACTATTACTTGAGAAATAAACCCAAACAGAATAATGACCATCTTTCATGCATTCATATGGTCAAAAAGCAATCTACTAACTAATGCTTATCACTATTTATAAGCACAGAAGCTGTAAAATCTGCTAAAGTTGTGGGTAAATATTGCCCTGGTGCAGACATCAAAAAAATTAAAAAGACTATCAAAGCACTGAGCCTCAGCTAAACAGCTGTAGTTGAAAATTAAAGGAGACAATACAGCATATAACCCCTATTATCCAGAGGCCTAGAGGAACACAAGAAAACTTCAGATAATTGGAAAAGCCAGCAGCAGGTTTTAAAGCCTTCTGATCCTAAGGGTTTGCACTTACTAGCAGCCTTTGCTTTGTGCTGCCTTGCCAAGGCTCTGCGCAAGGACAGGGCTCAGCTCAGCAGGGCCTGTGCCTGGAGAGGAGGGTCAAACTCGGACACAGTGACGTGAGCACGGAGACGTCTCTGTGCTCACGTCTGACAAGTCCCAACTTAGGTTCTGGGGGAAACCATGAAGAATAGACCCGCTTCCGGAAGCTTCCTGAGACTGTGAACTTCCAGAGGGCAGAATGGAAAAGAGGGGATGCCAAGGTTTTCTATAAGAATAACAAAACCATCCTTTTAATACCCCAAATAACGTTACTGACTTTTAGGCTGTGATTGCAGACTCCACAGATGTTATTTATGACAGAAACCTAAAAGGAATCAAGACTCCATTACTAGGTATCGTGGCCCAAGCTGATCAACTATAACAACCCATTTACCCACACGTCTCAGTTTGCAGAGGTGCCAAATTCCCACTGACACTGAAGACGCCTTGGTTTATACGTGATCCCCAGATCCACGTGAGCTCATTCTCACAGTTCCCTTTGTTCCTGCATCCGAAGGACTTGTCTCCAGACTATAAAGTTTTTTGCCTCTTCCATTCGATGCCAAAGAAACAGGTGGCCAGAGGAACACAGAGAGGTGACGCGGTCACGCCAAGGTCAAAAACACACCTCAAAGCAAGGCCGCTGCACTAACCCCGCGGCCCCCTCACCAGCCTCTCGACGGAGGATGTTCCAGACCTCTATAGACAGAGACACAGTTACACTCAGCTGAAAGGTGAAAAAAAGACACAGAAATGTTGGCCTAGAAAAGTATTTTTTCTTTATAATATAATCAGCCCAAAGGACTAGCTTCCCGTAATTTTGGGCGAAGGCCCCCAGTTCTTCCTATGCATCTATGATGAAACTTTACCAAACTTTGATTTAAGGGTATTGGGCTCTTACTAAACAAGAAAGTTCTGCAGGCAAATGTTGTTTCCCTCCTGGAAGAAAATCAGGGCTTTAGTGCTACTCTTGTACTATCCACCATCGATTTAACCTTAAGCTTCTCTTATTCTCCCTGACTGCTAACTTCTTTGGATTTTTAGTCAGAGAAACACAATCAAACACAAAATGTCATCGAGAGTTAAGTAGGCTATTTCATGTTACTAAATTTGGTAATGGCTTTTAATTCTTATGGAATTATTATACAAAAATACAAGGATACCTATCACTCAAATTTGCTGTATGCACGTAACAGGATAAATGAAACACCAATGCAGGTTACCTGAACCACTCAGCAATGTCCTAAAACGTTCATTAAAAGCTTCCCCTTCACAAAAACATATGACAAAGATGCAACTCTTGCACTTCGATCTGGGTGTGGTGAAACTGAGAAGACAGGCTGCATACGACAGCTGGGGCTGAGGATTCAGGCTGCAGAACTACTCTGGGAAGAAATGGACCTCAGCTCACAGGTTGCATTTGCAGCCTGAAATCTCTATAGCTTCTACCAAAACTATCTTGGCCAGTAAACATGTATCTACATATCAGCCTAAAATATGAGGAAATAAAAAAGGAAGTTATATCATATTCTCTGCATTTGCTGCCAAACACTCTGAGATCATAACCAGACAACCGCCACATCTGTTTTTCAGGAAGGTAACGGACTTGAGCAAATTTATCACAAACAAGTTAAAACTCAGCTCTTCCTCCCACAGTCTCTTTCTCAAAGCTACTGAAAACCACAAGCTATGCCTGAATAAAGTGATTTTGGAAAGAGAGCTTAGGGGACTTAATGGAATTTTCCAAGAATCTAGGTTTGAACAGCACAGGAAAATAACAGCAAGATGGAAGGGAGACTGCACTACATCATACAAAATATAAAAAATACAAAAAAAACAACAACAAAAAAAAATCCCAGAATATATTGTTAAAAGCAGCTTTAAAAATATGAAAGACCACCAGGCTTCAATTCTTCTAGTCCTGAAGCTGTTAGAAATGTTGCATTTCATGTACTGACTGTGAGGTTTTCTATTAAACATACAGGTACAATTGATATTCATAAGCACTACTGTCAGAAAATAAGTATGGAACTATAAGAACAGCAGTATAGAAGCTATGATGTCTCTGCTTGCATTGAAATTTCCTCACAGATTCGACATCTATGGGGTAGCTGAAACCCTCTGTGCCAAATACAGGAGAAAACCGCTTCAGTTTAATGTGAACACCAGTAGCATTTTAAGATGCAAACTGTATGAATCAAGATAGAAGCAAGATTTTTTGTCTTACAGTATGACCAGGTCGCTGTCAGTATTAAGCAAATTAAATGCATAATTTATTAAATACACTCTCTGAGCACTGAAACTTGTCAAAATTCAAACAGGTAGAGTTTGCCATCATTATTTCGGAAAGAGTTTGCAGAGGTTAATTTTAATGATTTTCCTCCATTTCTGTTCCGCACTGTCCGCAGGATCATTTTTACAACAGTCATTCACAGGCTCTTCTTAAAGGGAAACACAAGAGCGCTTAACTCCCAAGACTCCAGATTTGTTGTTTTGATTCCTATCTTCTCTCAGCTTGAGAAAAGAATTTGCAGAACA
This sequence comes from Tinamus guttatus, assembly GCF_000705375.1. Next base: position 76,577 of record NW_010577785.1, read on the forward strand.
CTCTTCACCTCACTGATAAGTGGCTACTTGCCGAAGATCCAGGTTCAGACTTTATCCCCTATTCTTACTCTCTGACTCATCCTAAGGACAGACGACAGCGCTCACACTGACAAGTCAAAGAACCTAATCTTTGTGCCACAAGTGAGAAACAGGGAGCTCCGACCACTCATACCTGTCCCCTGAAGGCTGGGAGGCAGCACCTTTCTGACGGTTCACCCGCACAGCAAACAGGCACCTGCTCTCAAACAGGCCTTAAATCCCAGCTCTTAAGACAACTTCCAGCTTCAAAGGCAACGCACACAGCCATACGCTGTTCCTTCTGAAAAGTAAAAGGATCCCACCCACATTTCCAAGTGAGAAAACTCCGTGTAAGGAAAACTGGATGTGAAGAGGAAGCTCAAACACAAGGTGTAAAACTGACTAGGTGTAAAACTGACTGATTGCAGAGCCCAACGTTTTCCTCAAGCAATCTTTAAAGAGAAGGCACTAAGGCAGAGGGCAGGAAGGAGGGCCGAGGGCTGAAGAAGCTGCCTTCAGGTGCCATTTCTTTATCCGTCCACATTTATATACGGCTTTATTGAGCCTGGCCAGGCTCCTAACGATAGTTACGAAGGGGACACAGCAAAACCTACGCAGCGGGTATGGATGCTTGCAGCATCAGCACGTGCCGCCGGCAGCGCCGCGAGTCCCTCTCCGGCAAAACCCCCGGGTCGCCCCATCGCGACGCGAATCGAGAGCTCGGGTGGCTCTTACGACTGAGGCCACGAGAACTTGCTTCGTCAGTTAGATGAAACACATGTTCTGCCCCCCTTGCAAAAAATAATCTGACCTTCAGCATTTTGTTCTTCCTAGCATGGATGATGACAAAATCTGAAGTTTCACACCACATGCTTTTAATGGTCAAAATGTGGTACAAGAATTAATGATTTAGAGGAAATGACCCCCCCCCCCCGTTTTTTTTAACTTTCCTGAAGACACTGAAATTTCAAATTGACTCTATGTCTTATTTTAAGGTCAAAAATAATTAAAAAAAAAAGTTCACATTTACCCACTGACAGCCCAAGGCAACATTAAAAAGTGCCAGTCAAGCAGAATAATGACAATGTTCTTCTTATGCCCAAAATAACACAAAATTAGCTTCTGTAACCACTGCATAACTCTCTTCCCCCTCTCTCTGAACATCCATGACATTATCTGGCATTTAGCAGAGAGGGAGATTTTCCGGGTAGGAAATTGGGATTGTGGGATTTCTCTTCTTATAATCTTTGCTAGAGGAATAAAAAGAACTTTAAAAAGGTCATTTAGGAGAAAGAAAATCTTCAAAAAATAATAAAAAAACCCACCTTTGCAACTGAAGATGAAAAGATCTTACTTTTCAGAACTTGTCAATTATACAGAAGGGTAAAATAATATCACCAAATTTGATTTAGCTGGGTAAAATATAATTGAGTATTCTGTGGGTTTTTTGTTGTTGTTGCTGTTTTCTTTATTTAACTACATAAAAATTAAAATAATGTTGTCATGAAGGGCTTTTTGATTTAGACAAACAGTTGCTATTAATCTCCTGTTTAGTTCCTTTGAGCACAGCAGATGACAGCAATGTATTCTTTGACTCCTCCAGATCAAATTAACTTTTTTCAACAGCCAGCATAAATAACACACACCTAGCATAACACAGAGTTAAGCTCCTACCTATAAGCAACCATAAATAAAAAAAATGAAGCGACAGCTTTATCTTTAAGGTGTCATGGGCCAATCCAACCTCAAAGAGCAAACTATATGCTTCCTTATTTTCTTGCTATGTCAATGATGTGTGATGAACCATTTTATGCTGCTAGGTGCAAAACTTCACAATTATGCTCTAGATGTGGACAAAATCTGTTTTTCTTAGCAATACAGTTCTAAATAAATGCACGAGGCATCCAAAAGCAGCATTAGTAGAGCTGGGGATGACTACGCTCCATAAAACTTGCATCCAGACCCTGCAGCCCTCGCTGAAGCTGCTGCTGCTTCTTATTAAAGACCCTTATTCTGCGGGTTTTTGAGCAGGAGACTGTGGCTCTTGCAGGATTTACCTCTGTCCAGCTCTTCTTGGTCATTCAAGGTGCGTCACTGCATGTCTTCTGCTCCCTCCAGGCTTGTAAGCCTAGTCCTGGTTTCTGAAAGGCTAAGCCTATCTTAGTATGTTCAACTTAGCTCAACAGTGTCTTGACTTGAAACCTTTCTGCTATTAGTATCATTAAAATTCAAGTACTACTACTCCTTGCAACTGTGAGTTTCTTCCTGAAATACCCTACTTTCAGATTTCTGCAAATGTCTTCCAGTTTGAGGAAACAGAGCTGATTAGGCTCTAGGTGGTCTTCTTTCAAAATGCAGTCATTTCCATGTGTTAAGTAACAGATACAGTGAAATTAATGAAAAAAAAGGACCTTGTGGTTTTTTTTGTCCCAAACTTGTTGAATTTTTAAGCATTCTGGTTCATTTCTTTATAGAAGGAATTACTTATTGACAGCTCCACACCCATTCACAGGATCACTTCACTCTCCACTCACACACCATTGCTGTAGTAACTGAAATTCTTCACCTAGAAAAGCTACGTATGTTTGCTTTTGTTTAGTGCAATTAAGCAGTTGGAAAAAAAGAAAAAAAAAGCTCCACTTGAGCCCTATACAGCGCACGTGCATTGTCAGCCCTGCAAGAGTTTGGGAAAAGGCTTGGAGAAAGATTTTTTTTCCTTTTCTTTTTCTTTTTTCCTCACAAGGAATGTTCTTATATGTATTAGGATGGATGAATAATGCTACTCACCATAAAGACCACCTGATTCTAACCATTTTTTTCTCAGTTTGTTTGTAATACTGACTAACATTAGCTTTCTGGTGGATGTTTCCCATGTAAGAACACTGAATAAGTGTAAGGGAAAAAAGCAAGCCGCTTATGGCCATGGCTCAGAAGCAACATACAGAGAAAGGCAAAACTGAGGTTGCATGAGATAACCTTTATTCTGAAATTTCTTAATTTTTAAGGATTCATCAGAGCATTGGATCATTCACAGTATTTAATTAACTGGTCTGTCAGCATAGCTTCCTAAGCACTACATTTTACAATGTAGTTTCATATTTACTGTTTCACAATTACATGGCAAAGCTGTGCTTCATTAGCAATATTTACAAATACAAAAAAGAAATACTATCGGTCATGGCAGATATTTGTAGGCAATCAATTTTGAATCTTCAAGCTCTATCCTACAAAAATGGGTTCCTAAACAAGGAACAAAAATTTGCTACATGCTTTATGTGACTGATAAAAAAATAAACAGCAAACTCAAATTTCACAGAGCAGAAGCTCCAAAAAATTGGCCGTGAGCAAATGGCAGTGACAGATTTATTAGCAAGAACAATTCATGTAGTCTCCCATAAATGATCTCCTAAATTTTATGTGGAATTATCAGTAGATATAAACCATTAACCTATACTAAATGAACACACAGATGATGAGCATGTTAAATGACAAAATTACAGAGCAACTGAATTTACATGCAGTGGGCCAGTTATAGCTTGTTTAATCTCATTTAAATAAATTCAGGAGCATTTGTTCATCAGTCCCTGTCTATATTAGAGGAATCAGTAAAAGTCATGAGAAACTGATTCAGGCAATCACTTATGTCAAAATCACAATGTACTTGGCAAAACATCTATTTTTAGAGTGCAAAGCAGTATCTTCTATGAAACATCAATTCTGTCCTGGACTGTGACAAAATTATGCAATTAGTTTTGCTATGCTTGTATCCCCTTAGTGTGTGCTTTTATAAAAACAAATAAAAACATTTTGATCTTTAAAAGCGGGAGAGTTCAAAATACATATAAGTGTATTCCCTCTGAGACACAGAAATGGTTTCCTGTATCAGGTACATGATTAATACTGGCATGAATTTTAATAAATATCGATTCAGTAAAGAGCAACATGCTGAATTTTTGATTCAGTGCCACAATTGCAAAATTAAGCAGTAAATGTGAAATATGGCCTAAAAATTTTACTCCAATAAACCTACAAAATGCTATTTAACAACACCAGAGCAGGTAAGTTGTGCCTAGAGAAACATGAACTTTAAACACAAGCAGAACCGTTCCAGGTGCTGAGAGCACTGAGGAACCTTCTGCCTGTGTTCAGTTTGGAGAACTAAATGCTTGCCTCACTGCTAGCAAAAATGGAAATTACATTTAAGACAGCAATTTTGCAGTCTAGATCAAATATACTGACTAGCACCCCAAGCTGCCACTTGATAGTTTAATGCACATGATCAGAATTCAGAAAAGCCCTTTGCTGGGAGTCCTCTTGTGTTTTGTGTTTGGGCTGTTCCTGCTGCTGTTGGGCACCTCCTACTCCCCCACAGTCCCACCACTTTTCTCATGCACAACACCTAGCTGGCCCTGTGTGACATGTGGCAACCTCGTTCATTAGAAATAATGCAGAGGCGGGGGAAAATCATTTTGGGGAATGAAAATGCTTACTTTTTTTGTTCCAGTTCAGCTTTCTAAACCATTCCAGCATGGTATCAAATGGGCCCCAGGTCCAGCACTGAGGAAGACAACACAGGAACGAGAATAAAGCAGCAGAGGAGCCATCCCCTTTGGAAGCAGCCCACAAGTTATTCTCAGCCATGCTGTAAAGCTGTGCTAGAGAACGGGTGAATACCAAGGGATGCAGAAAGAGCAAGTGTTTAACCTATACATACAAGGAAGACATTTCTCATTTCAATGTCCACACCATCATCCCTTGATTTTGGCATATTTTATTTTTACATTTATATTTAATAGTGCATATATATTTATAGATTTAAATATATTTACTTTTATCTAGAGATATGTTTACATAATGTAAGAAATAAAAATTTTTGCTTAAATATAAATATATGCTCATATTTCTTACAGTTTTCCCTCAGTATGCTACCAGACCTCTTTATTTTTCATACAATTTTAATTTCGCAAATCATCACATTATGAAGAATTTATTACTCTTGTTACTTTTAATATTACTTTTTTTTTTACTGTTACTTTTACCGTTACTAGTCTTAATTGTTGTCTATTACCATACTGTCTCTTACTCTTTTAATACTTTCAGGATAAGTAAATTTTAATGCCCTGAGTATTGAGGCTCCATTATAGCTATCTTAGAGAGATCTTACACTATGGCACTGTATATAAAGCCAGCCATGTTAAGATTTCATTTTCCCTAGGAATTTATTAATACAACATACAAAGAAAAAAAGAATACCTAGTAAGTAGGACAAAGCAGCTGGGAGGAGAGACTAAAAAGACAGGACTCCCCAGCTGGGAGCTATTTAATAGGAGCACAACCAAGGTTTGCAAAATCACATAGATGGTGGTAAGCTGACGGCACAACTGTTACCCATCTAATTCTAATATACCAGAAGCACTTGGTGCCTAAAAAACTGGTAGGAGATAGCTTAAAACAAACAATAAAGGAGTAGGTCTTCTGTACAGCAGATAGTAAGTGGCTATTTATTCTCTTGGCAGCCTGTGATGTCAGAGTGCATCAACAAGACCACAAAAAGAAACTGTCCAACATCTTGGTCCAACTACTGTGGATTTGGGGCGTTGAGATGTTGGGACTGGACCATGAAAGTGGCCAGGTTCACATGCCTTTTTCTATGGCCTCCTAAACACTGTTGCAGAGCGCAGCAGTCACTGGGATAGCGGATGGCCAGGAGAGTTTTGGAAGCTCCTGTGGGCACAGACCATGGCGAGGTGGCCAAGCAGCGCGGTGCAGCAGCACGCGCACGTCCCATGGTCTCATCCCCGCCGCCGGGCTTCTTATGGCTCTGAATTATTCCTGTCCTCTTCAGCACTACTGCCCATTATGCCATAATGCTTAAATGTTTTGAGATGTGAATAAACAGAGACAAAAAAAGGTTACTACATTTATTTTGATCTCCAAAATAAGATTTAAACTTGTTATTGCAAAGTTGAAATGCTAGCGCAACTGTGCAAGGCAGCAAGTGCTCCCATTCACATTCATTTATATGAATTCATGCATACACTCATTTCTAAGTAGACTCTACAGTCTGATAAATTATGGAGTTTAATAACCTCCTGTTTTACACTGCAGTGTCACGGCCAGTACTGCATTCACTTCTACTGCTCCAAGATGTGACATCACTGTTTAAAGACATAGCTATAAAAAGAGCACTGTTTTCATACATCTATAAATATATATTTAGATTTACATAATAAATCCATTTACAGTGCTGGGATTTTTCTGTTTTATTGGAAAATGGATTGTGTTTGTTAAAAGATAGACACAAATATTCTCATGCCACAGGGGGGAGGGAGAGAATAGGGGTGAGGTTAAATGCCAGAATACTGTCCCCTGCTAAACTGAAGCTACCTTTGAAGCAGCTGCTTTGGTAAAACTCTCAGCTAGATCCTTAGGAAATCCTGTCTTCTAAGAAAATCTAAGCATTCTGTAATTGTAGATTTTGTCCTGAGAGTACTTCCACAAATAAAAGGAAACTTTCCCAAGCCCCATGCAAACACACACTCTCCTAAATTCCTCCCACCTACAAACAGGAACCCACCTACAAACAGGAAAATTCTCAAACCTTCTTCCCATAGGAGACTTGTCTCAAAATCCAGAAATACTCTAATTGTTTCTATGATTTTCTAACACACAATTATGATTATTACTCTCAGCTAGAACTAATGGCTTCTCACTTTTCTTTAAAGACCTGTTATTTACAAAAAAAAGTAAACAGAACGTGAGAAGGTAAAACATTACACAAATACCTACCCCAAAAGCTACCCTGACAGTCACTAGCAATCTTTTCCAGTTAGCAGATCTATGGCATTCTGGATAATGGTAACAGCAGCTGAACATTACAACTGAACATTACAACTGAAAGCCAAGGCTGCAAGCCAGGTCTGCACTGCAGAAGTCACATAAATAAAAGGTGATTATTGACATAAAGCACAAGAAAAGATGGAAGAGTAACCATCCATTTGATTAATATATTTTTCTTATAAGCCTCTACTCCAACATGTTTGGCAGTGTTTCTCAAAAAGAAAGCTATCTTATTGTCTTCATGATTTCGATTTATAACATATTACAGAAGTAAAAATGCTGCAACACAATTTAGGTAAAACACAATACAATCGTACTATGTTAAATCATGCTTTCTTGCTAAATTGATTCCTTTGAGAACAATGAATTTTTAAAACAGAATTTCGTAACTAGCAGTACTTAGCTAAGCAATGTGGATTTAGCCCAGATGCAGGGAACTGTGGTGCTCAAGCAAAAAATATCAGGAAACAGTGAAGTCCAAAGATAAAACCTAGAAGATATAACTGAAGAAGGCCATATTCTTTTGAACAGAGCATTTAATCTATAAACAGAAACCTATCTCCATTGCTGTATCTCACTGCTCTATCATTGCTGCATCTCACAAGACAGGAGCAACATCAATAACAGCAGAGTAGAAATGGAAGAATTCACACTCACTCTCATCTGTGCTGATATGCTGGGTAAATATAAGGAAAAAGCAGTGAAAAAAAAGGTAATTAGCAAGTTCAGCAACATGTCAGTCTGTATGGCGGATCTGGCAATTCAGTTGCACTGTTTTTCAACAAAATTCAAGAAAGAACAACAAACAAAACAAAACCTTTAATCCCACAAAGTCAAAGAAATACCAGAAACAAAAAGTTCATTTTCATCATGCTTGGTATCTATGCTCAATAATATCTGCAAATATTCACTATCAAACATAAAAATAAAAAAGAACTTTTTCTTTCCCCCCCAACAGATTATCAACAAGTTTGTCTCAAACTGGTTCAGGCTTCTGTTCCTTTCTGAATGATTAGCAAAATGCAACTTAGCATGACACAGTAAGTGGCATAAAAATGAACTAATTCAGGAGATTTATTACACCTTGCAGAATTTTTAAATGAAAGCAAGTGCATTGCATCCTGACGTGCTGGCCAAATTCTGGTCCCACCGAACTCTAGAGGCGCCTCTCAAACGTGATTTTTAGATGAGTGATGATAAATCTCTGCTTAAAAGGGATCTCCTGCCCTGGCAACCTTTCTCCCACAAGATTATATGAACTATGCCAAAAAGGAGCATCTTGCACACTCGACATAAGCAGCCACATGGCAGCGGTAACTGTGGCCTTCACTAGCTTCTTGAGATCCCAAAGTTTTCTCAATCCAGGTTCTGGGGTTATCCCCATAAACCTAGGGTTGAACAAGCCGAAAAGATCTGTGCGAGACTTGCATTTTCCCACCAGCCCCTCGTCTTCTCCACGGGAGGAGCCGAACTCGGCATGGCAATCGTGGCACCAGGCGGGCCTTGTCCCCCACAGCCACCCAGGGACACCCCTTCCCAGGCCCTGCCCAAGGGGCCCTGTCCAGCTCCGGCGTGGGCCATGCCGTAGGCAGACCCTGTCCCCGCAGGACAAGGTCTCCTGGTCCCCACGTTGAGCAGTGACATTTCCCAGGTTAACCCCCGAGCTGGTTACCTTGCCTGATGACGGCAGAGGGACCTCTTGCCCCCCTACTCTGCTCACCCTGGTCAGGCGCTGCAGGACGGCACCTCGGCAGCACTCGCAAGAGCTTTGGCATTTGCTAATACAGCTCTAATTAGGTATCATCTTACTCATTCTCCTCTCTGTGTAAAAGGAAAAAAACATTTTTCAAGAAAAGAAGGGAAGATATATGATATTTTGAAAGCCTTTGGTTTGATAAAATGTACTTTTCATCCACATTTTACATACTGTATCGGTGAAGTTCATGACAGTAAAAAATCACATTTAAGCCCTTTGAAATTGCAAAAGAGATTGAGTTATTTTCAGATAAATCCAATACCAGAAAATACTGCAAGTTTCTGGTGACCTTAAGCAGATGCACATTAAATGGTTTACATGCAAATCACATGTAAGAGATTGTATCATCACTTAGAATAATTTTGTAACTGTGTGTTAATAGATAGTATATCTATATTCTGACCACTAAATTACTTTTATGATAATGAATAGGATTTTGGTGAAAGACGTGAATGAAATGTAACATTTACAGAATGAAAAAAAATGAATATTTATAGAATGAAACAAATGCATACATACTTACAGAATGAAACATATTCCACTCTTAACAAAAATACTGAAGTCATTTAATATGGTAATTTAAGAGAAACTGAAGGAAAAGAGAAAACATGGACAAGAGAGATCAGTGCTTGACATCCCTGCACCTGGTACAAGTAGTCCTGAGACCCCATGTGGTTTTCTGCTAACTTCCAAGGGAAGGAAGATTACCCAGATGAAGACACTGGCTCCAACTTTCTCATTTATTTTCCTAGTGGAGTCGGATTTCTGAGTGGAGCACTGACCATGGACAGCCAGATGAGAACTTACCGTCAGCCTTTCATATATGGAGGGAACAAGAAGGGCTAAGCAGCCAAAAGACACGCTACACCAGCAATATGCAGGTTACAAACGTTACATTTTGGGGGAAGACAGAGGTGATGCATCTCCCTCATCTCTACCGTTGATGAAGCACAAAATGTACAATTCTAGGAAAGATAATGTTTCACAGTCTACTTATGCTTCCACAGATGTTCTGAATAACTAAGGACATTCTTTACAAATAGGTACATCTAGGAAGCCATTGATAATAAAATTTCAGGAAGGTTTAATGGGCATTTAAGAACATCCTCATCAGTCTTTGAACCATATTTTGTGGTAATGGTGAGGGACATTTCTCAAAGCACACACATCAGCTAGGTACCTAGTTCCTATTTATTGCCTTTGTAGATATAAAGAATACTTTAAAGCAACAGAGGAAGAACATCACTCTGCTAAGCTGTAAAGGTTCTATTAAGTGATATCCATTATCACTCTAAAAAACTCTGGTAGCTCTATCCCTCTCAAATTCTATCAGAATTTCAGTAGGAACAACTTTGATGGACTCTCAGCCAGGACGGAGAAACAAAGAGATGGATTAAGGTGCCTGAACAAGGAAAATGGGAAATTTCATGCATATCTGTCCTCAGGGCACGCAAGACTCTCACTGCTCACTCCTTAGGGCCCGCTCTACCAACTCAATCTTACTGATCTGAACTAGCAGGAGTGTTACGACTCTCGCGTTCAGAGGGAGAAGCATTAGTCCCATCTACTCCTCTCCTATTTTGGTACTGGCAGCATTCAGTTGGAAAGGAGAAAGTAAGGAAATTGCACGAACAGTATGACAGAAGAAAGCGGAAGAAAGTCCTGTTAGTCATCTTTCCTTGCACCTGTCTATACTATTCTTCCTATAAGTCCATACTCTCCTTTTGTATTAAGAACTGTTGAAAGAATTTCTGCAAACCCTAAGACCGTATCCCCAAACAAAGTTCAAAAGGAGAGCATCCTTTGTCCTGCAAAATTGTCCCAAATGCAATGAGAAGTTGACTTTGTGATAGCCTCACAAGACCTAAGGGATTTCAATTTAAAATCTAAATAGCTTTAAATATTTATAACAAAAATGAGAGACTATATTGCAGCAAAGAACAATAAGAAAGAACATCCAATATTCCAAAGTCAAGTGTCACTATTTTCAAGGAACTGCCTTGTCATTCACTACTGCAAGGAATGAACAACCTCGACAATCCATTAATGGAAAAATTACAAAATAAATCAACTCTATACTTCCATCAATCCGGAAAGCAGGATGTGATTTTCACAAAGTTGTTAGCTACAGAGAATTATAAAACCATGTAGAATGAAAGGAACCTCAGGACCTAGTGAATGCAACATAAACTGACCATAATTAATAACAAAAATGGAGAAAATACAGTATTCAAACTTGCATTTTGAAAATGATCTATTTCACAGAGGTAAAATAATAATTGAAATGCAAATTTTGCCTTATTTACTGAAATAAATAAATCTTCTATTCTGGTTACACTCAGAGTAGGCAAACAGGTATTTACCCCTGAACTGGTTAATCCTGAGCATAAAAGCAGGGAACGTATTGCACTGTGCAACTTCAGCAGAATTGATCAATGAACATAGATCCCACTCTTCCTTGGAGTGCCAGAGCCAGTGAATCAAAGATAATCCCAATGAAAATTGAGACTTGTTTTCTTTCTTTCTTTCCTTTTTTTTTTTTTTTTTGTAAATGGTAAGTATCCACCTACCATCTCCATCTTAAAGTACATCTGAGTGGAGATGTAGCTCTACTGTTGGTTACCTGTAATTAAATGAAAACATTCTATTGATTAATGGATAATTAATTTTTAAAAGCAAACCCTTAAGATAAGAAGATTCACTCACTAATAAATGTTACATTGTTACATGACTACCAGCACTTAAAACACACTCCAGTCTCAAGTGAATGTTTTGAAGCAGTTAATGCTTCCATTGCTTCATTATGTCTCCATTGACCATAGTTCAGAAATATGGCAAGCATTAATATGTTGGCCCTGCTGCTGGTATCCTTCCAAGCTTAACTCATTTATTGAAGAATTGCCTACTGTTACTCTATAATGCCCTTGCTTGAATGCAAGATCAAGAGTAAATGTAAATTCAAACTTTCAGACAAATTCTTGATAAAGGTTCAGTGAAAAAATATCTAAGGAATTTTAGGAAAAAGGTTTGAGATTACAGACATCTGTCAAGCACAACTTATGTTCCTCAGAATGACAGTGGGAGCATAGAAACACTTTAGAGATTTTGTTTCTTTAAAGTAGGTCCAATCCCAACTGGATGCAACATCACAGCAAAACTTACGATACTTATTTTACAGTGACCATTGTAGCGTCCAAAAGCGGTTATCGCAAAACTAAAAGAGGGAATAAAACACCTGAAGCTTTCATTGAATTCACGAGGGTTTTGAAATTCCAAGCAATGTCTATAGAAGCTCAGTACCGGAGATGTAAAAAGATGTTGTTATTCTCTACCAAATCAATAGTTATCACTTACAGTATATATCAGATTTGCTAGTTTCGAGATTATACAAAGATTATAATTCTAAATCAGCAAATAAAATAGATGACCTAAAATTGTAATCTTCTTATTCAAATGAAGATTCTGGACAATGTACCTCTATAGAAATGTCTTAAGATTAGTCTGTCATTTAATTCGGAAGACCAACTGGAGATACTTGCTGTTCTTGATAAAGAGCTTCACTGAGTGGTAATGTCAAAGAGAGTCACTGTAAGCAAGTCATTGCCATCTATGTTCTGAAGCTCAACTGTTTTGTTGTCAAGTGTCAGCAGTATCAAAACAAACTTCATCACTGCAAAGGGGTCAGCATCAGGAAGACTGTTTTTAGGTATTCACATTAAATGTTTAAATACCTAACTGAAACCTGGGAAAACTTTTCTCCAGCAAGAACACTATTATGACCTCTATTATCAGCACGCGGTCAGGATCTGCAGCAGGTACTTATCACTTCTGGTCCTATTACCAAACCCAGTTATTGCACGGATGGTCACACCACGATGTCTTTTTATACTCAAACTCCTGTATTTGGAAAACAGACACAATGACGTTATCTCAAATACATGGCTTTTATAAACCATGTACACCCATATTTCAGAAGATCTACCTCCAACCTGGTCCTGTGAACAAAGTGCTCTGTCATAGCCGAGAAGCACAGGCAAATGTCCTGGCACACATCTTCCAGTTTATTCTGCCCAAAGGGAAAAGGAGGCTGAAACTGCTCAGTGAGGCAAGTTAAAAAACAGCAGATGTGAAAGACAGATCTGCCTCAAATCCACACTGCTACCAATATCCCGCCGTCAAGCAACAGATGAAATTTCAGACTGAATATATTTAAAAAATCTACATAGAAGAACAGTGTTTTTGCTGACTAACTTCTGCATGTCTTTAAATGGAGAACAATCTTTGGAAAGGAAATGTATCTAAATGTAGAGGGACTGAATCCTTGTATTTTTATACAGGCAAAAATTTTCATCTTTAAGCTAAAGAGTTAATAAAATTGATATAAGTAACTAATAAAATGACCAGTCTTCCTTTTTACAGTCCTTCCTGTGAATTACTTTGTTATACCCTATAAACGTATGTGTATATATATAAATATATATAAATATTTAATAAACCTTTAAATACATATATATATTTAATAAACCTTTAAACCTTGGAATTTTAAAACAAGGATGAGAAAGTTATTCACTTATTTTCACGTCAGAACACCTAAACAAGCCTATCTCCTGAAAAATCAGATCACTAAGGTGAGTACTAAATTATGGATACCTAAGCCATTAAATCTAGACATCTGAATTGCAAATGCTGAAATGATACTGCATTGACCGTACCTAATCTGGTCTATGGCTTGCAGATTTTCTATTCAGTCCATCACAGGCATAAATATTATATATATAAAAAAGTCAGCTTATTTAACAAATCCTTGGAAAATATTATGAGATACTTAAAATTAGTTCTCCATCCATATTTAGGCACATGGATGTTTAGGTGTTTTTTTCACAAATGCTGAACACAGAAATATTTGCTGAAAAGAATGTCTGTAATACAAAATATCTTTTAAAATACACTCTATACATTTATGATGCTATTTGCCTCATTGACAGGTTAAAACACAATTTAGAATTTAAAACATAATTGAAAAAGTTTCCTACATAAAATTACTGTGCATATAAACACATACCTTTAAACTTATCCTTAAAAGCACAGCAGAAACCAAGATGGCAAGTTTATTATAAAACTTCTACCTGGGGGCTAAATTTAAGGTTTTCCTGAATTCTTAAAAGCAAAAGAATAATTCACAGAGAATGTTATTTCAGATCTAGTTTCCAGTTCCCAATCTGTTCAGTATTATTGATAGTCACTTTCCAGTTATTTTGACTTAGATACATGGTCTTGCATTCATATGACTGTGCACTGGTTTGTCTATAACAAACAAAAATGTTTGATTATGCAAATATTTTATTTTCAATTATACATATATATAAAATATTCTGCACTCTCACATCAAAATTTTCACTTTTATCTGTGAATTTTTTTTAAGTTTTCACAAGTGAAACAGTGCCATCTTGTGTATTACAGACTTTTATTTCTTGCCAAATAGAATATTCTTTCCTGGGGCTACTCAAACTTTGTCCTCCTGCAACAAAGATTATGAACTGTGGTAGCTGAATATTGCGTTTTGCTTAGGAAAACACTCTAATTTAGATCTTCCATCGAATTCACAGAGCTCTGTTAAAATAACTTATTATTATCCAATTAAGAACGAAAATGCAAATGTTTTAAAACGTAGCACTACAAAAAAAGGCTAAATTCAATTCTCCATAACCACGTCTCTTTCTCATGCCACATCTGAGACGTCAGCCTCTGTGGATGTTGGCTTAGGAAGGCTGTTTTAGTTTACAGCTTTAACACTTATCTTACGTAGGCTAAATGTCCATGTATTTAAAGTTCCTGAGTACCTATGTAAGAGCTCATGATACAGTTGCAAAAATATCAATAACAGTCATTAAAATAAACATATTTATCTTGCAAAATTGTATTTATAGTTAATACATATTTCTGCAAGACATTACTGTTCCAGACAAACAGAAATGGTAAGAATTCTACTACTGTATAAGAATGAAAGAAGTAACAATTTTAATCAACAGTTCACATTTGCATTCACTTGAATGATTTAAAAAAAAGGATAGGAATATTTGGTTGAACAAACACCACTAAAGCAATGGAATAATTTATACCTCTATGAGCAGCTCTTGATGGATGCTTTTGTAATTTTAAAATTAAGTGGTGACATGACCTGCCTATGATTTGGATAGACATATACACAAAACAGTTATTTCATCAGTTGATAATTCAACAATGTTTGCATCTAGAAGATG
>NW_010577785.1:91471-121698 GCF_000705375.1 Tinamus guttatus
TGCTTACAGTACAAACTCAGTGGTATAGTGTTAAAATGAAAATTCCTTGTCTATTTTTGAAGTAATCACATCTATTGCTATAATTGGAAGTTTTCATCATGTCTCAGACTTCTTACAAATTGGCACATGTTTTACATAGCTTTTAAAATATATAATCACTCTTAAATTCAGAAATAAACACACAAGATTATTCAGCCCCATACAGCATCTGAGAAAGACGATTTCTAGGGAAAAAACACTAAACAAGTGGCAAGACTGAATGTCAAGAGTCAATATGCACCAGAAAAGCAATTATGAACTGAAAGAAGTCTACATTAGGAAATAAAAATTCTATCTATCACTGGTATAATCTCAAGGGTCCTTTAAGTCACTCTTCTAACTTCATGTGCCAAAATTGATAGAAATATAATTGTAAGATTACAGCAATACTTATGAAAAATATGTTTTTGAGGCACAAGTTTGACAGATCACAAAGTAAAGAATTTAGTGACGTTATGAATAAAGAATACATAGAAAGACACATCTCTCCTGTTTATTTCCCATTGGGTAATTTTCCAGTCTTCAGTGTTCTTGTCATAAATAATTCAAAACTGATGAGACTACGGGAAGCAAGACTCATTTCCTGCTAATGCTTTGTGCTTTTGCTTTTGTCTCTTGCAGCGTTCTAAGAATGTGCAAAGACTAAACCTCTTGTCCCAAGTGCCTTGTTGGACAACAACTTCTCAATCTCTCTCTGCCCTGCAGCACCCTGGTGCTGCCTGAGCCCGCTGGCCGCCGCTGCAGGATGGGTGCAGCTCCTGATGCGCGTGTGCGCCTGGCTCTCGGGGCAGAAATCCTAGAAAAGGTACCAGCAGAAGCCAACTAAAAATTGTAACAACAAGCCCATCAGGCACACGTATCAAAGCTTACATTTCAAAAAAGAAAGAGCAAGTTCTAAAAGAGCAGAGAACAAGAAGCAGACCAAATCGAAAGGTGGTTGCTAAAAAAGTTCTCCTTTAAAGCACAGAGCACACCTCAATCGGTTTGTTTTTTGTAGTCGTGTTCTCAAGCCAAAGCTCAGACAACCTTCGCAGAGAGGACTGGCAATCAGTCAGATTAAAGAAAAAAGCCAAAAACAAAATGTACACACACAAAGCAAGAAAAGCAAAGCCAGGGCAGTGAACAGTGAGGCCTTGTCGCCCATCTACGGCCTGTAGCACAGTCCACCACCTGCCAACTCTCTCAAGCCACGCATGTAAGATACAAACATGTTGTCTGCACTAGGGATACCTGAGAAACATTTTAGGCAAGTTAGGTCATTAATC
Source organism: Tinamus guttatus (assembly GCF_000705375.1). Next base: position 92,776 of record NW_010577785.1, read on the forward strand.
AACCTATCTAGTTTACTAGTTAGTTAAACAAGCTAAGCAAGACAAGCTGAGGTACCTGCCTCTAAGGGCCGTTGCTTCGCAGTAGCCTGTGGACAGCATCAGCATTTACAACTGTGCCTGCAAGTGACTACAAGGAGAGCTGGAGACCGTGCAGCGCGTCCGTTCCGAACATGAAACGGCAAGAACAAAATCAAAAATATTTACATAAACAAATCTTTACAAAAGTATCTTAGCTTAGAGTCTCCTAACGTTTTCAAATGCTTGCTAATGCAAACATGTTCGATATTAAATGGTAATTCAAATACATCGTTTCAGTGTGTTTGTTTAGTCTGCATGCTTCAGTTTGGAAGTAACAGAAATAGAGTAATTCAGTTCGTGATCATTAATTTGACAAATATCAGGCACAAATTAGGAAAAAATATCTGTTATTCTGCTAGCGCACTATATTTGGATTTCCCTTAAGCTAACAGGAAAGTGAGAGTCCAATCTTATAATACACAATATAGATCAGCTGCAACTTAAGACCACTATCACAGACCCTTATCACATCCCTAGAAGACTATTTAAGCACAAGAAGTGCCGATATGGAAGTATTTTTTATTATACAAATACGTTCATCACGATCAAAGCATTATACAGCATAACATACAATTTTACTCAACAAATTTCTATATATCTATATACACATATATAAGACGACTTTTATTAGGAAGCAACTTTAAAATTCCTCATAAGTCAATTAATCTTTAATCACAAAACTTAAACACTTTTCCATTTCCCTTTAAACCATTGCTACCATTCAATTATGTTTCAAATTATGTACACTTTGGTTTTGTTTTATTTTTCAAGAGAACTTGGCAAGATAAGCAACTGAGAATACAGATTTTTGAATAAGTACATATGGAATTCTAATTTCTACAATTTATGGGGTTCAAATTGTTCTAATTAGATGGAATTATCTCTAAATAATTCTCACGTTATCTCCTTTTTCCAAATATTAGAAAGCCAGTTTGCATTAATTTAGGATTGAACTAACCACAAGCTTAACTCTACCATCCCCATCACAATAGCTACTTTATTTTTCTTAGAGAAATATTTACTGAACATGTTCATCAATGGGTTGGTTATAGAGCCTCGATAACAAAAAACACATTTACAGGCAGTTAATGGTCAAATATTCTGGATGAAAAATATAAAGAGTTAAGGACTGCTAATGACAGCAAAGCTCCAGAAAGGGCTAGGGAGATGATAGCAAAGGGAATGACAAACTATAAGCAAATGTAACCATTTAAATCAATACCCCATTCAATAGGAACATTTAAATCAATGCTCCCAATAGGCACAGCCTTTGGTATTTGCATTGCATTCAGCCAACCTGTGAAGTACCAATATCTAGAATTACCAGCAAGAACTGAAAACATACATTTCTTTTTGTTGTTGTTTTAATTTGAGTTGTGAGAAAGAGGAAACAGGGAAAGAAAAAAGAGGTGGCTTCCTTTTTGCAGCAAAGCCCTCATAGGGTATCAAAATATATCAAGGATATCAAAATACGACATCCCAATATCAGCAAAGCCCTCATAGGATATCAAAATATATCAAGGATATCAAAGGATATCAAAATACGACATCCCAATATCTGTCATAGTTTGGAAGCTTTCCAGACACAGCTCGTATTCAACCTCGTCTTCCTATATCTGCTACCTGATGCAGTGTCAATTATCCTCTGGAGATAGGCCAGATATTAAAATGGATGCACAGGGCCCATTTGGGAAGCGCAAACCCTGGTTATGTCTTCGTTATTTTAGTTCTTATTACTTTTTCTCATTTGTTTGCTCATAAGACCTGCTGACAGTAGAACCTTTCCCATTGCTTTGATTTTCATGCCTCATTCTTAATTTTGCAGTAAAAGGAGTTTGTGTGTGATTAGGTTACAGCACATAATTTGCTGGTAATTCCAGGGTCAGTCAATATCAGGCTAACAGTCACTAACAATTCAACTTCCTCTAGGTTGTCAAAAATGATTTAAAAATAATTCTCAAGAGAGAGCTGATTATTTTCTTTCACTTCTTTCAAAATGTAGAAAAGTACATCCATGCTGCAGCCAGAGGCCACTTCAACATAATTTGTACCATACCAAGGCAATGAAAGGCAAACTGCACCCATTTAAAAGTAAACACATGGCATTTGAGACTGACTCCTTTCTATGTTAGCTACTAATGCTCTTTATGTCATCTGTCTTACAAGAAGAGTTGACGCAAGCTGAAAAGATGTGATAGCAGAGAAGCAACTGAAGATAGTAAACGAGAATATACCAGCTAATGGAGTACATCCTTTGCCTTAATTTGAGTGGGAAATTATACTGAACAGCCATCTTACCACTAATTTAAGTATTTTAATGATCAAGAGAATTTCTACACCTGCAACTAATTTACTACCTACACACGTCTACTGCGCACATTGCTACAGTAGATGGTTTCTGTTTCTTGCATTTTCTAGGTCTAGTTGCCAGTAAAATGAATTTATAAAAAGACAGTTTTGGGCAGGAGGTTAGTGGGAGGGATCGGTAAAATATTTTTTCCATAGGAAATGCAGTCTTCTTTTAGCCACAGTATGCAGGGCTCGGTTAAGAAAACAGCAGACACTCTGAAAACAGATTTCTCTGCAGACTGAACAAGCCACCTGCTTCAGTCAAGAAGGTAACGCTCAAATCCTCTACACGGGGAGGAGAAAAGCAGTGCCTACAAGTCCAACTGGCAACACGAGCGGGCTGTATCTTAGGATTACAGAGAGAGAAATAATTCTCTTTAAGTTTAGGTCAATCAACATTACTATGTTATTTACCAAAACTGTTTACAAGTCCAAAAATTACTTGAAACCTATAAAATGTGAGAATATAATAAATCACACAACTTGCATACTTTTAATGATGCCGATTAATTGTTGTAATGTAAAATACATTGTTCTCCGAGAATGGTGGAATGGTATCCAGCTGCTTAGATATTTTTCTTCAACATTAATTGTTTTTTTAAAAAGGGATTTCAAAATACCGCCCCCCCCCCAAAAAAAAAGGAAAAAGAAAAAAAAACTCATGAAATCCTCATGAATCATTTCTCTCATTAAATCCTTGTATGAACTAACACAACTGATTCACAAATGACTTGATACCATGAATTTATATCAGCTGGCCACACTTCATTAACAATCCTTCAAACAGTTGACATCTTAGATGTTACATGAAATCAGCATGTATTCCCATTAAGTTTACCTCGGTGACCTAAAACAAAATCTTCCTTAATCAGATAATTTTGTTCTCAACTACACTTCTGAATATTCAATGTCTACAGTCCAGCCTGAACAAAAGTTCCATACAGAAGTTAACTTTTCTTCCACTTTACCTGTAGGAAAAATTAACACGTTTCTGTCTTCACTCCAGTATTATTTTTTTAGTAAAAAAATGAGAGACAAGAGCTACAGATAATCATTATATGACATTTCAATGAAGATTAAGTGCATGGAGCAGTAAGTGACCACAGGGAAGACCTGCTCCAGGAGTTATTAATCATTATGATTATAAAAGTGTGAGATTGAAAAAAATGGCACACAGTCAAAGTGTTCTGACTGTGGGAACATGACCTGACTTTTCCAGCTTTTCTGAAGAAATTCGGCCTTAGTCCACTCTGTGTTGCTCAAGTGTGACACACTGTGAGTGTATGATAAATAACAAAGTTCTTAGTTCTTTTAGCTACTCTGTTCCACAAAAATAGACTTCAAAATGATGAAGAATCTGTATGCAAACCTCATTTTCTCTTTTTATCTGATTTCTGCTAACACAATTATCAGCCAATGTTACAGTACATTATTTGAACTGACATTTTAAGAACTTCATGAGGTCCAGCAAAGCTTACACATTGGAGAAAATAAGTGTAACTCACCCTGTATTTCCAATATCTTTCACATCATTTACTATGTACCATGCAATGCAAATACTGCTCAGCTTTACATACGTATATGTTGAAGTATTTAAGAACAAATTAGTAGGATTTCACAGATGGTTTGAAAAAGTACATGAAATAGAAACATGAAATAAAATTCTAAGTCATTATTTCAAATGTTTTTGGTAGAGAAAATTGAAACCACAGGCGGTAAGCGCTAGATCAGTATTGATGTTTGATCTGAAATCAGTACCTTATGACTCAGTCCAGACAGGTGGATTCCATCATGCAAGAATACTAACTGAAACACTGATTTGTCTTTTATAAGGATGCTACTATTCAGAATGAACGTAGTGATCTCTTTATTTCATATACAGGAGTCCCAAACTTCCAAGCACGATAGCTACATAAAGCTTTTCTTCGGTCTCAGGTAGACCAACAGGAATTAACATTTCTGCTCTTAGTGCTTAAACAACATCAGTTGGCTTTTTAAAACAGATATTCATTCACAACAGTTCTCACAGTACAAAGCTTTTGCATGCTTACCACAAACAAAAACTGGTCCCTCTGAAATTTCAAACTGAACAACTGAAATTGCAATAATTGTTTTTAATTGTAGACCTCAACCTAGAAGATTTCTTGAGGAAGAAAGGGTTAACCAAATTGGGCCTCAAAGATTCAATAAGTATCCTTACTGGAGTCAAAGCCTGATATTTATCCTCTGCGTCTCTAAAGCTGGCCAGACATCTCCCTATCTTGGAAGGTTTGCTTTTCCACAAGAAAGAATACATATTTGAGTCTAGCCTACTCATCACACTTCACAGCAGGTTTCCCAAAGAATCATGCCAGAAGAATATCTCCTAAAGAAGTTTTATTTAAGGAACAGATAAGTCTTGAAACCTTAGACAAGATGTTAGCAAAAAAAAAAAAAAATTCAGTGATTCATCTTTTTGTGTTGGAATGAAAAGCATTAGCAGTTCCAAAATAGAGACAGCAGCTGGAAAGAATAGGTAAGAGAAGGTGAAATAGGATAAGACATGTTAAATGTAAGCTATTCTTCATTCTGATACATTTCAACTCTTCTTCTACTTCTCTTGCCCAATTTTATTCATTAAAGGCAAGCAAGTTGATGCTCTTGTTGATGTTCCAGTCATCTCTTAAATCACATTCATGAAATATTATCATTGATATTCTTGCAAATGTTCCACATACATCTTGCTCATATAAAAGAACATCTGCTACTTTATCGTCCTTGCACAGGAACTTCTCAGGTATTTTCTTTCTGGACGCTTTTTTTTTCTTCTTCTTTTCAGTATACTCTGAAATTCATATTCTGAAAACATAGTGGAGAGCTTTAAAACCACTATTGCTGCAGAAGGTCATGCAGATTTGATGCAGATATGTCCCTCCCTCCCCTGTGTGGAGATAGACAAAGGTTATGGAGTGTTTATCCTCGAAGAAGTTCAAAACCCAACTGGACATGAACCTGGGCAACCTGCTCCAGGTGACCCTGCTTGAGCAGCAGGGTTGGATCAGGTGGTCTCCAGAGGTCCCTCTCAACCTCAGCTGTCCTGTAATTCTGATTGTAAAGGTCATGAAAATAGTGAACCTGAACTTTCCACATTATTGCCCTTACTTCTAGACTATACTTTCTTTCCTCCTCATTCTCTTGGTGTCCTTTGTATTTTATTGCAACTGAGATGGAGAACCAAGCACTAGCAGATTTGAAAAAAATATATACATAGGAAGAAAATTTCTTGCGTAGCCAGAACTCTTGAAGAAGTAGGTGAAGAGTAGACAGCTTAATTACTAGAAAAGCTGGTCTAGCCAGTGAAAGAATGTTTTATCACCTCTCAAATGTAACTTCTCTTAGCACTTTACCACACTGCATTCTTCACAGGACTTAGCTGAAAATTTAATGACACAGTCCTCTGAAAAATATGACAAAAAATTATCACTTAGGATTTGCCTTTATTCTACCTTAACCTCTTAATACAAGAAATGGAGTGGTGTTATTTTATACACTGACTTATCAGCTATTAGCTTTTGGTAGCTTATTCACAATGCCACAGAGCAAAAGGAGGCAGGATGTAACTGTGTTCTTTCTTCTTTCAGTGAAAACTGTGTTTCTTTCTTAGGATTCAATGACTCGCCTTAACGAAGCAGTATTTCACATCTGCTCACCAGTGCTTTGAAATCTGACTGGTATTTCAAATATAGATCAGCGATAAACAGCAATGTATCAAGTCAAAAGAAGGTGTCTGGTGGAAGATGCTGAGATCAATGCTAGGTCATGGTTTAATTAAATTTTGCATTAGTGATCTGAAAAGGAGTAGAGAGAGCATGCTAATGAGATTCACAGATACAAACTGGAAGGTGCGACACAGTTCAGACACGACAGAGAACTTGGGAATGTGGGGGAGGAAAACCTGCTGTCCTCAATTTGGAAAAAATTCCATTAACTGGAAGAGATGCCTCCCCACGCCACTCCCCACTAACAGACAAGCAAAACCAAATCCAGAAATAAAATCTAAATACTAATATTTAGTGATGACAGGTGTTCTAATTAAAGATACCTTGGAGCCAGCCATGATGAACAGCAAGTCAGACAATTCTCTTCAGTGCCATTATTGGCAGGGATGGATGAAGCTCAGACTGCAGGGGGAGGAGGCAGTGCTCCGCCCCGCATCAGATACCCCAGCATCACATCACTGGGAATATTTATATATATATATATATAAACTTGGACTGATAAACTGATCTGTTAAAAACAACCAAGAAAATGATTGACTGAGGGGTTAGAATAATTGAGACACATAAAGAGCATAAAAAATCCCTAAGTGACCCACATTCAGAATGACATAATTGAGCTAAATAAGGTTAGAACAGTTTAAATAGAATACTTCTATAGATTTGCAACATTCTTTTTTATCCTTTGGTGGAAAAAGGATCAGCTACTTCTAGGAATGAATTGCCTGGAAAAATGTTTTTGAACTTGATCATGAAAAAAATATTACAGCAATGATAAGAAAATATTCTCAAGGGTATGGTTAGAAGCATGTCAATCTCAGGCAGCTGTATCTAAGCATATGTTCAAAGTTACAGAATCAAACCCAAACCAAATACAAATAAGTATAAAAGAGTAAACAGAACCCATAATTTCCTTTTTATGAGGTCATTATGGGACCTATGTAATAAAAGATAATGAAAATGAATGGTGTACACTTAGCTCCACTGAAGTCAGCGTTAAAACTTGCTGGCCCTTTGCTTTTAGTAACTTCCTGAAAGGGGTAATTTATATGACATACCAGCTTGGGCACCAGGAACAATCAGAGGCTATCTGCTTTTCTAGACATTCTAAGCAAATGTCCTTTATTTCAGTTCATTTGAGGAATTCTCGTACGTAATACAGACCTTCACGCCTAATACTGTTAAAAACAGATTACAAAACGCATAAAGTCTGTATTAATGTTTATTAACTACACTGATTTAATAAAGGAATATTTACATTTGCATTAGCTACATACAAATGATCAAAGTGAATTTTGAAATTTCCTGTCATTTTCCAGTTGAAGTACTTTTCTTCTTGTTACAGCAATACGGTTTGTGCTTAATTTACCTTAAGATAGAGCTAAATTCCTATAACCTTTGCAATTCTGCTAATACTTCTTCCTAATCAGGAATCTTAATGAATTTCTCTTTCTACTAGTAAATTACATGAATGTGCATTTAATTATGAGGAGCACTTATTAAATGAGATAGAGTGTAAATGAACTTCCATTTAACCGTAGCACTACTTGAAATCTGAAGATGTCAAAGATGAATAATAAGGGTCCAAAGCTGTAACCTGCTTTCTCCAGAACTGCTGAAGTCACTCTATTAGAAAGAAAGGCAATAAAATGCTGTTGGGATTTGTTAAGACTATGGAACTGTGACCAAATTCTTATTTGTTCTGCTTTGAGAGGTTATAGATCGTTGTCCATGCAATGCATCAACATTTAAAAGGACCAGGCAATTAAAAACTACTGCATGGTATAACACCCTTGGATCATCTGAGGAAGGTCTTGGTGAAGGATAATGCTATCGTGCTCCAAAAAACACCATGGAAATGGAAGCTGAGACAGTATACATTAATCAGAAGGCTCTTGAATAACAGGTTTTTTAAAACTGGTTTCGCTAAGCTCATTTAATCTGTAGAGGCTAGTCCTCAGCACAGGAATATTTTACTTTTGTCTTGCTTTTGCAGTAAATATTATAACAAGCAACATCAGGACTTTTAAGTAGCCTGAACTGCCTCCAAGGACAGAGAATCAAACAACATGGTGAAGGGCAGGGTCTCCACCTCACCCGGCCTTCTCACTTTGTATTCTGTTAGGCGACCATTTAACTATGCATCACTTAGTCATTAATTTTTATATATATATATATATATATATATATATAAAATAAGATGAAAATACCTGCTCCTGACATGAAAGAAAAAGATAGAAAAAAATAATTTACCTAGTTGAATGCAACATTACAGTTATTGTCAAATTCCAAACTCAACTTACAAAGCAAAAAATCTGGAAAAAGTACAGAATTTTCCATACACCAAATCAATTTTCTCAATTAGGAATTACCTACATATATAAATATTTTATAAACAAGTAACTTCTTAACATAAAAATATATTTCAACTTAAGCTCTTCAAAATCTACTTCCTTTAAAACTGAATACCAGACTTCTGCAATTTGCAGGGAAGGGAGCGTGGGGCCCATGAAGGACTTCAGCTTGTGTTTGGAATATTAATAGCTGAAATTTCTTAAACTAAGGGAAAAAAAGGGAAGATGGATGTAGATTTAACCCCTTCTCAAGCAGAAAACATGAGTTCATAGAACATTTGCCATTGGAACAATTACTTCATAGAGTTACTTCAGAAATGTTATTTGAATGTTGCTTGGAAGTGGTAAAAATCACAATACTTAAAGAAGGGAGACAGATTTTTTTCCTTCAAATGTTGCAATTCTAATATTCACGCAGCCAGCAATTTTCTCTTGGAGAAAACAAGCAATCTTGGTTACAGAAGCGGTGTGGGTAGGTTCCTGCAGCAAAGCAGCCTGTATATTTAAAGCCTTGAGTGGGCGCTTGCTTGGGGATGTTTACATTCTACCATCATGTACCTCCCTGACCTTCTGTTCCTCAACCACATTCTGCGTGTCTATTCCTATAGGCTTTATTTATGGGTTTTTGATATCCATGCTTTTTGCTTTTGTCTGTATAATTAAAAGTGCAGAAGCAACCCAAAGCAACTCAAAAATGTAGGTACCTGCCCTTTGCCCCAAACTTTCGGAGAGAATTGCAAGACGATATATAAATCATTTTGGATGATGTATTAAGTACACTTACTTTATCCATTGGTAAATTATATTGGCTTTTAATTTAAATTTTAATTTTGCTCTAAACATCCAGAGCAAAAACAATTTTGCACTGCATTAGGAATGATCCCCAAAATAATTCTTTATTGAGAAATTTAGCAATTCAAATTTACACTACAGGATGTTATCAGCTGCCAAAAAGCTCAGCGTAAATCTTTTTAATAGGGATTACACGTGGCTATCAATAGCAGAACAGAATATTAAACATTTTATGCATAATGCATTTTTATTCCAGATTCAGATGATAGAGAGCCGGCCTGTGCAGTTACTTCTGTGCACCTGCTTGGCCCTCCTGAAACAGGAGGTCCCATTGCCCTAGCAGAACTAAGGAGAAGAGCAAGAATTGATGCAACTGAGACCTGCAATTTTCCACCCTGCAAATACCACCAAGTGTTCCACTGCCGCCACCCTCTCACAGGGCTGTACACGGTCCTCCCTGGAGGGTGTTGTCACTCCCTGGAGGGTGTTGGGAACTAAGCCATGAAGAGCTCAGGTTTCCTCGGTACTCCGAAGCAGCGTGACGTGAGGGAAACCAAGAAGTGCTTCACTGCTACTATCTATCTGCCAAAAACACCGAAAAAATTCTTCCTGATTACTGTTTTCATTACATTAAAGTGAGCATTTTGGCACACATTTTTTTCCCAACGTAAAACAAAAACAAAAAACTTTCTTGAAACAAGAAAAGACGATTTAAGATACAGGTACTGAACGACCTCAATGAAAGCACAGCCTGTGCGGTCATATCATCTACCCACACCTGGAAAAAAACCACACAAATTGAAAACTGATGCAAAGAATCTCCAACCACAACCAGCATAAAACATGCTATGAGCCAGGATGAGTCAAGAAAAGCTAAGCAGGGTTACGGAGCTCATAAACTGGGCTGGGGGTTACGGTTTGGAGTGGGGCACTGGTGTGGTTAAACCATTCGGTAAGGTCCTAAGGATCTTAAGAATCGAACCAATGGTCACATCCACTCTGCTTTTTTAGTGAACTCTTCACTGACACTCTAGTAGAAATGTCCAAATATTTATGTGCTTTGCATTATGCTGCATGAAGCTTGAAGCTTATCTCAAATTTTATCCATTTGAGCTGTAGGTATGACTGGAAATTCTTGCAGTTGTCTTCTCGCTCCCAACTCAATTTCTGTTCACAGTGTTAATGCTCAAAGCAAGCAGGATAAATCCTCGGGCTAATGACCAATAAGATGATTTGTCATGGATTGTTAATATCCACTTTGAGTATTTTTTTTCCTCAAAGACCAACAATTTCTACACAAACGTATTGCTGAGAAAAGCATATACCAAGAGTATGTTTTGCGCAGCCTGAATGTTTTTACTTAACTTCTGCTTTCCATTCCTGCACTTGAGGAAAGCTAACTCATGCCATGCATTTAGATCTATCACTGAGCCATTAGATTAACACAGAGTTAAGATCTAGCTCAAATATGAGGGAGAACAGACACCTAGGATAGAAAAATTCTGATGACTCCAGCTATAAAATGCAGCCACTTCTTTTCGATCTCTGAAATACAGTTTTTGTCTAACTTCTGCTTCCTTCCCTTTCAGATCAGGTGCCAGTAAGCCATTCATTTTGTTCATTCCGCCTTCTCTATCACTTTGGATTACAGCTTTCAGATTTGGATTAAGCCTATTCTTAGTGCTTCTAAATCAAAGCTGTGTATTTGATTTTCATTCTGTCAGAAAAAAGTACTTAAGTAGCAGGATTTGATGCGATATCCCTAATGTCTCCCAGAACAAACCTGACAGTAACTCACAGAAATAACTTTACAATTAGTGCAAACTTTGTTTAAACAAAATGTCAGTGCATTTCACAGAAAGAAAAAAAACCCCTAAGAAACAGCAAACATGAAATTGATATTTAGAAATGAGAGGTCTTCCTACCTGCAGTCACGAACAGCAAAAAAAACCCTCTTACGCACAAAACACATGCATTAAGCTCCAACTCTATTATAACAAAAACGTCTCAAGCTCAGCCCCACCAGTATCCTCCATTTAAACCTATATTCCTTTCCATGTGTCCTCACAGCCAGGCAGTCGCTGAGCTCAAGGAGGCCGCTCTCCCTCCCGGTGTGAGCACGCAGGGCTCAGCGCCACTGCTCGCCTGGCTCCTATACCAGCCTATACCAACAGTCTGCCTCAACCACCAATATTTCTAAATACGAAAGAAAAGAATATTATGTCCGCTAACCTTTTCATCCTTCTAACAACAAAAAAAGAACCTTAAAATCCTGGATGTTTTGGACGTGAATCCTCATGTTTTGAGGAGGAAGTCTATCACATCTATATCGCATTCTGTCAGCCTGGAAAAGCTCTTCTGTGTTTTTGTAAGTGTTCCACCTCTTAAATCAAGATTAATGTTGGGCAAATAATATCCCAGAAGAGAAAAAACAAGAAATTCAGAAGAAAAGGGAGATGCTCCCTGACAAAAAATAATACAGAGTATTTACGAAGGCAGCAAGCTCATTCATCTACACGCAACAGCAACTCATTTGTCACACACTCTATAAAAAATGGGCTGAAGGTTATTACTGGCTGGTAGAGATTTCTTCACAGACATGATTTTAAACATGATAGCTGCTTTTGAATGAACAAGCACCATTCCCAGACCTTTCCAAGCGATCAATCTCTGCTTGACTGGCATGCTCTTTGGGCATTCCCTGGTCTCCCCTCATGCCAAGATGCATCTGTCACCAGGCCATGCATTATGACAGCCTCCTCCTGGCTTCATCCCAGAGCTTCTAGCCCATAGGTTCCTGCCCTTTCTCTGCCTAAAGATTTGAAAGATGTTCTCATTGCACTCAGGGTTGATCCTGTCCCAACCTCATCCTTAATCGCTTCTCTAAACCCACCATTTCACACACATTGCAAGTACATTTGTGCTCTTTCCACAAGCTCTTTATGTTCCTTCTTCCTTGTTCCTTCTCTATTTCATGGCTATCTGTGCAAATAATTCAGCTCACGTAAATTCTCCACTTGCTTTAATCAGTTATTTTTCTCTGTTTAGAAAGTAGAAGCTTTGATATATGCCAAGATCTTGAATCCTGGCAGGGAATGGAGGAGACGGTGATGTCACTCCCGAAGCTAAGTGCTGGTATCCATCCTGTGACCTAACGAGAGACCCATTAAACCTGACACAGGATACAGGAAAGGGAGCGAGCGGCTCGCTGTGCCGTGCACGTTTCCTTCCTGCCTTCCCCTGGTCTCTCACATTAACAGTGTGCTACCTATGGATGGCTCAAACTTTATCCTGAGAGCTGGAACCCATCTGCAGCAGCATTTATAATTTATCCATGAAAATGAACAGAAAAATAAAAAATCATGGAATGTGGGCCAGACACTATAATTTCAGAGTATATGGAGGAAATAAAAAGTTAGTCAATATTTCTGTTCTGTTTTCTGTGACTGACTTTTAAAGAAAAACTCATACTACCATAAGAAAGGGAAGTACCAACGCCTTCCTTTTGAAGAGATGCTTTTTTCCTTATCTTTATTTTGAAAGTGATACTGTATTGCTGAGCTGCTTTGAAAAAATTCTGTGTAAACAAATGCACAACTGGAAAAAAAGCTGGAACTGACAAGAATAAAGCTAATTAAATTCTTATTTGGAAAGAATAGTCATATTGTGACAAAACCCAGAGGATGAACAGAAAATAGAAGTGACACAACACTGGGTAAAAAATGATTTGTGCATTTAGGCAGAGCTTTCAAGTGCTGTGCTAGTGAAAGGTGCTAAACTGCGTTCCTGTGTATTCTGAAATAACTGTGCGAGCCAGACTATTAAAACCCTGCATGCATTTTCATCCACTTGAGAGGTTTAAAAAAACTAATCATTTCAAGTGGTAAAATACAGAACGCCAGGGAGACTGCCACAGGAACTCTTAATTTCAGTGTCCTTTCAGATCGCTTATTAGATTTCAAACGTTAGCATAAACAAAATCAAAGGCAAATAGTGGGTTGGGAGGTACTGGCATGAGGCACTTGTAATCAGGCCTTGTTCTAGGAATCGACTGCCCTCCTTGATTAGAGCACATCTAACACTTACTTTGCATCCACGTAACTAAACCCCTCTGTGCTCCGAAGCTGCGGAAAGGAGACGGTGCCTGCACGGAGCCCAGGTCACTGCTGGGGTCGGGGGCTCCATGCGCGGCACCGGCCGCGCAGCCCCGGGCCTGAAACACGGAGCAAGAGACACATGGGGCAGGTCCGTCTCACACTGTGAAAAAGACACTGGTCACACAAATAAAGGCTAGTGACAGGTTCCAACGTAACCAGCTTTTAGCTGTGAGCGGACACAGCAAAGACAGACTTTTTGCTCCGATGTTTTGACCACGTGTTTAGAAATTTACCTTGAAATCCTTCTACCACAGTTGCGTCAGGTGCTGTTTTCATTACACTACCAACATTTAGTTATTATTTGCTTCCTAGAACGTTTTTTTTTTACTGTATCTGCTTTGCAAATAGTGTAATTCATGTTCAACTTGAAATGATCCTAAAATTACTTTTGTTTGTTTGTTTGTTTTTTGAGTGATACAGGGTGATGAATTCTTATTCTCTGCTTCTGTCTATGGAGACAGAATGATGCAAACATCATTAGTTTAGATATAATCTAATGCACTTCTAGTGAAGCAAAACATTAGTGTTGATATTCCTTTTTCAAAGCGAAAAACAGTATTTGAAAACTACTTCACAAATTAATTCCAGCTTTTACAAATGGCTTTCACAGTAGAAATCTTTGAACAAGCTGGAATGTTTAATGCTCACATTTTCTAAAATGTAAGTTGACATTTTTGTAAATTTCAATATGTTTTCTAATCCAAAATGATTTTTTAATTTCATTTGGCAGAAGACTCATTGTACGAGGTATTTACATTTTCAGGCAACTAAAATATTCATCATCCTCAGGTTTTAAGAGATTCTAATATCTGAGCCTAAGAAAACTGATTTCTCCATTTATATCCAGGCAATTGTCGGAGACCAGTATCCAACAACACTAAATCCCAGTTCTGGAGCCCAGCTACCGCTCTAAAAAGCGTAATTTGCACACTTGCTAGATACTAGCCCAAGAGATTGCCATAAATCCTCAAAAAATAAAACTGAATGCTACATGTCATTTTCAGCACAAGGTGCTATGTTCATGTAAAAAAAAATGTACAGCATGACGGCATGTGCAATTCCAAAAGAGACTGGAAATCTGGGCAGCAGGACAAGAGGTCAAAGTCCCTCTTTCCTCCTGTCCCAGCAGGACAAGGTGAAAGTATAGACTTTCAGTCCTGCAAGAAAAGCGAGCTTCTTTAGCCCATTAAACTCTGGACTAAGGTAGATGTGAAATCTTCCATTTCTCGAGTCAAAGGTTTGCTCACCAGCTCCTACCGAGCCTCTACCAGCCAACAGTAAAATATATTTCTGGTTAATTCGGAACAAGAACTGTCTAAATGCATTTGCAATTTTACATTTATAGACTTATCTCTTTAAGATGTATTAAAAGAGCAAGGCAGAATATTCTAAAAGTTTCACAGTACGAAGTTTCTTAGTAGTTCCTTGCTAAAGAAGACCTATACAATCAGGGAAAGGCATTAAAGGACAGTTCAAGGAGTGCATCATGAAGACTCAAAGGAAGGATGTGTAAGAAGAGCAGTAGTTTGCTGCCAAGCTCAGCTGTCACCTGCCCTGATTCTTAGATAGCATGAAGACTCTTCGGAAAGTTGACTCCTCTCTGCCACCAAGGACATAAGCAAACCAGGATCTTTGCCACAGAAACCAGCATTAGGGAGGGACTTGAAGTCACATGGGTAGCTTGGCCACGACCTAGCTCTATGAAATGACAAAAAAGTCGAACAGAGCAAGGTTAAATAAACCAGCAGATTGAACAAGCAAGGACAAACTTATTTTGCTTGTTTTTCCTCATAATGTATTAGATTTTATCACTATTTCACACATCTCCAAACCTGTCTTTTTTTAAATCTTTATATCATCTTTGTTTTATGTAATTGGAAAAAACTCATGATAACGCTGAAGGATCCTGCTAGAGGAAAATGCATTGATGTCACAAATACATACAAAGCTGAAACATAGTGACTAAACATCATAAAATATTTTACTTGGTGCTTTGCTTCAACAGACCAAGTAAAATGAGATTAATTTTCCCAATGTCAGAAAATAGAAACATTGTGTTACCATACCTCTGAAAGCTACATGCATTTAATACTGACACTGCGCGCCCCTAAACCACAAATCAAATACTACCTGTGAGACAAGCATGTATCTCAGTGGGAGTCAGAAAAAGGCACTGGAGATCCAATTTCCAAAAAGCACTGTTCTCAAATTTCACAGGTAGAGGGCTCCCCTAAAGTTCATCAATAATTTTAAATTCCTTTTTCTGGTAGAAAATGTAGGGAGGCTCTCAGATAAGGGAGCAGGATGCTAAACAAGTGAAGATGTATTTGCCAATTCCTCTCTGGTCTTCTTTACAGTAGCTCAAGTGCAAGACCATCAGAAGAGAGGTATTTGTGGCTACAGATACCAGGAGGGAAAAAATGGTACTCTGCATGTATTTATTAGGAATAATTAGGAAAATTTATAGGAATAATATTATACACAGACAGTTTAAAGTACTCAAGAGGACTTCTGGTTCCCAAAGACTGCAAATCCATCTTACTAAGCATATAATGCAAAGCAAAAAGAAAGATCTGAGAGGTCAAATGTCTTGAGCAGATAGGAAGTTTCTAAAGTAAGCAGAAATACTTAAAGTATTTAAGGAAATACAAGCAGCAGATATGCAACTTTTTTTTAAACAGAGAATATATTTTTAGCTAAAATATATACATCATGATCATGCACTTATATGCTTACATCATTTAAAAAGTCATGAGGTGATTGCATCACTAAAATCTTCAGCATGATCTTCCAATCAAGTGAAAAAAAAAAAAAAAGCAAACCATACAAGTCTGAAAGGAAGGCAGAAAGGACACAGTTTAAATTGCTAAGATAGACCTTCTGCAAAAAAAGAAAAGAGCTTCAGGTCAGGACAAAGAAATCAAGGATATCTAAAGCTAGGTAGTACTGTTGTCGAGGAAAGGCCTGATTTAAAGGCATTTAAGGCATCAAAGGACAAAAATGGCTTTTGAAACAAACTGAATATAAAGAAGGAAAAGAAAAACTACAGTTGAAAGGAATTTTGGAAACATAACCTAAACGTAAATATTTTCAGAGCGTAAATAGAAAGAATGTTTGCGGGATCCCAGCATTTTGGATTATAAGAAGAATATTTTGCCTGTTCTTGGAATAAAACTAAAGAAAATTGAAATTAGAATCACTAGATTTGTTTCCTGTAAGCTTTGGTGGTATATTTATAAAGGTGGAAAAAGAAAACAAAAACTTGCTGAGCTTAAACAGTTCTTGTAACATTGTTAAATGTGCTATTTTTAAACCTGTGAAAGGCAATGATGAATTTCTTAGTATATCCTCCATTACTCAGCCTGTTTACTGAAGACCTTCTGTTGTCTCCTCTAGTGAGATATTTTGAATTTATTTCTATACCATACTTCATATCTACATGGCAGAAATCTTTCTTGCATCTGTTTAAAATGTAAGATATATACTATACTGTATAGCCATCTATATTGTATACAGAATGGGAAGGATTTTTTTTTTCTTTTTCTTTCAGAATATCTTACCCTGAGATTTTTCACAGTAACCATGGCACAAAAAGAAAGCTCCAACTGAAAAGTTAAAAACAATATGAAACCTCCTAGGTTTTTTAGCTTAGCATCTGAGTATATCTAATTTATTAGATAGAAGGATGGCAGCAGATTAAGAGAGAAGCAGATTTATGACTAAATAATTCCCACCGCTCATCAAAAAGCAGAACAAGATAGAAAAGTATCTGGCATTTCCATTCAACTCGAGCCACATCTGAAGATGTGAAAAGAGTCACTAATGTTTAAAAGCACTTACTCCTGTTCTTATACACAAGCAGCAACATTAATAAATAATTACCAGAGCTTTTAAAGCAAACATACCTCAAAGACATAGGTGTCTTAATTCATCCGAAGAATTAGTATCATCTCAGCTGCCTTTTTGTCTTCTGGTTTGCAATATGTTGTGTAGCCTAGGAAAAATAAATCCCTACTTATTTTCACACTGAAAGCATGAGGCCAGACCCAAGGAAAAAAAAAAAGAAGTTAATAGCATTGCTGTTAATTCCTCTGTAATCCTACCTCATTATCTTAAGCAAATAAATCTCAGAAAAGGATTGCCTTATTAAAACTGAATTAGAAAACTGAATGTCATCTGTGTAGAGAGCCATTCTCTGAAATCTCAGTCAGCAAGGAAACTCATAAATAGGGCATTATATAAAAATGTTTCTATCAGGCAATCCTTAGCAGATTTTCAACAGATGTGCATGTAACTACGATTTCACAGATTCCTAAAATAAAATGTGTCGACATCATTTACCATGAACTTTCAAAAGAGAGTCTAAAAAATGTACTCATTTAGAGTCTATTGAAGGAACAATATTGTAAAGATATGTAAAGTGCAGCAAGAAAGGATACTGATTATTTTCCCTCCCACTCTTGCATGCCACTGTAATATTTGATTTACCTAGGAGTTTTTTTTTTTTAAGAGAGGGTTATTATGTTTTGATTTTGTTTCTATAGATTACCTGAAGCTCGGAAAGCAAAGCCCCCTGGCACTTCTTAAACACTCGTCTACGCATTTTCATACGCATTCGCCAAGCATATGAGCAGTGAAGAAGCAGTGCATGCTATAAACAGAAACCAGACAGCTACTGCGGTAACATCGTTTTAAGTTTTCCAAACAATGTTTATCACTTGTAAGCCTACTTTATACATATGTTACTTAGGAATGGAAAGCAACAGTTATCAGATCCTTGAAAAACAAGAAAACTATTATAAAAAAGCCTTTTTATTCAGGAATGACAACTTTGTTATTAAGTTAAAGGCATCTGTAGATAACAGTTGCCCTTTTCATTTTAATCCTCATTAGTATCACACTTCCTTGACTCATTTTGAAAATGCTATTCTTATCTTAGTCACCCTATGACTACTTCCTTATTTCACAATACCTGTGAAGTCGTACCAATATAATGGAATTACTTGGAAAAATAGAAAATAATAAAAAAAGAAGAACGCAGCTTGCTTGCTTAAAGGGTTACACAACTGAGTGAAGCCAGCACTGGAAAAACATTGTGTAGAGCACCTTACACGGGTGGTGTACAGCACCTTAATAACACGCAAAAACAACTAAGGAAAACAGTTTTCACACAAAAGAAACAATAGGCAAACAGAACTAAAACAGAAATGAAATCTACTTACCCACGTCAAATACGAAAAATAATGAGGAAAGGCTGCAGCTCCTTTCCATACTCACAAGCTAGCAACGCAGCAAGCAAAAAAAAGTAGTCAGAAAAAAGTGATTTCTGGCAACAGCTGGTCCCAACTCCCTTTACCTTGTTAATGTACAAAAAAAGTACATAATTACAAAAACAAGCAAACAAAACAAAAACCAAGCCAGAATACATGAAAGCCAATGTATGCTACAGAAAAGAAAACAAGACTTCTAGCATTGATAGCAATATTCAAGCACTGTCATGTATTACTTTATCAAGGCAGATACTTTAAGGGCCTGCAGACTCTATTATTCAGGTTAAGGGAATCAAAAAATTCAAATTGCGATCAATAAGGCCAAATCCTTATTTACGAGGAAAAGGAAAGCATGGAATCAAAGTAGGCTTGATTTGAGGATTTTGTATCACTTATTCAGCTGGTAATATGGTAATGGGTAATATGGTAATGGCTAGTATAACAACCCCCTTATATTATGTTTTCTAATTTTTCTAATTTCATCGCCCTCTTTCATAACAATATTTGAGACTTGCAAGGTCTGAGCTGAACCATCACCTCTTCATTTGGGTATTACAAGTTTTTCATAGCACAATGAATATGGAATAGCTAGGCAACAGTGGCAAAAATTCTTGCTAGGATGAGGCATGTTTCAAATATTGTTTAGATGTGCAAAGTGGCTACAAACATTATTTGCCTCACACTAATATCCTTTTTATCCTCCTAGATACATTAGGGAAGAGAAGTTTTCAAAGGTGGTGTTTCATAGAGCTAGAGAATTGTGGTCACTCTCACAAGCCGCTGCACTACTACTACATCAAGAGGAATATTTCACCAGATTTATTGATCTCATCATGTTTTGCAGAATGAGGCAAAATATTTCATTCTTTTAGCTTGTAAAATACTGTGATGTTTCTGTTCATCTAACTGTTCAACTTTTTTAGATACTTCAAAGGCTCCTAGTAACCTGGCAACTTCACAATTCATGCGTTTGTCCACAACGCTCAAGTTTGATTTTTTTTTCTTCCTGTGTTTCTAGATCAACAATTTCAATATTATACATACCCATTTACCACTTTGTGAAATCGGTAATGTATTTACTCTTAATGACAGCAGACTGGAAAAAAGTCACCAATTCAGTCTAGCATTTTGAGACATATGAAAATCTGCAGTTTACTACTGGAAAGGTTTTGCTTTTACAAAATACCCATCTCTGTTTTCTCCAGTTGTTTCAATCATTTAAAGTTGTGAAAGATTGATCCATTTTTACCTTAACGCTAGTATACAAAGAACAAAGAATGTAACGGGAATTAAGTTCTTAAAACCCGTTGATGCTGACCCATATCTAGAGATGTAGCTTCTTTCAGGAGAATCCTTGCCACAAAATCTATACTGAGAAAAGGGAGAAACCTCAAGTTTATTCCTGAAGCACCACGCTGACCCTCTTCTGCTGTGCTAGGACACACAGGAATTCAACTCCCGTGGCCATGCTAGCGGCTGGATTCTTGGAAATCATTAATTCTAGCTTTACGAAGCAGTTCAGGCCAGAGACGCGTTCCTTAGACACCCCCCAGTGTCTCATGTCACAGTAATGCCAGGCTGCTGGCTCCTCAAGTAAGGCCATTACTTAGAAAAAAGGCAGGATGATTCACATATTCATATATTTATATTTTATAATTTTTATATTGTTGTATAATAAGGATTTACTAGTTTTTCACCAATTTTTTTTTCAAGCTCAATTTCCAAAAAACTGTGACCTGCTGATCAAAAGCTTGTGCAATCTTAGGCCGGGCAAGTCAGATGTCTTAGGGACAGCTATTCACCCTACATGAATGTACAGGATTATCCCCCAAACTATATCCCATCTTCAGAAGCACCAACCTAACTGACCAGTAGAAAATTTAAAGCCGAATTAATGTGAGGATAATATTGATTGACTACATGGGTTCCTTTTCCATTGCAGAATTAGTTGCCCTGTTGTTTTCCTTGGCATTTCTTATATTAAGTAAATAACCTTCTACTTGAATTGATTAATGTTCATGCTTATTATGTGTTCTGATTAGTGTCACCGAGAGCAAAGCTAATAAGATTAAAATGTTCCATGTGAAAATGAGGTTCAGATTTCCTCATTTAAAAATAAATAAATAAATAATATATTGCTTCTGCTATCAGCATAATTTCCCCCTCTTTCTTTTCCACTGTGAAGAACTGTTTGTTCAATAGTATGAAGCCAATCAAAATTTCTTAATTTCCAAAGTTTACAGATGTTGCACAGGATTCCTTTCCGCTGTTTCTACTTACAACAAAAAGTATGCTAATGTTGTTCAGAGAAGACCTTTATTTATTTTTGAAAAAATATAAGACTATGTTTCAATTTGACTGCTGGAAATATATTTTAAGTAAATCTATGCACAATGAGGCACCTAAGATACAAAACAGTAATGCTTTCAGGAGTTAACTCAGTTTGACACTTTTTAGCTGACAGTTTCAATTAATTTCTCATTATAATGAGATTATTATTCTGAGAGAAATGGTAAACATTTCTAGGATAAAAATTACCATATTCTAAGCTATTTTATTTCATTAATTTACTCTATGGTACCAAAACTAACGATACAGATAAACCTGGGAATAAATTTGCAATTATTTCCTATACTTCTTCCAGTTCCACAAAGTATGAATAACTAAGAAATGTAGTAAGAAAATCAAGTGCAGTGCATTTTTTCCTTATTTTGGATTATATAATTAAGGATATTTACTGAATAGAGCCAATCCCACTTGCCTATGTAGCCCTCTTTATTTGTCATAAGTTTTGTATGGGCATAGAAATTTATAACAATTCCTAATTCCTGTCAACACTCCTATTTCTTAACTGAAAACTGACATAACATTCAGGACTTGAACCTGTTCCCATTTGCCACATCTTTAAACACTTAACAAACTTACTTTTCAGCATGAAGAAAAAAAATAATGAAACAAATATATGCTCCTACAGGAAAAGGAGGAATTAATAATACGCCTTTTCATTGTCAAATCTAGTGTTTACTCCTACTTCTGAACAGAACTTCTAGAACTTCTTTGATCTAGTATATCTGTTATTGGAAACATGGGGAACACCCGCGGAAACACTCAGAAAATACAGAAGTTAACTATACCCGCTACACCAATGAAGCTTTGAATACTTGAGTTCAGGGCCAAAATGTTTGTGAATATAAATGTGACTGTATCACAAGACTCTGAGTACTTCAGTACTCAAGAGCTTCTTGAAAACCAAGTATACAACAGTTCAAGGGAAAACAATCTGCAAATCAATTGGACCAATAGGATAAGACTCATTTGGTAGAAAGTAAAACTATTAAGCTATTAACAGGACCATTTACACTGCACAGCCTCGTGCACTTCAGGTATCAATATTTTTCCCACAGAGATTAGTTAGAAAACTGCTACATTTCTTCTATTTTTTTTCCCGAATTACATCTATTGTAACCTAGTTCTCCTACTGCCCAATATGTAGGTTTTTGCATCGCACAAAATCTAAGTATGTTTTTCTCTTATACTGCATTGAACAAGATCTGAGTTTTTGGAACACAGTTGGGCCACAACTCTTTCTCTGCTACTGTCTTTGTGGCAAAGGAAGTGATTTTGGCTTTTCTTCTTTTGCAGCCTTTTTCCTGCTCTGTACTAGCTACATTGAACAAGCAGGGCCAAGACTTCACCCAGGCCACATGCACCCAAAAGCGGAACAGACCTGTATCTAGGTCCTAATTCACTCGGAAGATACGTGTCCTTTTGTTCCCATACACAGGCTTGAAACTTGCATCAAGAAATATGGAAAGGACGTGCACCTAATCATGTCAGATTAGACCTGGTCTGACAGGATGACCATTCTGCTATCGTTTCTTCTGAACAAAAGCGGACAAATGATAACAGAGTCTGAGCATCTGAAACTTTCAGAAAACTTAATCAACACTTTACTGTTTATAATAAATGAATCCTATAGAGATTAAAACATAAGTGATTGCTAGTTGTAAAAATATCTGCATTTTACCTCATACATAAGTTAAATTGCTTTTGTTTATGATTTTAAGAGTAGAATTATATACACCAACTATCCTTTAAACAGGATCCTTAAACTATCCTTCGCTTAAGGGAGATTCCACAGCCATTTAGGTCTACATTATCAAACTGTTTGCAATGGTCTGTCCAAACATTCCGTGGCTGCAAAAAACTGGAAGCATATACATGGGCACAGACAGCAGCGCTCAGATATCTGTAAGGACTACACCATTTCCTGGGCCAGTCCCACGATCATTTGCAGAAGTACTTACTCATATGCAGGAATTAACATACAACATTTAGAGATCACACAAGAACCTCCTTCAAAAAGTGATCATTCAGTTGCTGAAGTAGTCAGTATAATCTAAGTGGAAGCCACAAGAAATCAGCTAGCTAAATCGTAGGCCGAAATAGATAACTGTGTGTTATCAATGAAAATATGATGTATAAACTCCAAATGGTTTCTAGTTTCACACTGATTTTTAATTCATTCTGAACGTTAACTCTACTGATGCATTACAATCCAATACTTCGTCTTATCTCATTCATAAGAGACACATTCTCCTGAAAGTTTGTAGTACAAAAAGACCGTAAACGAAAAAGACAGTAAAAAAGAAAAATAATATATTTTAACACTTTCAGTAGAATTCTATCTCTCTTAACTGCTCGTGTCTGCTCTCTTATTTACTCTTTTAAAGCAGGAATTTCTGATATGAAATACTGCTGAGGGGGAAGAAAAGTCAAAACTATTAGTAAAACAAAGCTCTGGAAAGTGCTTTCCAAGCGAAATAGAAAGTTTACTGAAATGCTTCATTTTAATTTTCTCCTTGTATATGTTACGGATATAGGTATACTTACATTTCACATCTTACGCATTTAACAAAGCCAGAAAAGCCCAACGTTAACTACTGCTATTATAAGAATATTTTGCTTGTCCCTCTCTGAATTGGTCACGTCTCCTTTCAGCCTCCAAGCAGGCGCATGGCGAGCTCCAAGGGGGCAGCTCTGGGCTCGCCACAGCGGTACTGGGGTCCCACAGGGAGCCACCGTGAAACTGGCTACAGGTGTCTCTGTCAGGCAAGAGAGCGCGACTGCTGCTCGCTTCTCTCAGGCACGCAGAGGTAACGGCTTGATTTTCCTCCGCTCCGACAATATTCCTCACATAAATTCCTCACTCAAGATGAAGGGAGCAAGCAGGATCTTTAAGACGCTGCTCTGAAGGTGGTTTCTCACCTCCCAGAAGGTCCCAAGGCAAACTCTGTGTGGCCACTGCCACACAGTCCCCTCCTCACAGACTACAGGCAGCTCTCAGGTTGCTCCGTAAGGCAATGACAGAAATTTTCTATTTCTTGCAAACTGTCTCCATTCAGAATACTACTTGTGGCTCAGGGAAGAGCAAAGCACTTGAAAGAACTGAAGGTTGTTTGGAGCGTCCTGAGCTGGCTGCAGTGAGTGGCGAGTCAGGAGGACCTGCACATCCCGCTTGGTGGCTGAGAGGAAGACGGGGGGATGCAGCAAGGCCTGTGCTTGCAGAAACGCTAGAGAAATCCTTGACTTGCCATAAACAGTCCAGTTTTAGCTGCAACTACAATGTTCTCTGTATTTCAAAAATACAGGAAGTAAAAACACTTCTCCTGTAGAGAAGTGAAATATTGTCATGTATTATCACAGCCTAGTTTTAAGGCGAGAGGCCTGATTAACAGATTGATACATCACTTATGGCTGTAGGATCACAGGCAATCTTTTTGGCCAGGTTTTGCTTCCGTTTCCTTATCTAACAAATCTGAACAACAGCATTGTCTTTCCTTTCCTTTTATTCCCTCTTGTTGAGTTAGTGAGCACTTGGCTGGTTCTGTGGCATGGACCAGCTCCCTGAAGGGTCCTGCCAATACCACAGGTGAAGTGTCAGGAACGAGTGCCCAGGTTAAGACCAGACCAACCCCAATCAGCTTTTGGGAAACTGTTAGGTCCTGTGGAACGTCCTCCAGAGAAACACCTGCAGGATTTGCTTCCTTGAGCTGGCTCCGGGCAGCCCCCTTAGACATAGGATAGGGATTGCCCTTCCTTCCTTCTTTCTCTGACATAGAGGTGTTGCTTTAAGAGCCAATCGCGGAATCCACATTTAAGGTCTTCCTGCACTTCAAATTATATAGAGAAAAAGGAAATTTCCATGTATGTTTGAGAAATGTTTGGATTAAATTTCATGAAAGAGTAGCAGGAACTTCTGTAAGTTGAAATTGGAGATACAGTAGATTCTTGTCAGTAAGATAATTAAACACTAAGACAAACCAAAGAATAACAGAAATCCATCTATCATATTGTCTACGCATCAACACGATCTTTCTGAAATAAAATCATGGGGAACCATAAAAGTGTCATAAAAGCAGGGCTGAATATAGCTTGATGGTCTATATTATGCATCAATATACTCTACACTCTAGACCATCTATTCTGTGGTCAGCTATCACGCATTAGATTAAGTGAACATAGATAATTCTTTCTACCTCAATTCTTGAGGTTCTATGAAATTTCTAGATGCTACAGATTTATACCTATTCACACAGTAATTTTCAAAGTTATACTGCAAGCTTTCCTATTGCATTTCATCAATATGAGCTGAACTTTTCCTATAGGGTCAATGCTTATTATTTGAAAATTAATTCAGAGTCTCTCTGTTCAATTCTCTATTAGACTATCAAAAAGTGCAAATTATGTTTCAGTGATTATGATCTTCATTTTATGACTTGTAATTAATCACTTCTAATAATTATAATCCCTCCAAATATACCACTAATCCATTAACACTATAAAAATTGCCAAATTGGGTGGATGAATATATGCAATAGAGTAAATGAAACATTAAGGATAGGATAATGTTAGAGAGGACTATCATTGGAATTTTAGTGTACCACAAACAAAATTTTGTTTTCTAATGAAGAAAGAATTCATTCTGTTGTGAATTCTGAGAGACAGATAAAGAAACTGCATTCAGGACTTTTATTGAGTATTCTGATTTGATTCATGAATCATTTAAATCATGTGCTCTTCAAATCTACTAAATTCAACTGCTTTTTTAAGATAAGTGCACAAGCAGGAAAAAAATGACAACCAGAAAACAACATAGTAATGCCACCAAGTGCATTTAGCATAAGAAACTACCTGAACAGTCTTAAGTGGTACCATCCTCTATTAGGAACATATAAAACACTATAAAAAAATCACTATAAAATCATTTTTAAAAAATTCAAATTTTTGCTTACTGAGCAGGCCTGGAAATGTCCGGCCTTTAAAAAAAGAATAATAATAATAATAATAATAATAATCTTTTGCTACACTTTTTTTTTTATTTTGATTTATCTTCTTTACAGAAAAGAACTGATACAAAATATTCATTTTTGCATTCAAAATCATTTTGTATTCAAAAGATCCAGAAGACCTGATTTGGGACATTCTGCAGCCTACAAGTGTCATTGAATGCATCTGGACAACAGTGCTTGCTGAAGAAAACAAGATATTTTGAAGAAAGATTTCTGTTTTCCCCTATTATAGGGCAGAGAAAATCTAATTGCTCCAGTTGAGCAAGGAAAAGGACAAGGAACTGCAGCTCTATCCATCTCTTCCTTACATTCTCTCTTTCTGGAACAGAACACAGTAGGGTCATAAAGCCATAAAGTTACAAAATCTACTTTTTTTCCCCTGAAATGCCTTTCAAGAAAATTGCAGTAATCGACATGGTAACATTCCAAGTCCCATTTCATGGGCAGGACAGACTAAAGAGTGGCAGTAGCAATATTTAAATTTAAGCAGGTTGCCATTTTTCTACCAAAAGAAAAAAAAATCTCCATCTCAGTATTTCTTTGAAGATTAGTGGGGACTGCCAGGATAACAAGAATACCACTAACTGCATCTGCATTGGCAAGTCTAGATGGCACAGTACAGCAGTGTTCTCAATACTTTGAAAGTAGCACTGAGCTAGAATGTTTTGCCACTGAATGAGAGGACAGTTGCTCAGCTACAACCCCAAATGTAGAGGGCTGGTCTGCTCCCAGTCTGGAGAGAGCTGGGGGATCAAGAGGCTCTATGCCATGTGTACGTGGTACAGGCACATGGTACAAAAGGAGTGAGAACTTTTAGACAGTACAGTGAGAACTGAACCGAGCACTTTAGACTGGAGATTTAGTTCACTGATTACCAGTACTGCTTCCATATATATTTACTTTTCCAACATTTTCACTATGGGGAAATACTAACAAATATGTATGAATGATAATAGCAATAAAATATGAAACTACTTAAGTATTTATCAAATAATTTTCTCAGTAGTGTGCACAATGGGAGACACAGACTCAGAAATTTACACGTACAGAGAGTTTATTTAATATTTGAATAATGGCTACATTAAAAAATGACTTGCAGGAAATGAATATAGGCAGGAGGTAGACTCTACACCGATAGTGCTGTTGCTGTTTTATTCTAAACCCACAGGCTGAGATAATCAGTGTAGCTGCTAAATAGATTAGGAGGAATACAATGAAGCTGTGAAATTATGTTAAAGCATTGCCTCTTTCATCCTCCAAAGGCTTTTGCATGGCATCTTTGTGATTTACTGATTTTCAAGTAGTGCTAGAAAAGACCTCTCTGAGGACTGGAATGCTGCTGCTAAAGCTACACATGTTAATCTGAGCCAGCTACTTTAATACCCTTGCACCCGAGTAGCCAAGAGCTTTCAAAGAATGCATACATGAGAATACTTTTGTTCTTTATTATTAATTCACCTTTGCTTAAATGCTCAACTTAGTGCCTTTCAGGCAGCAGATAGTTAGCTCAATTCCCACTAAAGTCAGGCTCTATGTACATTCGAGAGGTACTTAGAGGAAGGCAACTAATTTAATGCTGTTGTCTGGATCGTTAATGTGCTAGTATGGGACTCCCAGATCACTAATTTAAGAACCGCTCGACAGTTGTTAAGGAATTTTTCAAGTGCTTGCACCAGCACTGAGGGAGCTGCAAAACACGGAGGGCTTGTTCTGTACCTAAACAGTTACTTACACTTCTGGATTACCATGACATGTTACACTCCTCTGGCAAAGCTGCAGGAAGAACTGCACAACGCAGAGAGAAGCTTAGCATCAAGCCTTCAGCGCTCACACAGGATGACAACCGCAGCGACTGACGCACTTGTCCAAAATTATTCTATTGTGGGCTGATTACGTGACGCTTCCCACAGGATCCACACACTCTATTACAGTGAAGCAATGGTAATTCACTGCTCATGAATTACCTCCTCAGCCCCACAGCTTGCTATACACCCTACGAGAGGGATGTATAGGGCACAAAGCGCAGCCAGCAACTGTGCTCTTGGAGACAGCAGTTTCCTACAGTAAAGTTTTTTTTTGCATCAAGTGAGCTTGCAAGAAGAATCCATAACAGCCGAACTGGGGTGTCTGCTTAAACACACGGATGCTGTAATACACCCTCACACACAGACAGGAGCGATCCTGTTAATTGCCAAGTAAACTATTGTGTTTTTAGCAATATAGAAAATCAGTTTACTCATCTAGGCAGCTAACATGGTCTTAGCAGACAGTTTTAATGAAAATCTTCTGTATACAGAGGCATACGGACATATAAATAACTGGCACTGCAACACTGCAGTCACTGCAGTAATTTAAGCTCCCTGCAGTCACCCAGGGCACTCATGCAGCCAGGTGTGCAGAATATTATTAATAGCACTGGGAACAAGCAGAATCTTTTAAAAAATAAAACAATGAAATGATTTCAGGGCCGAAATGCGAGAAAAGCACCTATTAGCAGCTCACCTGATGTCCTGCAACTGGCATGAAGGCAACATCACAGGATGTTGCCTTCACAACATGCAGCAGAGAGGAGAAAACTCAAACACGGTAGCAGGGCCACCTTTGGTTTCAACTATCATTATAGGCTCTTGTCCTCAGGGAATTTGGGGACCACTCAAAGACCTGAACAAATTAAAAGAAGGTTTTCTCTACACTTCTAACAGCACTCTGAGCTTCTGATGAGGCCTGTTTGAAAACTTGCCATGACATGTCCTGTATTAAGTTGGGGTTAAGTATGAGTAGTGGCAGGAAGGAAAATAGCAGTTATTACTGACTGC
>NW_010577785.1:121722-168572 GCF_000705375.1 Tinamus guttatus
AGAGTGAAGATGCTATAAGTACTATGCAGTGCATAGTACAGTGTAAGAACACACAGAGGGGCTAGTTTGGTAAAGGGGCTAGTTTCATGCAGCTAATTTGGGCTACAATAGCACTGTAAACAGAAAAACTGGATTTTTTAATCGTCTGACTTTACCAATTCTGCTCAAATAGATAATTAACACGTTTGTTAAAATGGATAATTACTACTGAACCAATTCATGAAAACTGTGCGCAAAAACACCTTCTCTGCAATTCTCTTGCAACTGAGTTAAGCACACTATTTGCAAGTGCAATTTACATTTTTACCACGTGGGTTATGAAAAATGTGCTGAAAGCCAAAACATCCATTTAGTGTGAAGTAAGGTGTTATCTCTTTTTAATGTAACTCTGGAGGGCATTCAGTACAGATTTTTTTTTTATGATTATATTTCTCCTTTCTATATTTTCTGGCCCATAAAAGAGATTCAGGAATGATTCATCCTCAAAAGCCACAGCACAAGGGAAATCACAACGCACTCGCTTCCGCAGATGCGCGCTCCTGTTCTTCCACTCACATAAAGAGCTGTACAAGTGCCAAGCGTGTGATTCTACCTGAAAACACGAAGTCTTCACAGTTGCCCACTGAGTGCTACACAATCGCACACGAGCTACGCGACCCCCGCAGCTCATCCACCCAACCCATGGATAACCGATAAGAAAGAGGAACAACAGTAGCTCTAGCCAAGATTTCAAGGCAACAGGACCAACTCCACAGGCATTTATTGTAGGTCACTACATGCTAAACATTTTTTTTCATTAGAATTGCTCTAAATATCTCTTCATCCTGCTCACTTCAGCCTCTCCAGAGCTGACCTCCCACTTCCAGTCTCCTCATAGCCGTATTACTGTATACGTTTCCTTCTAATTTTCTTCCATGCTATGCCATATATTACATGCATATTTATCCAGTTCTTCATATAGAATCATAGAATTGTTAAGAAACCAGAGACCATCTAGTCCAACCCCCTGCACACGCATGGTCACCTAGAGCACGTGGCACAGGACTGCGTCCAAGCGGGTTTTGAAGATCTCCAGAGAAGGAGACTCCACAACCTCTCCGGGCAGCCTGTTCCAGCGCTCTGTCACCCTCACTGTTAAGAAATTTTTCCTTAAGTTCCTGTGAAACCTTTGGTGTTTCAGTTTGTGGCCATTTCCTCTAGTTCTGTCAGTGGCCACCACTGAAAAGAGGCTGGTCTCATCCACCTCACTCCCTCCTTTGAGGTACTTATAGACACTGATCAGGGCTCCTCTCAGCCTTCTCTTCTCCAGGCTGAACAGGCCCAGCTCCCTCAGCCTCTCCTCATAGGGCAGATGTTCCAGGCCCCTGATCATCCTTGTAGCCCTGCGCTGGACTCTCTCCAGTAGCTCCACATCCCTCTTGTACTAGGGAGCCCAGATCTGGTCACATTGCTCCAGATGTGGCCTAGACTCTCAAAGATATGTCAATCCATACAAGTCAATCCATAGAGCAGAAAGAGCATAGCACTGAAAGCTAACGCGAAACTTGGAATTGCAGTAAAAACAGAAAATTGTTTCTACATTCGATGCTCTCAAAGTAACTCTTCAGCTTGTTTAGCCCGTACTGATATATTAAAAGAAAGACTGAAGATCAAAAGCATGCTCAGAGAGAGGAAAAGACTTCCACTTTCATAGGGAGCCGAGCTTTTTCTAAGAAGCTAAATGTCTTTTGAGATTCTCAGAAAGAATTTGCAACCAACAGTAACTCTGAGTGGTTCCTGATGCAAAGCATAAAGCACGAGCAGAAAAGTCAGATAAAATATTGTCTTCTTTGGGGCCCCTGCTGCACTAAAGAGACCCTTTCCCCTTCCAGGGCTCTCACTTGGGACCTGCTGCTGCTCTTCTGAGGAGGCTTTTCGGGAAGAATTTGCTATTCCCCTGTTCCCCCTCTCTCCTTTTGTTGCTATTTTCATCCTAAAGTAATTTTTTCATCAGTTGATGTATACCATAAACTAATGCCCTGCTAATGGGTATTTGTGCACATGAACCTGGCCTGTCATCCTTTGTGCAACATGGTAAAGCAGCAGGGGAAAAAAAAATCTTGGCCATTAACTTTGGATGTTTCAGTTGAAAACATTAACAGTAGGAAAGGCACCCTATGCCACATGCACTAGGCATCCCGGCTAGAGCAGGGGAGTTGGACTAGATGATCTCTAGAGGTCTCTTCCAACTTCAACCATTCTGTGATTCTGTGTAATTGCAAAGAAGATTGCTTAAACATTAAAATTAATGACTAAGGTGACAATATTTCACCCCTTCCTAAAGTTCCAACTATATCAACGGAAGTTTTGTAGAAGCGTAACACCTTGGCCAGAGGTCAGACAAATGTTGTATTTCTTTCCATCAATTATAAGACACGAGTATACCACCCAGCCCAAGTGACTGCAAGTAAACATCCTGATGCTCATATGAGATTCTGAAGACCTTGGTGACACTTAAAGCCTGACTCAGAGGTGGATCTCTGCTCTCCAGGGCCTTCGGAGCAACGGTGTCTCCCCCACTCTGCTATTCCGTGCAGCCTCCCAGCTAGTTTAACCATCTCCAGAACTGAAGAGCTGAGAAGCATTAGCTCTCACTCATGCTTCATCCCAGATGAGGTCACTCTTGGAAGCCAAACTACGTGCATCCAAATTATTCCACCAAGATCATGCACCTTGCTCCACCTGCCACACGACATAAATTGCTTGAGGTTTTAGAGATTACCAATTTTTTTTCAACCCACCCATCTCTGTTAATGATCTGCTCTCCACTTTCTCATGATATTCACAGCACACCTAAAACCGTGCAAAATATATCTCATTCTGAATATCTTACAAGCAGACTTGTAAGTTTTCAAAAGAAAAAGGTGCTCTTTAGCTGTTTATTTTTAGATTGGCATATGAATCTGCTAAGGGAAACCAGTTTTACAGGCTTATTTTCCTCATAAATTACTTGGACTGCCTGATGAGGGCATAGAGATTTTTTTGATACCTAGGCATTACCAGGTATCTCTAAGTATACAGTATATATATATATAGTTTGCAGTATAAGCAAATTGTTCCATGACTAGTGAAGATTCTCAATTTTTTCTTCCTTTACATTTGTGCTTATTCCTATTTTTACCATAACACCAGCTCTCCTATCACACCCTGCTAAACAAAAGCTGGCACAGGCGGCACCTGAACACAGGTGAACACAGCTGAACACAGACTTGTTCTTATGCAAAGGTAGCAAATAAATAAAGCTGATAAATTAAATAGGATGCCGATACACACTGAGGGACTCCCAATAGCCGCGTGGATTTTTCCTGCTTCTCGAGGAATGGGGCGCTGCGTGGCGAGGCTCAGGACAGCGCCGGGCCCCCGACCAGCTCCAGCGCTGCGGCTTGTGCCGCACTTGCCAAGCGCGTAGGCCTTGCACTTGAGCAAGCTGCAGTTTTAGCACACCTGAAAAGCAGGATGTAAATTTAAGGGCTACGAGCACATCCATACAATCCTAAACACAGAAGAGTCGTATAGATAATATATATAATGCAACATCTTCCTGTAACTAACATTAATTTGAAAAATAAAGCTGAATCATCTATCACTCAGATTTTTATCAGTCAGTATTATTTTCATACAAAATAGCACAGGCTTAACATAGTAAATCAATGCAATTTCCCAAGTAACAGAACAAAACCTTAAAGAAACACCCATCTAAATCTCTCTGAAAGAAAATTTATTAAACTGCCAAGCTTACAAAAGAAAAGCTACTTTTCTGATTCGGAACTCATTATGATTATTCCTGTCATTTCTTAAGTCATTAGTTTAAAAATTGTTTTTCCCTGTGACCAAGTTTGTTTAAATTTTAATTTTTTCCTTCATAAACATTTTAAGAAAAATGACTTCTTTCAGATTATGCGAGGTGAATGTTGTGGAACTGCATTCTCATTTTATACTTCGACACACAACCTAAGAAAGATATATTCATTAGAAACTGAAAAAAAGATGGAGCGATCCTTTCACTTAAATATTTTCCACTGATGGTCTTTATTTAAACCAAGTGCATAGGCTTAACAGGCTGGAGCTTTACCTGATCTGTATTCTTCAAAAGTAAAAAGATCGCTTGGTTATTGATTTTCTTTTCTAGCTATGAGGAGGAAGGTAGATCCAATTTAAAAATGTAGTAGCTAATGTGTTCATTTTTTCATTTAAAACGATCAAAGAACTAAAATAATGCTTTCCAGTTGTATGCCAATTCATTTGGGGAAATATCAGACCAGCAATAAAAGTAAAACTAAAATAACTGACAGAGCTGAGGTTATGACTGAATTCAGACTGAACACAGAATTCTAACAAGAAAATTGTAATTAAAGAAACAAACAAGACAGAAGAGTATGAACAAATGTAAAGGCATTGATTTTTGAGATATTATAAATTTTGTAAAGAAATCAAAATCCATTGAAGTGACAAAACATCCCAGGTAGCAGTCTGATAACATCATAAATAAATAAATAAATCCCGTTTGCTAAACATTCTTCAGTTTGACTGGGCAACTGTCCTCTTCCAACCAGCTTGTTAACTGCTTGTTAACTGCCTGCATTGCAGTATCTTTCCCATCACAACTGTGTTCAGCTGCCTCTCTCTTAGCCAAGGTGAGCAATGGTCTTTTTTGCTGGAAGGGATAATGTTTCCTATGCCATCACTCTACAAGCTAAAGAAACTATTATTCATAAAAACATAGTATGATTGGGAATTCGGGCCTAATATTGGATTCTTTGGGCACCTCTTCCACAAAAATGTGTACAAGGGAGAGAGAGGTTAAATCAAAGACAGAAGGCAGTGAACTAAATTCAAGTACGCAGCAAGCAATCTCATTTTACTACATTTTCACTGAATGTGACCAGGTAAAACTTGCAGGCCTACAACAAAGCATAGTGAGAGTCAGTGGAGAAACAACAAATGAGTGTAACAGTAGCGCTATCCAGAATGAATTAAGTTAAAACAAACAAAAAACTAGGATCTTGAAACCAATCCAGAGACTATCAAAGAGCCTTCTCCCAGAGACAGAGAATGAGAAGGATAAGGAACGCAACTAAGCCACGTCATCGAGCCAGGCAAGCACCGCGGCTCGTACGCTGTGAAACCCCCTTGGCCACTTGGTGCCAGGCCAAGGTGCCTCGGGGAGGTGACGACACGCGAGGCCCTCCCTCGCGATACAAAACGCAGATGGCAAAAACCGGCTGCAGCTGGCCGGGCGCTGAGCACGATTTCGCTTTGGTTGTCACATGAACCCTGCTCATAATCTGCTCAGCTGCAACCGCTGCTGAGACCCATCAGCAGAGTTTTTATTTCATAGTAAACACGTAACTTAAATACCAGGCTATAAAATTTTCAGCAAAGAGCATGCGTTCCTTTATGTTTGCCTGACATTTTGATAGTAAAATACAAATAATAATTAACTAAGTGAATAAAGTTATATTATGTAAAGCCCAGAAAGAGTATTAGGAACTCCAAAAGCTTGAGTGCTCTGTTTTGGAGCCTTGCAAAGGAAACACTGATGTCTGCAATATACAAAGGGCCAGAACTCAAGTAACATCTGTCCTTTGAAAGAAGCACAAGGCATTCTCAAGATTAACTATGATTCATCTGATTATATGTTAGGCTGAGTCAGACAGGGCAGAACCGATGCATTATTTTCCCCACAACACTTTATAGTAGAAAAGTAGGCTTCTGGGCAAGATAATTTTTAGAAATATCCTCCACTAGGAAACATCCCTTTGCTATAGGTAAACAAACTTGTAAAAACTTGTTAATGAAATGTCATTACTTTGTGTGGGTTGCACCAGCTTTCTCTATAAAGACCTCTGACCTAGAAGACTATTACACAAATGACAGCAAATTTTGCTATTGTGCTTGTTGCTATTGTTTTGCATGAATCCAGTCTCTCTTGTATTTTATGTCCTATCACTGAAGAATCTTTCTGTTAAAATCAGGGAAAATTAATACTTTATTTTTTTTTCCACTTTTTATTCTCAATTATGGAGACAAAGGAATAAAGCCCAGTTCCGAAAGGTAGGCCTATTCTTCATTTCCAGTTAACAGCAGGCGTCGCTGGCACCACTCTGTGCTTTTGCTCCTTGGAAATACGACTGGTTTCTCCATGCAGTGAGTGAGTGTCTTTACTCCACGGCTCATTAGGTACAACAGAAGAATGCAAGATTTGGATGTGCAAAAATGTTTGGACATTTTTTATATAGCAAACACTGGCTATAGTCTTTCTATTGAACATTAAATTGCTTGCTCATTTTAAATTTTACCTAATAAATCCTTTTTGAAATATAACTATTCAGTAAAACAAACTGAAGAGTTCACCAAAATTCTTATTTCTCAAAGATTGTTTTACTTTAAAAAAAAATTAAAAAACATATTTGGAACTAGTATCTTTGTTTTCTAATACATATCGCATTCTTCTATACGAAGTTTTACTTAGGGTATCTTGTCCTAAAGGAACTGAGGAAAGATTCTTGACTTCCAGCTAAAATCTCAATATTGAAAGAAACAGTATCTGCTTGACACTGTAATTAGGTCCTGGAAAGGTAAAAACTTTTCTAATGTCTTTTTTTTTTTTTTCTCCTCATTTACAAAACCTCCTTACTTCAAAAATACTGCATTTACATAACTGCTTTTTTCCACATCACAGTTTCTAACATGTGTTAAATGACATTACAAATCTACACCTGCAACAGGGATAGATCTGAAGACAGCCCTATATATATATATGTGTATATATATATACATTTTGCCCTGTGTGTGGTCAATACAAACAGCCACTGCAATGTATCCCCATGAAAACCCACCATAATTCGGAAAATGAATGCAGGCTTCTCAAAGAAAGCTCTAAGCTGTAAGAGAACAGAAACTACCACTGAAGTATTAAGTGAACTTTGGTACCTTTTATGTAAGACAACGGAGATGGGGATGTTGTTGCCCCAGCTGAGGTTGCTGCCATATAGATTTTCACAGACAGTTAAATTCGTATCGGCTGATACTCTATTTCTCTTATCTTTAAGAATCCATTTGGACTTAATCACTAAAAAGAAAAACAAACAAAACCTGCCTAAACCCACATACAACTCAAACCTAAATGCATACCTCCATAGAGTTATGGATAAAAATCTCCCTCCCAAAAACATTCATAGATATTTGAAAGACACAACTTTTCCCTCTGTAAAAACTCAAGCACAACTCACTTTCTACCACTTCTCAAGTGACTCCCACTTGATGCTTATCACAGCTGAAGCTCTTTTCCCTAAGTATTTCAGGGAAGTAAATTTTCAATCCCTGTTTAAAGTAACTTGACAACTAGAACAGTCTCATAGTTCCTATCTCTTCACTAGGAGAAAATCCAAAGTATTTCTTTGGATATTACTTCTAGGCTTCTCCACTTCTAACTTCACCATTTCTAGGCTTTCTGAACACATCCTAAGCAATCTGCTCGTTTTATTGCTACCAATTTCTCTTCACAGAGATGTTTGCTCACTGCACCTGCTCCTTTTCCTGAAGTTCTCTTAAATCAACAGTGTTGTAAGACACAGGCTTCTAGAGTAACCAGGATTAAACATTTCCTCCACCAACATTTTTATCGCGTTAATTACAAAGAACAGCCAGGTATTAACAAACGAGAGATGCTGCATTTCAATGTTCTTAACGCAATTCATCTAAATGAATCACTTCATGTACTGCGGGCTCCTATTTTGTTTCTGAAGAGAAAATGCCACTACAGAGAGAGAAGAAAAGCTCACACTATATTCTAAGAATCCCAAAATTGCTGAAGTGGAGATATCTATCAGAGACAGGGTAAATACTTTGAATAATTAATCAAATATGTAAAAATCACCATTTTAGTTGTTTTTCTCTAACCAAATACGTCATTTCAGTCAATCTCAAATATTCTGGGAATTCCTGGCAAACAGCAAGATTAAATAAAACAGAACAAAATCTTTCTGCTACCACCTGTATGTTGCCAACAGGAGATTCACTTCTCATTAAAGCACTGAATAATGATTAGGTGTATGTAGTACTTAGACTGTGGAAAATACATTTTGCTGAAATGCCATGCTTGCATGAAATGCCAGCATCAAGCCACCATATTTTGATATTGCTACAAGCTATCTTTACAAGCCACACAGACCCACTTGGGCAGAGCTGTTGGTCCTGGTGGCATCACACCAAGACAGACCACCAAAGCACTCATTTACTGCTAGCCACATACTTGTTCTGATGCAGGATCTGAAATTCTACATGAGAGACTGGTACACAGATGCAAAGAGTCCAACTCAGACCATGAAGGAGAAACCAGCTACATTCATGATGGTCCTTCCTCACTTTCTTCCAACACCAACTTGCCATAAATCTAGGGAGTGTCTTGGAGTGTTAAGACACCCATTTTTAAAAGGATAAGGGACAGAAAGGAACTACTACCTGTTTCATATGAATGCAGCTGAAGAGCAATCTGAACAGTCTTCCCTTTGTAACTGTCTTTTGCTGTGTTCCTTATCACTTTTCATCTTATTCACAGGTTTCACTGGAGATGATTTTCTCCTAAGGTATCCCAGCAGAGAAAGAAAAGAATCAGTGCCTTCATACACAGCAATGCTGATCTCTCCCACAGAATATTTCATAGGCATTCTCCTCAATAAAGGTTTCAATTCAAAAATTGAAACTGAAATAAGAGCACTGAAGAGCTAGTAAGATGCTAATGGAATAGGAAAGACTATTCCATGCAAGAAAACTAAAGGAGCTCAGCAGAGTCAAGGACAAGGAGAAAATGACGTCTCTCTAGAAATTCATTACAAATGAGAGACAGGCACTCCTACGTAAACTGAAAGAAAAAAAAAAAGGAAAAATAGGTAAAGGAAACATAAAAAAGTTAAAAAACAAAAAACCACCTCTGACGAGCAAACACCCCAGGATTTCCACGCTGAGCAGTTCTCACTGGCAGCCCCGCTCTGTACTCTGTTTTGGGAGTTCCCTCTCAGCAAGGCACTGCAAGTACCTCACTGGCCACTGAAAAAACCCACGAACACCTACAGACCAACATCTTCATCAAGCTGAGATGTTCCCTAACTACCCAAAGTCACATCTGTTCAGACATAAACATCGACCTCACGTAACTTTGATCAAATGATTTGAGCGCATTAACAAAGCGACCTTCGCTGGAAGGGGGCTCGGAGGAGTCGGGCCGGGGCCGAGCTCGGGGAAGCTCAGGGAAGAGGGAGCTGCGGGAGCGGCTGCACACGGAGCTGAGCTCATCCCAACCCAATGGGGCCCAAGGGCGGCCCTGGCGTGAGGTGAACCCTAGGCCAGCGGAGGGGACCTGCTGGCTGCGTCCCAGCCCGGTGGATCAACCTCAGCGGTAAATGAGTCTCCTCCAGCAAGCGAGTGCAAATGTCTCCCTGAGGTGGCCCGACCAGCATGGGGGGCACAGACGTGGCTCAGGGCAACACAGAGTGTAAAACCCACACAAGTCACACTGGGATTTTGGAGAAGGCCACGAGCTGGAACTGTCTTCACCTCAGGGATTCCCTCCCGGTGACTGGGGCACCCAGCGCCTTGGTGCTGGCTGTAGCGGGGCCCTCCTGGACTGCGGCCCTCCCTCAGCTCGACAGCCTCCGCGGGGCCTGGTGGCGCGGGGAGGGCAGGCCACCACTCTGGGGGCAATGCTTATCCAGTACAGCGTGTTACCTGTATCATTTTAACAGAATATGATTTGAAGCACAAGGGTGAGCATCGCTGCACCTGGGCTACGCGTAGTTCAGCGTACACGCTGATAACCAGACTAACACAAACTCCTGGCTTTTCACATCAGATGTGCCCTCCTGCCCACAGCTCAGCAACATCGAATGCAGCAAATTGATGGGAACTCCAGCAACTAATCCATAACTTGGATACAACTAACTGGTAACGTTTTATAGTAATCATTTTCACTCCCCATCTTGTTTCAGAGATAAAAAATAATTAAACTTAAGGAATAACATGACCACGCTAAAATGCTTTATCTGTATCCGAAAACTCCTTTTGTTTTACGGAACTTTCCTAACTTCATTCTATTCTAGTGAGAACCATTTCCCCCTGATAAGCTAAGGACACATTTGATTTGCAATTTGCAATAGCTTGAAGTAAATTAATTCGAGTACTTCTTAAACGTTGATCATCGCTAATTGTCTTCTCTCTCACACACTTTTCCCAAAGCCTCAGCAATTGCTGAAGGCACAAGTCTGTGCTTAAACTGGGGGCTGGAGCCTGCACTGCAGCAGGGCACCCCATGCCTGCTGGTGGAGATGCTGCTTTGCAAAGGCCTCAGGCAGGGCTGCAAGTGGGACCTACACAACTTTCCCAGAGGTCACAACTGGCTTCTGGAGTTCTCTCCGCCTTGGTCATCACTAAATGCTGCATCTGAAACATTTTGCCTCAAAGCAGATCGCACTCGCAGGAGCTGACTGGAAGCAGCTGTTCTTGCTCTGTTCCAACAGACATCACGAATAAACCGTTTCCTCACGGAAAAATAACCAAGACAAACAGAATTACAATCACATACAAAAAAAATAGAAAAAAAAAAGATGATTCGGCCACATTTCAAAAACACTGTAAGTATGCTCACATATACAATTTTGCTCTGTGTTTTGTTCTGATCTTACTTAAAAATGGCTAATACCAGTGCTCACTGAGGATACTTATTTGGCATCAAGTACATTCCATTTAACTCAGCTCACAAGCGCCCACAAACAAGTGCCAAACCTACCTCCCTTTGTTTTCAGAAACAATCAGACTACCATAAAAAAGATCATTTCTCTGACTAAATGCCATCATCTTCCACTGTGAGAAAATCCCACAAGCTCATACAAATGCAAAAAAAAAAAAAAATCCAGTAATGCCTAATAGCAAAAGCAACAAATAAACACATTGGTCAAATAAGACTACGAAAATGCTTATTAATATTCCAAGCAAATTTCAATACCAAGGTTGGGGGGGAAGAGGAAGCTCATAAAAATTCACAGCTGGAAAACATGATTAACTTTTAAGGATAGTTCCCCCTTGCTAGAGCACAGGAACTCAGCGCTGCAAAGTGAGGAGCTT
The DNA here is from genome assembly GCF_000705375.1 of Tinamus guttatus. The sequence continues at coordinate 132,880 of NW_010577785.1, forward strand.
AATGGGAGGACTGGGCTGTTCGCATTACATGAGTGTACTCCTCTGAGATCTTCAACAAAATTAGTTAAGCTGAAGGACATGCCATCTCACGAACAGATCCATCATTAGCAGCAACCACAGTGAGGCCTTACATAGTATATAGGACATCCAGCCTGCTTCCCACCCACTGCAAAGAGAGAACAAGATATAAGCAGGCTTCTATCTACATTCCTCGAAAACTGCACTTGCAGTTAAAGAGAAAACATGTTTAAGCCATGGGAAATTTTCACCCTAGGCCAGGAAGGCGTATTACAAGGCACTTTTGTGAAACAGCTCTGAGTGAAAATGCACCAGGGCTGCAGGGCCATAATCAAGGAGCTGCAATCCATTCTTTGTGGCAGTCCCTTGAAATCATAATACGATACATAATTTTGAGTGTCATTAACTCGAAAATGAGACTTTTCCATTACAGAGTGAAAATTACTAGTTTCCTATGATGGGGGAAGAAAGGGAAAAAAAAAAAAAAAGAGGAAGTAAAAAACCACTAGCATTCTGCTGATATATCCAACTGAATCAACCTCCAGAATCCAAATGCCTTCAAAATTCGAGACTCATAATCTGTACACCTTTCTCTTTATAACTGGTCTTTCGTTAGAAACTTCTGTATATTTGCAAGTGAAGCTCTGGTGTTCCTGAGACATTGAGACTCTTTCCACATTTATTGAACTGGGCAGTTTATTGTCCTATAAAGACATGCAGGCTGGAGATTTTATAACTGGGACTTGAAGTTTAGATTTCTCTTTTTTGTGTGTGTGTTTTTTTTTCAAATTCTCCATTATTATTATTATTCTTGAAGTACATGTTATAGAAGCACATGTTATAGAAAGAGAGATTTATCATGGATTGCTGCAGACTGCAGTTTATCTTGCATTTTTCAATGTATTAACATTTTTGTTAGAATTAAAAATTACTCTTTTTAATAAGTACTATACTACCTACATATTTGCTTTCCATTTCTAAAGTTATTTCTGCAACCAAAAGCAGCTTTTAGAAAATAAAACACACTTTTATTTCAGTAATTTTCAGTATATTAATGAAAAACCTTGTAACTTTTTTTTTAACTGCAGTTACGCCATGGCAGTTTTAGTTTCTTTTAATTTCATTTAATTTTGTTTAATTTTAGTTTTAAATTTATTTTTGTGAACTCTCAGCAATACATGCATATGCTTTAATGGAGGTGCTTGGAAAAGAAAGCTTGCAGTTTTGAGGTTTCTATCTTTAAACTACCCCGTCATCAGTAACGGCACACTTTCATGACTAGTAGCGGTCACATTATTCTTCATTTACAGTTCCATTGAAACAATCGTCTTCACTTTTTTTTCTCTAATGGACACAACAGCACATATTCTCTGCTCCGGTGAAGAGCCCTTCTTTGAGACAAGTGAGTTCAGATGGAAGTTCTCCTCTTCAATGACTTGATTTTATGATAATTTACTTTTATAATTATTTTCATTGAAGAATGTTCCACCAGCAACTCATTTTCATGCTGAAGCTCAACTGCAGTAGTGAAAAAAATATTAAAAGTACATAAAAAGGAAAACAGCAAACTCAATTGATATGGTGCCTGCAGAAACGGCAGTTAAGGCATCCACTGGAACGAGTCTGGCTGTGTCGCTATGTTTGGAACACGCTTTCTTCCTGCAGGCTCATTCACAGCCAACAAGAATTCCTACTTGACATCAGCCTCCTACCAGTGTGGATTGCCCAGGATAACGACTCATGCTTAGACCTCACTAAGCTTACGCTTTCTTCTGAATCCTCCATCAAGATATTTGCATCCTAAATTCAATAGGAAGACAATGAAGCTGACAAGGGGGGAACAAAATACTTGCCTTCTGCAACTCATCAACAAAATGACTGCTTTCTGTGATTGTAGTCATTTGCTGTGCTTAATTGATTTTTTTAATGTTATTTTCAATTGAATATTAATTTAAAAAAAAAACTGTTTTGTTTGGGAAAGCTCCTAAAATAGCATGGCAAATTGACCTTTTTTTTTTTTTTAAATCACTGTTTGAACTGTTTATACATCTCAGTGGCTTTCTGTTGTAAAATACAGTAATCTGTTCCAGGAACAATAAAATCAGGAATTACTTCAGTGCTTCTGTTGCAATCTCTAAGCACACTCACAGGAAATTTATGAAGATATACTGCAGAAAAAGACAGCCTTGATCTAGGAAATGCTCAGAAAGAAGTAGATACATGAGCCATAGCTTCTTAATATTCTCTGGATTATTCCCTTAACAGAAAAGATGAAGTTCTGGGCTTTCCGCATACATGTTGTGCAAGAAGCTCTGAGAACACTTGTTTTTACATTCATTATGATTTAGCATCCACAAAAGAGATGTTTCGGGAAAGCCCACAGGCTGTAACAGAAAGGCATATTCAAGTTGAAATGTTTTGGGATGCTTTGCCTGACATTTGCAGGAGGACACCGCTGCGCGCGCACACACACGCGCTTGTGTTCATCTTTCCTCCACGGGGTCCCGAGCGCCAAGGGCAGCCGGTCTGCACCACGGCCCGGGCAGAGCTGCCCTGCTGCCGACACCTGCAGGCAATTCAAGGAGGGCAGGTTCTCTGCCACCCAGCAAAGCTCCTCAAGAGACAAAAACGAACCACTCCACCAGCAGCGAGGATGCACGAAAAATCCATGTGCCAGACCCACAGGGAGGCATCCGCACACTCCAGGTTCATTTACTCCCTGCTGCAGCAAATATGTAAGAGGGGAACAGAACTACTTACAGCTGAGGCAAAGCCATGCTAGGAGTTCTCAGTTACAAGAAAATAAAAAAAACCCTCTTGCTTTTTCTCTAAAACATAAAACCCCGAGTGAAACAAAATTCAAGGATTCACTCTCATCTAGGCTACATGCTTCTCATTGTGTCAAAACTCATTTTGAGACACATGAGCTCCTTTCCAACAGATTTACTTTCCATCAGCAGCAACTTCCCAAATACACTGCGTGGGAGTTCTGTTAAACTCTGCAGATCTACCTCCCTTGTTTTATACTTATTACATGTTTATCCCTTAGAAATATTTACTTAAAGGCAAGAGAAGAAAGTATACACAAATTTTATAAAGCACTAAGACAATACGCGTATTTCTGTCAGGAACTGGAAATTGCATGTTATGAGAGTCTAGAGTCCTAACTGCTACATCTGCTAAAAAGCTGTTGCTTTACCTTTTAAAGATTTTTCAGCTAGAGAAAATTATTTATTTATGCCTCTGTTTTACCAGGTACTAGATCATCCTAAATAATGGTGCAGCTATGACACATGTGTTAAACCGTATATATCGATGCCAGGAATCTACAAAACAGATTTGGCAGTCTCACAGGAACAGATCAATCTCAAAATGATTTTTTTCCTAGGTTTATGAAGTAGCAACTGAAATTACTGGAACAACCATGTTCCTCCAGCAGACAAGGATTTTTCTTGATATTTCAAATGTGAGTTTGGTTGCTACCACATGTTCTGGAGGCCAGAAGTACAAATGTAGGTATGGCCACTGACTACTAATGTGGCAGGTATGACCTCCTAAATCCTCAATTACTGAATATGTTTATTCAGTTTATTCATACTGTTTATTTCTTTTTTTTTTTTTTCTCATACTGCTACTAAAACCTTGCATTGCAAGAATGCACTTTATCTTGAGTTTCAGAAGGAATTTCCCTGGCAAAAGAGGAGACGAGACACAGCCCTGCATCACTATAACCCTATAAACCAAAGTGAAACACAGAAACCCTAAAGCATCTGTAAACCTCAGGTTAACAGGTGCCCATGGTCTGTGGTGCTTCAGAGGCCTTCCTCAGAACAGGGACACCCTGACACTATCTGTGAACTTTAAATAAACCTCTGACACACACACACACACAAATATATTCTTGTATGGGCATACATATAAATAAGTATGTTTCAAAGGAAAATAAAATGGCTTTTGGTTGCTTAAAACATTTTTTTTTCCTAGTGCAAAGTGAGAGAGAGAGAGAGAGAGAGATCTACACTGACAAACATGAGGACTGGGGGAAAAAAATAATTAAATAAAAAGAAATCTCATTTTTAAATGTGCAAAAAGAATCTCATTTTTTCCAAGTAAGAAGTTCTTCTTTTTCAGAAAGAAGTCATATTTTTCTTAGGAAGAATATTAACTTTCATCTAGTTTAAGAACTGCTCTCCCTCTCCAAACACACAAAACTGTAACCTAACGATTGGCACTGTAATGATATATTACCATCCTTTGTGTCAGAACAAGTAAGTTCAATAATCAAAGTAATTGATTATTCAGATTGAATTTTAGTTCAATCTCACAGGTACTTCCATTTTACTTCTTTGCTTTTGTAGCAGTTAAATAGGGGTAATAGCTGAGAAGTACTAAAAGTTTAATTGATATTTTTCCACCGAAAAAAGAATAGAAAATAAATTTACCCATTAGGCTGACCTTCCCTCTAATATGTTTTCTTCCTAAAAGCTGAAGTTTCAGCCATGCTCTCTGCTGTGTTTCACAGCTAAAAACCTCTACAGGTCTATCTGGTCTTCTGTAACTTACGAAGGATGGACAAGGCAATCTCTGGAGATCCCTTCCACCTTTACATTTTTGTCGTTATGGATTCTTAACCAAAGAAATCAAGTAGCATATGGAGCTCCTACTAATTTTGCATGGGTTATTCACACCCCTGGAGCCTTACGGGGGAGAGAGCAGTTTTTCTCCAGGCTGCCAAATTCCCATCCCACAGCAAGGAGGGGAGCCAACTCCACCCTTGCTGAACAGAGCTGTTGCAGAGAGGGACACAAAGCGAGGGAACCAAGTTATGATTCATTCATAGGGTAAATTTGTTCTGAAACTGCACTTGAAAGTTAGTCACAATCCAGCTCTATGAAAGTAGTATGGCTAGTCCATGAGAACAGTCAACCTCAGATGCTCTGATGTAGGCAGATGTTCTTGTTATCAAAGTAACTGAAGTAACCCAGAAGAAATGCAGAGATTCTGCAATCATCACCGAACGGTTAATATTGTTGCTGAAAGAGTCAGCTTGTACACTGCAGAATAGAGCAGCCATGCTGCTGCTAAAATGTCCCAATTTAGGCAGAGAGTATCAACACTATTTGCAGTTGCCAGAATGAACTGTCAGAGCTGTCATCAGTTAAAATCAAATTAGGTTTGACAATCAGGATTTCAACTGCAAACTGATCTTTGGTAATTAATATAATTAACAGCCCTAGATACAGAGAACAATGTACTAGCACCATCAACATATTGTTTGCTCAGATGAATCATTTTCACTTTGCTGTTTAATTGATGTGACTTTTGCTTTAGCTACACTACAATTACCATGCCATGTTACTGATAGAGCAGATAGAGGGAAAAAATGGCTAAAGCACTTGCATTTTTTTTTAAGGATGAAAATTTAATTAACAGTTGCAAACAATTGCCTGCTCAACAGTGTGAAAAGCTACACACAAATGCTGGGCATGAAAAAAGAGTCTCTCATTTCGGCATGGAAATACCAAGATAATGTAATACTGCTACCAAACAGGATCCAACATATGCAGAATATTGCCACCATCCTACATGCAGAGAAAAATAAAACTTTACAGTAGTCGGAACACCAACACAGAATTGGCCAACTTAACTATCCTGTTGTAGAAAGATTGTTTTCCAGGCAAAAAGTTATTGCAATAGCCTTCCTGCCTCAGGAAATGGAAGCAGACATCTAGCGTAGCTGCAAAAACCTGACTACAAGGCAAGATGAAAGGCTGCTGCCCTCTCATTGCTCATCGGCACCAAGGCTCTATCAGTGGGGTGGTAACTCAAAATTTTAATGAGATATCTCCAGAAATGTTATCCACATCAGTATGACACATTCTTCTTGTTACTTTCCTTAAGAAAGAAACAACGTGAAGCGAATACTAAGTCTTAAAAATAATCATAATAAAAAAGAGAAGACAAGATTTGCCTCCATAAGTTTCTTCAGCAAGTGGCTCCTGACATGCCACTCTTGCGACCACAGAAACATTTATGCCCCAATTCATCACAGGGAATGAGTCAGCCACTGGCACAGAACACAAAACCACCAGAGTTGAAGTCAAAGAAGGCGGCATCTCCAGAGACCCAGGAGTTTATCATCAGTGAGGGCAAGCAGGCAAACGGATCAAACACAATTAATCAGCACCTGCTGACTAAGATAGAGCTTTTTACTAGATAAAGGTCATCCGCGAGAGCTGACAGTCCGGGAGGAATACAAATCCCACTGAAGTGCCATTTCATTACAAGCCGTTCGGCACATTCACATGCACAGTGAATATCACCCTAACCGGGTACCCATCTCGCCAGCGAATCATTCCAAAACTTGTTAGCAAGGAGCAGGCTCCTAGTCACAGCAGAGAGCAGGCACTGTAGGGAACAATAATTAACTATTGGTGTGATCTACGGGATTTTAGCACAGGCACTGCGAGGAGAAGCCCTTCAGTGAACCTCTCTCAGCACCGGCCTAACGCTTTTGTGCAGGGTTGCAGCTCGACTCCTCCGCTACCGGCTGCAGCAGCCACCGGAGGCTGCAACTGCTGCGCCGGGAGCTCAGCGCGTCTCTCAGCACGGACAACCCATCGACTGGAAGGGGCTTCAGCTCTGCCTAGAGGCCTTCGATAAATATCAAGGTGACCAGTTCAAATGAGTGAGTAGGATCTCGATCCACCTCAGTGAGGAGTGAGAAGAATCACCAGAAACAACCAGCAAAACAAATCCCCCTCTGCTCTTCCCTGTTTTTCACTTGTCAACAAAAGAAAGTCTGAAACATAACGAAGAGGTGTCCTTAAAGAATACAGTCTCCAGAGTTGCCTCTCCAGCAATTCCTGAAGAAAATAAGTGCCTTTATAGAACATAGATAAAAATCAATATTTCAAAAATGTTGCCTCCCTTTCCCTTTCCCTTCATTTTTACTTACTTTAAAATATTAAGAAAAAAAATAGATGCTAGTAAATTATATCCAATAACAACAACAATAAAAAAACTTTCTTCACCAAAAGCTGAGGATTTTTCATTAACTTTCTGAGAATACACAGCCAAGTTGATTAGAATTCGATTACACTACAGAAATTAGGAGTATCTGCAGTCCAGACAAACAAGGATTTTTTAAGAAACTCAACCTCTGGGTTTCTTTAGAAGTGCATATATAAGGGCCTGTGTTTCTAAACAAGTGTCAACTGCGTCAACTATGACCCAAGAGAACATTGTTATTATTACTATTATTTTTTGAAAAGGATAGTATTCATTTCATCAAGTCCTGATTTCCTCAATATCTCCATTTGTAGATGAGTGTAACTTTAGTCCTGCGTGCTCCTGCACAGACAATTGCTCTGCATGGCCATTCCAGATAGCCTTTCTTATCTTCAATTTCTATCACTATGAACAAGAAAATTAACTTATTTGTATTAGCAGCTACCTGCTTATACCTACAGGTATCAGAGTGACACTATCCCCACAGTTTGCTGGTCCCGCAGTGGCCCGCAGTGAAACCAAGTAGTCAACCAAGCATTTTTAATTTACTAGAAAGACTGTGGGTCTTTCTGCGACAATAGTGAGATGAAAAACCCCACAGGAACTGCAGAGCTGAAATACAAAATTGGCTTTCCTCAATGTTGTCAGAGGCTGATTTTCATCTCTTCATTTTGCTGATAAAGAAAGGTTGGAAAGGTCTATTGTTTTCCAGCCAGGGCTTGGAAAACAAGGCAATTTGAGACTTTGAACTCAGTGATTTTTCTTCCTATCACAAATGATCTATAAGTTTCATTACTCTATGATCTTTGATTCCTCAGGCAAAAGTTCTGTTCTATAAAATAAGCCTCTGAGAAACTGAAATAGAATAAGACACGCACAGAATCCCAAGCAAAGAAATCTCTGCACAATATGGCTATATTTCAGTTTATCTACTTAACCATGCTCTGCCTGCACAGCTACTAGCCAGCAGGTGTTAGATTCAATTGGCTCACTCTTAAGCAATCCAAACATTTGGTACCTTTCACAGCATGAACCATTTTCTTTTCATTGGCTGCCACGCTGAAAGGTGGTTTTGCCTGTTCCTCATCTGCCTTTGGACACCTGTGTCTTCATGAACTCTTGGCACACAAGAGGAAAAGCAAGATGATGTGACTTACTGAAGATGAAGCTAAGAACAATTTCAAAAAATGTTCTTTTCCAAAAAAGAAAAAAAAAAACAAAATGATCAAACAAAATAATTTAGTGATAACAAGTATGTACATATGGAGGATATGGAGTTAACACCAAACTGTCTAACAAACAGCAGCAGCACAGGCTCCTAACCTGTTTTTGGTGGCAGCTTTTGTGAAGAATACTAAGTCAGCAGAAGACATGCTTTTGAAGATAAGTAGGAATGCATGGAAAACTAAGGAAAAAATATTCAGCAGGTAAGCTTCCATTTTTTTCTATGATAATTTTATCCATATTCCCATTACAAAATATAATAGCAGTATCCATCTATGCAGAAGCGGAGGTTTTGCTAGAACAATGTGACGTAGATACCCTACAGTACTTTTCCAAGCAAGTGCAGGAGGTCGCAACAAGTAACGGCACAGCAGGAAGTGACCACTGCATCTCAGTTGTGGCTGGATCACCTAGTCCAACTCTGCTGCTCAAGCAGGGTCACTAGGAAAAATGCCATTGGCCTGTTACTGAAGTGGCCCAAAACCCAAGAGTTTTCATTCAACAGGGAGAAGAAAAAGCAAGATTGACACAATTGCAGAAACTAACAGCTACTGTAAAGGCTTGAAGTAGCCAACTATGCTGTTTTGTCACGCCAACTTGAACTGCAGCTCCCCTGCCTGTGTGGAATATAAAGGTACTTCTTTGCCTCCAGTCTGAAGAGAGTTATTATAAGTGCTATAACTTGAAGAGTCAGAATCAAAGAGTACGCAATCTAACAAAATAAAAATGGAAAATTACAAAATGATAAAATACTTTTTTTCAGATTCAGAATAGAAATCTTGACAGTACCTCTTCCATAATAAGGATTACCAACTGCCTCTATAACCTAACACATCTTTCCAACAACAACAACAAAAAATTTCATCTCCCCTATTTTTCTTATTTTCACACAATTTTCCATTTATTTGGTTATTATCAATTTGTTCTCTGAACACACGAGAAGGAGGACAGAAAGAAAAAAGTGAGGCCTAAAACCTAAAACAACAGAAGTATTATTTTTTTCATTTTATTTAAAAAGATAACCTTTTAAAAAGACTTTCTGAATTAAAATACAACGTTTAATTCTAAATAGACAAATTTGGTTTGAAAATAAAATAACCTAATCAACCAAATAGCCAATCGCCAACTTGAACCACGCATCAGTATGAACCAGCAATGTCTGTATTACACAAAAATCTAAGGTCAAACATTATTATAGTTTATTCCTCAACTAAAACACCTATCTTAAACTTGTTACTGACAATAAGAAGCATCTGGGTGAATCTGAGACTGCTTATATTCTATTAAAAAAGGTGTCAGAAAGGTTTTATTAGACGTAAAACATAAGAGGTATTCACGGTGTGCAATATTTATTGGTTGATACTTTGTCATATAAATAATTCAGTGTACCTGCATTCTTCTCTGAATGTTTTCATGGAAGAAAAGTACTTCATGCTAAACCCAGTACAGGCTGGGGATTGACCTTCTGGAGAGCAGCTCTTCAGAGACGGACCTGGGTGTCATGGTGGACGACAAGTTGACCATGAGGCAGCAGTGTGTCCTTGTGGCCAAGAAGGCCAATGGGATCCTGGGCTGCATTAAGAAGGGCGTCTCCAGCAGGTCAAGGGAGGTGATCCTGCCCCTCTACTCAGCCCTGGTGAGGCCACATCTGGAGTATTGTGTCCAGTTCTGGGCCTCACAGTACAAGAGGGATGTGGAGCTGCTGGAGAGAGTCCAGCGCAGGGCCACAAGGATGATCAGGGGCCTGGAACATCTGTCCTATGAGGAGAGGCCGAGGGAGCTGGGCCTGTTCAGCCTGGAGGAGAGAAGGCTGAAAGGGGATCTGATCAGTGTCTATAAGTACCTCAAGGGAGGGAGTGCAGAGGACGGTGATGGTCTCTTTTCAGTGGTGGCCACTGATAGGACTAGAGGAAATGGCCGGAAACTGAAGCACCAAAAATTCCATAGGAACTTAAGGGAAAATTTCTTAACAGTGAGGGTGACAGAGCACTGGAACAGGCTGCCCAGAGAGGTTGTGGAGTCTCCTTCTCTGGAGATCTTCAAAACTCCCTTGGACGCAGTCCTGTGCCATGTGCTCTAGGTGACCCTGCGTGTGCAGGGGGGTTGGACTAGATGATCTCTAGAAGTCCCTTCCAACCTTAAGCATTCTATGATTCTGAACTACTCCTGCCTCAGCGTCCCTGCCCCAGCCCTGTCTCTCACTGCAGGAACGTGCTGCTTTGTGTTTCATTAGGCCCAGCATCAACAACAGACATCAGGAAAAAACAAAGCTCTTCAGTCACTAAGAGCTGCTGACACACTGACTTCTACATGCTCTCCCAAAATTGCATTTAGCAGTAACATGATATAGATTAAGACTCTAATTCATGCCTTCTTATTGAATTTTGTCCCTGAATTTTTTTCCTGAATTCGGCTCTATCATAATTTCACCAAAGAATTTCGTTACCAAACCTGGTGTTAGTTCCTGTAAAGCCAAAGCAGGAATCAACAGAAATTATGTTTCAGTAACTCTTTATTTGGTGGAGATACTCCACTGCTCCTCCTCTCCGTCATTTGGGAAGTTTTCCTTTTCAACTTATTATAACATTTTCAGGATGCAGTAAAAACATCGGTAATCTCACAGAATAATATATATGATTATGATACCCATTCCAACCTTCAAATTAAAAAATTGAAGTTGTGCTCACTGCCTATTGAAAGCTTTGCTTTCACTTGACCAGCTTTGACATGTTCACTATGAATTTATCATTCACTTTATTTCTGTACAATAAAAATGTCCAAAGAGTCTCTTCATGATTTATTTAAATGTTGACATCACAAATTACTTTTAAAGACTTGCTTTCATCTTTTATTTTATAATTACTCAGATTCTGACTAAAATCCTTAAAGATCTAATAAAGTAAACTCTCTGCATGGTACTTTTGCTGAACAAAAGCATATATATTTCACATTTTTGGTTATATTTAATAAAAACACTTATGCGAAGAAAAAAATGGAATGATACTGAATTGCCCATTAAACAAAACACACTAAGTACTGAAGCTGCATTTAGAGAATCAATTAAGAAAATAGGACATCCACTCAGAGACATAGGATAGTAGAGATAACATTTCCAAAATACGGCCTCTAATGTTACATGAATATTTTTCTCACAAAACATATTTGTACCTTTACACAATGTTTGCTCACACAAATGCAGTCACTCCCACAAAGAAGTTTAAAAATATTCCTGTTCGAAAAGTTAACTTAAAGAAACGCAAAAACGCTCCATCTCTTCTCTTGAAAAGCCAAATGCAATATGAAGCTAAACAGGCCAACCAACCTGTTTCTTAGGCTAAAGAAATGCTGGCTCAGCTAGAAGGCAGAGCCACCCTGCCTTTTTTGAAGTGATATTTTATTGTTTATAATGATCACAGGCAGAAACACCTTTCCTGCAGGCAAATGGCAGACCTGTATGCACGGTGCAAGCAGTTCATGGACCACTGAGACCACTCAGAGTTCTTGTGAAGTACAGGGAGCTGAGGAACAGAGAGCACAGCAATGACCAGTGGTGAACAGGCAACAAACCAGTGCTGGTGAAGAAGAGATGCAGCAGATGGAGAAGTTCATCAAGAGACCCCAAAAAGCAGCCCCATGTTTAAGCAGGCCTAGGACTTTGGAAGAAAAGAAAATTCTTGTGGCTTTACGAAATGAGCTGATAATGGAGCAGCTCCATCAGAAAAGGAGGGAGTACTCTTAACATCAAAGATTATCCCTCATAGATTATTTCTTTCAATTTCTTTAATTTCTTATTTGTCTACTGCTGTATTACTTGAATGAAAGAGATAACAGACAAAGATGAAACTAAATGCAAAACACTATCAAACACAATGCTGACACATGCAGAATAGATTCTGCACTATCTTTCAACTCTAATAATCACTGACCTTAGAACATGTAACATTTTCATACTGTACACCGTAAAACATTAATCTCTATTAAAGTCCTAATTCTACAGCTCTTTAATGGAAATTTATGAGAGCTCCATTTCCTGCCCCGGAGGAGACTGCAGTCCCACTTTCGTGATGGGTTCTACACCTGCGCTAGTTGCACGCGGCGCCCTCTGCTCTCCCACCACGGCGCGCGCGGGGCCCTGCCGGATGCTCTGGGCAGGCCCTGGGCACCCGCAGTGCTGCCCTGCGGTTTGCAGCCTGCCGGGGCGGTGGGTCATATCCTGAGTTTTTCCTTCAAGGGGCATTTCTTACGTGCAGATATGCCCTGCCTTCTTTGTGCCTCAGGATGTCATGCAAGTCTGTCCTATGGACGCACACTCCAGGGACCCCACGGTCTTGCTGTTCCATGCATTAGATGCTCACACTTCCGAGGTGACCATTAGGGTTGAAGAAAGTTTACAATATGTATTTATTTTGTGTGATTTTGTTTTGTTTCTCAAAGCAGAAACAACTTAACTCCGAACTAAATTCAACTCACGAGGACTTAAAGAGCGGACCCTTAAAATTCAGACAGTATAAAATTCTATCTACTAAACTATTCATGTCCCTTGCAGTGCAAGTGAGATAAAATGGAATTTTCACAGACACTCAAGGAAATGACTGAATAAATGAGATCCACCCTGAATAGTACTCAGATTTTTTCCATCGCATCCCAGTCTGCAGGTAAGCAGATACAGTTCAGAAATGGTATGAGATGCGCAGTAGGCTTAATATAGACATAATTCAAATTTCGTGGTTATAAGTTGACTGAAGATGATCATGTAAATGCAGACATATGAAGATTCTGTTGTCTTTCACTGCTATATTTTGTTTATCCTACTACTGAAAAACTCCTTCACAAAATTTAATGGAATGTAAACATAAAAAAGGACCTCTAAAACAAGGTACAGCATCTGATGCTTGTCTGCATTGGATCCAATATACAATTTTAAAGTGATTTTAAAATTAGATTTATAATGGTAATGCATGCCTCGCTATTTAATTTAGTTTTAAAGAAGTTCAATAACTTGCATTTTACTTGCACTAACTTCAGAAGCACAGTACTCTCAGTGGCTCATATAATCACACTCCATTTCATTTTTATCCACCTGCAGCTCCTCAAAACTTCATTGAATTCCTTTTTGTTTCCAGGCATTCAGTGTCTTTGGAACAACAAAGACCTGGAAAGGAGATTGAAGTGCATAAGGCAGAGCTGCTGGTCACTGCTGAATGTTCTTCATAGCCTAAATAACTTTCTTCTTCAGCAACTAAGGGTTGAAGGGTTTTGCCCTTTGCGTTTGCTAGATGTTTGATGTAGAGGAATTCGTCCTGAAGGAATAAAGTTTAATTCTGCTTATCCAGAAGGAATGCAGTATCCAGAAGGATAAGCAGTAATTCTGCTTATCCAGAAGGAAACAGAAGTTCTTGTATTTTATAAGCCTCTGTTTAAACAACTTGGTGTATGCTAAGTATGAAATTCTAAACATAACAGAGGATAGAAAGGAATTTCAGAGTAAAGAAGATTGAAATAGTATATAAGATGTTAAATACACATTCCTTTCTCATGCATCAGTAGCTTTCCAATAAAAAGGAAACATTTTTCCTAGTGGAGGAGAAAGCAAGGTAAGAGGATTTCATAAGCTAACTCTAGAGTCATCCATTTCCCTTAGGTCAGATTGCTTATTTAAATTGTAGTAGCTGCCACATTCAGAAATACACAATTCTGAAGAATGAGACTTCACATTTTTTCAGTGGAAAAACTACTTCTTTAAAAATGCAAACGCTATACAACATAAAGCTGCCTGTTGTGAAATACTATTGAATGTTTGCCCCTCCACATTCTAAAGGAACTGCCTGGATGTGCTGCGAGTGCAATTACATGTAAAAGCAACGGAAGATGATATCTACTGTTGAAGGCACTTCAGAAGGACTCGGGAGTGCCGTGTTGAACTTTCATTTTTTCGCCTGCTTGACACTGCTTGACAGACAGCACAGACTCTAAACTCTTTGTTTCTAAGTTTTCTTCTATAAAAAAGACATACCTGGAATACCTGTTTGTTTTTTTTTTTTTAAACAGCAAAGTCTTTCTAGTCGTTCTAAAGACTCTCACACTGTTTGCTGTGCAATGGCCTATAATCATGCAGCCTCTACCTTCAAACAAAACAAGCAGATGATCTTGGCATCTTGAAGTTAGATAAATTAATGATTTTAATTAATGATGAAAATGAATGTGTTTGTTTCTGAAAGTAATTCAAAAAAGTGCAAAAGCATGCATTCAGACCATGGAAGGAGTTTTTCTCCTTTTAGTGTAACATATTTCCTTTCCTTTAGCCATTTCTATGCTTTTTCTAATGTTATGCCATTATCCATTCTTTCACTTACTGCTTGCTATGCAGCACTGCATCGTGTACATTGCTCTAGCAGAGATACAGGTCTTTGGAATTTCCTCTATCTGGCTACGTTTCTGACTGGCTGAGTTTCCAGAAAGAAAGTCAACCTCTGTAAATCCTTTCTTCATATAGCCTGAAATAAAAGCTACATCAAACTGCCCACTCAGAATTCATTTTAGCACTCCCAATGATTGCTGACATTTTTGTTCATATTCATATTTGACCTTTTTTTTTTTTAATCTTAAACCTACAGGTCGTTTTTTAAAAAAACATTTGGTAATACCTATATTTCGTTCCCATAAATCTGCAACTTTGTCACATGAAGACTCTATATACACTCGTTACACTCAAGTGTTATTTACACTCGTGAGTGTAAATAAAACATTTTCATATTGAATATCTGCTATTTTTAGTATGAATTTTCTAAAGTAGGGCTTATGTTGCTTTCATATCTTCTGTAGCTGGATACCAGTCATCTCATATAACCATTAAAATCTTTTCTTCTCCTGAAGATAGTGGTAAACGAAATAACCAAATTCAAGTTCAATATAAAAATGATATGCTTACTGACATATATTTGTTACAAACTACAAGTTAACTTTATAAATGTCACATAAAAGCATATTTGTGTTTGACTAGAGACCATCCAATTGACAGTAATTCAATATTGCATTAAAGCTTGGCACTGTCATAAGGGAGACAGGAAAAATAAAAATTCTGCAGAGATAATAGATAACTTGTTGGGATATGTATCCATTTAGATTCTCTTAGGAGCTTACCAGTTGACAATCGAACCACTGAGTTCAAAACCAACTCAATCTAAATTGGAAGATGAAAGCAAACAAATATAAGCTGATGGATCAAAGGAAAGTGTTGTCTTTGGTCAATTTTGCCTTTCTTCCTTGTTATATTCTGCACATCTTGCTAAACAGCAAAAAGCCATTATCAATTTTCATAAAAGGAAGCATTAAAAAAATCTTCCGCTACAATTAGATCTAAATAAAGCTTTTCAAACAAAACAAAATTAGATAAACTAACCTATGTCCAAAAGTAATTACATTCTAAAATATGTATGAATTTTGCTGATTCTTCTCAACTCAATACACTTTTGCATAACACTGAGTCAAGCAAAATTAATTTATTATTCTATAAGAAAAGATGTTAACACAGGAAAAGTATGTTAATAATGCTTTCTTAGCACTTAGTGCACTGTCATAAAAGCAGCCCACAAAATAATGCAACTCTTCAAATTAAGAAGTGATGTTTAGCACAAGTGTATCTTTTGCACTGAGCCAGTTTTGCTATTTTCATCCCCTTAATTTCTTAAAACTATTTGAAAGTCAAACTGTGAAGTGGTAGAGCGAGAAGCCCAGAGTTAGTAAATACAAAGTTCTGCCATCAGAGCAAGTGGCAGTGACAGGACTGTCCCAGCAGATCCTGAAACCGTGCCAAAAGGGCCTGACTATCCAGAAAACCAGGCACTGAATCCATATCTGCCATTCGGTGAAGCCCATTAAAAGAAAACCAAAGTCTAATTTAGCCTTGGCTTTGCAGAAACAGAGCCCAAGCAGCAAGGATTCGGAAAAGCTGAAATGACTTGGATCAGTAATAAAGATATACAGCTAACCTTCCATCTTCTAGCGAAAAGCAAAAACTGTAAAATGAGATGAAGGTTAGAACAAAATAAATTTTGTGTATGTAATTGTAAGTGCAAATGTTATTATTACTGAGAGTCATAAATCATTATAAAATAACACAAGTTAAAAGACAAATTTTGAATAAGTGAAGAGAGAAATACTTGACCTGAATAAAATGAAATACAATATTCATCACCATTAAGTGCAAGAGGCTTGGAAATATATAATTATTTCTGTATCATAATAAATTGCCTTCCCAGCATATAATTAGAAGCCTGTTCATAGTAACGTAACAGTGAACAAAAAAGCTGTAGTGCACAGAAACTCCAAAAACCTAAGCAATAGGACACTGCAATAACACAACAAGGTTCTTCCAACTTAAATAATTACCTGTAACAGCTGCAAAATATCAGCTTCATAATAAGAGAGTTTGAATTACAGGACAGACTCTGATGGCACTTTTTGCTCTAGTGGGCTTGGTATACCAACAAACTATTTAAATTTCAGGCAGCTCCCAAGAACACAGATAATAAAACTGACCCTCTGCCTCACCCTTGAAAAGAAACTGAATGTCCATCAGAAATACTCACCTGCAGTCTTGAATGCAGGAGTGACTGCGCAGGACCAGGTTGTTTTCTTGCTAGGAACATGCAAATCCCAATGAGTCAGCATTCCCAATGAATCAGTATTCCCAACGAACGACGCCCTGGAGGCAGCTGCCCTTCTCCGTGGCCACCTCCTTCCCCAGTGACGGGCTGCGCGGAGGGGCCTCGCTCCAAGCGCCCTTGCCCCTCACTCACTCAATCACCTTCAGTCAGTTTTTTCTCTTCTGATGATTAGGCACGGATTCAATACGCACAAAAAGGTCGATTGATATGAATGGGAATGTTGCTACAGATTACATTAATCTTTTTTTAAAGGGTGAAGTAATAAATTTTGGGTTTATTATGCCCCTGCAACCTCTCCTTGAGTAATAATGAATGCCTAACACTGAAGCTGGAGCTTTGGACCACACTAAACAGTCCTATCTTTTATTTCTTTTAATATGCCTGGCATGTCTGAATTACACAAGTCCTTTCCATAAAAAACAGGAATAACTCAGATTGGACACTAGACTAAAAGCAGGTACCAAACAATACTTAAAAGGACGCCAAGGAAAACATCCTGATTGTTAATCTCCTAGATAAGGCTTTAAATGCTCATGAACAATATAAATGACAAAATAAAAGAAGGAGGGGTCAGGTTAGCTACCTTCCCAAAGGCAGACAGTGTTACAACAAAGTGCCTCTACCACAAGAACAAAATAAATTAACTGTCTCTAGAGAACTGAAGATATTTACTTGACTTTGCAAAGGAGAAACTTCCAAAGAAGAGAGAATGAAATAAATAAATAATCTCGGAAAGCAAAGAATTAAGAAAAAGCATGCATTATTATAACTACCTTTTAAAAAAATGAATTAAAAAAAAAAAAAGAAAGCCTTGCAGGCAGTCTGTGCAACGGTGAACTACAGATTATACCTATATAGTAACACATAGGTTGCGCAGATTTAGGAGAGCTAGCATTTTTCCACTCCATCTGACTTACTCCTACTACTTGTTTTTCATCTACCACCTCCCCACACTGCACTGGTACTGCTGGTTAATGGTATGTAATCAAGAAACTGAATTGCAACTAAGAACAGAATTTCACAAAGGAAAAAAAAATAGTGACCACAGCCATTTGCTTCAAAGTCACAAAATAAAAACTCAGCAAAAGCCCCCGCAGCACAGATAGTCTTGACTCCTTTGAATTTCAAGCAGTAGGGGATACTCAGAACGTACTATCACAAGCTCACACTCATGCTTTTGTGTGAGTTACAGGAATCATTGTATTTTGGGTGATAAAGCTGTTCTTGGGCCCCAACTCCAGCCTGCAAGATTTGAGGATGTTTCAGAAATGTATATTAATTTGCACATCATCGAGGAGACTTGGTTGCAGCATGGCATTTCTCAGGACCTGTCACTATTAGGAAAAGCCTTAATATTTATGAAGGGGAACAAATGGTTAGATAAACAACTAGAGGCACCCTTTACAGAATAAATTTTTTTGTTTGTTTGTTTTTTTCCCTCCTGAACTGCAATGTGATCTCTGCTTTGGAGAACAAGCTTAATAAAATGGGAAAGTGTGACAAGAATTTTGACATTTCTATGTATTTTTCTGAAAGAGTAACACAAAGACAACCAAAAAGCTCCCGAGTGGATGTTGATGAAAGCCCGTGACAAAGCCTTTCTTTAAGAGCTCCTACTGTAGCTACAAATGATCTTTTGAGGTTTCCTAAAACCTGACAACATTCAGGTCACACACTTATCCCAATATACTTTACCTTTTCATGACTGTCCTTTACAGCAAGAACAGAAGCAACCCATAAACCAGGTTTTACTGACACACAAGCAGTATGTTTGTAAAAGGGGAAGATGGTTGCGTTTTTTCAAGTTCATTTCATTACTATTTTTCCACACATATTAGCAAACATGGCCTATTTGTTAAGTACATTCTGTGTCGCATAGCAGCACACATCTCACTGCTGGTATGAATTAGTGCTTCAGGTCATTTGTTATTTTTATACAAAATAGAAACATTTTTGCAGTATAAGTTAATTCTGTCCATACAAATAATAGTACTGAAATATGATGAATGAGAGCTACTGGGAGCTACATGTAAATGTTTTATGGTTCACTGTTTCATCTCCTTTTTCTAATATTTAGAAGCCTCCATTTTAAAATGTATTACACCAAGTTTTATGCCTCACAATGCCCTTCAAAACAATATAAACTAAACAAAAATGTTTACAGGAGTTCTATAAAATTTTGTCAGTGGGGGGAAAAAAAAAAGTCTCTGGCAGACATGAAAAGCCTAAGAGGTGACCGAGAAGCCAAGAGAAGTTCTGGCGGGCTGCGTTAGGGGACAACCACCCGCGCGGCTGCTTTGAGGGACGGCAGCGCCGCCAGGGAGGCCCTCGCGGCCTGACGCGCCGGCGCCCAACCAGAGAGCACCTGAATTCACCTACTCAGAGTGTTTTCACTTGAGTCAGGGGACTTAAATTCTGCCTTGGAGTTAGCGTTCCAAGGAGAGTGGTCAAGACAAGGGACAAGGGAACATTTTTGGTGCTTCTTGGCAGCCAAGCGGCGCTCCTCTTGAGCGCGGGCCTGCTCCGCAGCACCGTGTTACCCCCAGCTCCAGGGTGCCTCGCTGAGAGACAAGGTAAGGGTCGAATTGAGCCTTGGAAGTCTTACAGACTTGCAAAGGACATGTGAAATAACTGCAAAACAGATGACTTGCTACTGTCAGAAGTCCATTAAGAAATACACATCTTTTGACTGGTCACCTAAATGCACAGCAGAACTGAAGCTTTTTACATATCTCTGAGATGAAAAATATGCCTTTAAAAGCAATACCTTGAAGACAAAAAGTATCAAATATTTAATATGACATTTAAAAATCTTCACATAATGCTAACAAAGCTGGCAATCTTTTTAAGAAGTCAATGAAACAATGAGAAGAGAGAAGCATTCATGAAATCTCAAACACACAGGACTTGAGAAGAGCTTGAGAAGCCGCACGCACAGCAACATCCTTGCTGGGTAAGGCCAGGCAGGACAAACCTACGGCACATCAGCAGAGAGAGGACCACTGCTGAACTGTCCTCAGTCCTCGGGCCTCCAATATCCCCAGGCCTTTATTCCAAGGACCGTTACACTCCTGTGCCCGTACTCCTCTATTCTGCATTTTCATTCTCAAGACATAGATAACTCGTGCTACAAAGAACAACTACTTGCAATTGCTAATAACTACAGAAATCCATCAAGTTATCATTAACAACGGGTGTTGCAGTATATGACACACAGCTAAGTCAAGACTTAAACAGATTAGGTAACATTTAGCTGGTCACTAGACAATTGCCAACACTGCTGAAAAATGTTTCTGACAAAGCTAAAACAAGTCCAAACAGAGCAAATCTGACAAGTCCTAGTCTAGAGATGCTGCAAACTTAATACAAAGCCTGCAGCCTGTGACCAGCAGAAACAGTCCTCATACACTGTGCTACACAGCACTCCAGGGATCTTGAAGACTTGAGCAAAGTCACATAATTCTCTCAGCTGCATTGTACATGATACTGCTCTCACTCCGGTCAAGAATACAACACCGTATTAGTTGTACTTACTGCTCATCACATTCAGAAACATTAGTTGCCACTTTAAGAAAATAAAGTCCACACAAAAAATAAAGCCCTTAGTCAGTAATCAGCACCTATTCTGGCACAACTCCAAGATACTTCTGGCAGTAATACTTTGAATAACTCCCTCCAAAATACCTCAGCTCTAAGAATTCCCTGTGTTAGGAAGAAAAGTAGCATCCTATTTAGCTGTGATGCTGTTCTCATGTGGAAAGACGTAAAGAAATTCTGGCAGCACTCGCACTGGAGCCAGGAGCATGTGCAGGTACCTGTCACTGCCACAAACAGCCCTGCTAGGAAGCTTTACACCAAAGGCAAGTTACTGCTGTGATACACCAGGAAATTCCCCCCTCGACCCACCTGAGATCTGTTACAGAGCTTTTACTAACTTGTGCTATAGGCGACAATGTACAGACATGTGAGCTTAAGGTTATCTTTCTGCACCGGAACATTTCAGTGAAAACAAAGAGATGAACAACAATTTCCTCAAAAACGGTTAATGTTTAACTGCTTTAACTTAGTCCCCAACTGTACTATCCACTTACTTACCCAAAATCAAGCGTCAAATACTCTGCTGCTTTAGTCAATCACCGCACTGAGTACTACGCATAGTATCCTGTATTTATATTACATGATAAAATGCAGTGTTTCCATATCTGCAACTCTAGTTTTATTCTTTTCTGGGTCAATTTAGCTTCTAATTTTACTAATTTTAAAAATTTACTAATTTACTACTTTTAATTAAAAATACTGATTTACTAATTTTAAAATAAAAATTCACTATTTTTTAAAGGAAAAAAAATGCTGCATTTCCTGACTCCTAAAATTTAAACAAACAAACAAAACAACTGTTCGACGACAAGAGGTTAGGATGGAATTTCTCTTTCAGCTGAGATTAGTAGAAATATGAGGTTGATTTTTGCCTTCCTTTGTACACGACATATCTGTAACATATATGAAGTGCAGAATCTTAGTGCATCAAGTACACACATGGTGTTCTCCATTCTCAGCGTTTCCTTGTTGCAGCACATAAAACCCGTGCATTTGTGTAGCACGTAATCCAGTTCTTAAGTTTCTTAAAGGAATTGCACAGTAAAACTTCTGGGGAGTGTTTTACATTCTCTCATGGTATGGGAGGGCCGTCTCCCTTCCCCAAGTTACAGGTGACTTGCTTCAAACTCATAAGAGTCACACTGCCATAGTGTCAAATTCTTTCTGTCAGTTGCAGATCATGGAAGATGGCATGTTGACGACAAAAAAAAAAAAAAAAAAAAAAACGCGTAGCATTCATATACCTTTTAAGGGGAAGCCTTTTACCAAAAAAATTAAACCTTTGAATGCTACAAAAATGGCTCAAATTTGTTCCAGATATGGCATCTAGAAGATACCTTGATTCACAAACTTTGCAAATTTCCAGATATGTTTTAGCAAAACTTTAACTAAAAGTTCAGAATTCTATGAAAGAGGCAGCATGCAATTAAATCAAAAGCAAGAAAAACACATCTATGAAAAATTAAGTTAGAAGACAATTTGCCAAGGAAAACAATCTAAAGAATTAAAATTATTCTAGTTGCTGGCAATGAAATACTAAAATTATAATCAAAGGAATGCAATTACACCCCCAAATCAGCTATAATGATGTTTGCAGTCTCAACAGGTCAAGGACGTTGTCTAGTGATGAGCAGAGGCTTTCTGTGGAAACTGCAGTCAAGCCTGTGTGAACAAACAGGCAAAAAAGGAGGAGGAGATGGTCCTAAATTTCAAGCTCTAATCTCTTAGCGAGATTTGGAAACTTATACAAGAACCTACTAATTTGAAATCGCTGCAACATAAAGAAGCATTTGACAGTAGGCAATATAGTGTACCGTTTAAATACATTACATAGGAGATACTATATTTACATTCGAAGCTCAGAAACAATGGAAGCAAAAATTGCTTTACTTCTGAGCCATCTACTTTATAGTCTATATATCCAGTCAACATCAAATTGCTGTCCAATTGCTTGAAGATCGAATTTGTCCCTATCAAGCAGTTTGCTATCTCCAAAGAGCCTTTACTGAAAGAATAAAAATCCTACAGCAATTTATAATTAGCATTTAAATGGAAAGCTGCAAATAAAACATCTAGATTAATACTAATAAGATCTATGCTTCTGTTTCATATGCTTGGATTCACACTTTTTTTTTATTTTTAAAAGTACGCCCATATCACATCTAATGAATGCTTTCAATATATAAGATTATTATTATTTTTTAAATTACAGCCAATCATATTGAACTCATTATTTCCTTTGGCTACATTTGTTTACTCAAATCTCGCGTGTAAACGACCTAACTCTGACCTGCAATTTCTGTCCTCTGTACTAATTTTATTTTCTATGAATTACCAACCTGTTAATTAAAATTGTCTAATGTTACTGAGCAGGCAGTGTAACCTGTTTACCTTCTCAGAGAATTAAGTGAAACACAGCATCTGTTTTACTGAAAATAATTACTGTTTTCTACGGGACAAAGCATGTAGGAAATACAAAATGATTAATGCAGCATATTTGTGATACAACAGTGTAATTACTTTACTTAGTAAAATGTTACAAGAAGAAGATTTACTTTTTCCTTCCAAATTAAATGTCCAAATGAAGTTATATTTTGCTCTAGCCACTTCATTAATTTTGTTAATTATTTCCTTTATTGAATTCCTTCCATATTCTTATTTGATTCTGAATGTTCAGCAGTGCCTGCTATTTAACCATCACAATAGCAATAAATCTTAGAGGCTGCCTATGAACTAGAACCCATTAAGACTCCTGAGCACCCTAACGCTTTTCCGAAGCCGTAGACACACGCGCTCCACATCATGTTATGTTCGCAATGCTCAGCTAACCATACCGCAATACTTGGGTAGCTCCCCACCAAATGCCTAATGCAGGTAATTTAAAAAGCACTGCAATCCTTGGAAAGCCCTTAGCTCCATCCCGTAGCACAGCAGACACGTGCGGATCAAATCAGTTTCTCCCCTCTGATGGCGAGATAGGAAAGGTTGGAGTTTTTTGTTAATTATATTTGACACTACCCTTCACCACAAAAGTTTTGACTGATATGGAAACCTGAATAGGCACCTCTGTGTTAGAGAAATCCTGAATGACCAATATTGTGCAAACTCTAGCAAATAATAATGAGGTTTACATTGGAAAGATAGGGGACTCCAAGATTCTGGGGTAGCTGTATTTCACCTGCAGAAAATACAAATGAAGATCATATGTCACTCATTAAAACTGTGAAATTAGCTAGGCGGGAGTTAAACTTTGGATTGTTAACCAAAAGGTATAGATGTGATGCAATCTACACTCTGAACTCTGCCCTAGAAAAACTATTCTTTCCATTCACTGGGTAGTTGTCACTAAATCTGGAAAAGAGACATACTAACATTATATTGGTGCTTTCTGGTAGCACCAAGATGAAATAACATATGTAATACACACATAGCATATATATATACACAAACATACTATTGTATATAGTATACATACTATCATATACGTTATATACAGTAATGCCTGAGCAAATAAGTGGGATGAAAAGGAACGATAATTTCATGTTCATAAAAAGCCTCCAACATTGCTGGATCTGAGTCCACAGACTATGGCACAAGTTCAAAGCACATTTTTTTTTGAGAATGATAAAAACTTTTAGGCCCCAAAGGAATGCATGTTTTCTACATGCACAGCTTGCACAGTGAAGCCATTTTCCACAGTGGTTTCAGTGTGTGTCTCAAATGAATTTGATACTAATGTTTGCAAATTTTACTGTGAGAAGCCACCAGTTCATGAATATTCTGAAATTACTCTCATGTGTGATCATGAATATATACCATTAGACCAAGAAAGGTAAGTAGTATCATTTAACCATGAATATTTATGGTCTGGGTAGGATTAACCAAGAAAAGCAATGATATATTAACCTCCTTGCCCTGATGATTCTAGGACTGCAATATGCTGAAGAAATACACACAGTTGATTGCAGGTTTTAGTAGCAACTACTTACTCTTCCAAACCGGCAGACACTTCCCATTCCCCCTAATCTCTCCTTTTTCAAGTTTAAAAAGATGAGAGACTGTACATTCCTCCTCCTATCCTCATCACGTTTCTCCCCATTTCCAGAAAGTAACATGCATATTCATCTTCCTTTCAGAGAGGAAAATGGACCAAAAACCAAAACAAAACCTCTGCACAATGTTAACTGGAGATTAAAACAAAGATACTATCACAAACAATCTGAACGATAAATGAATTCATATTCTACCCTTGCTCTGCATTTCTGTCTAAAGGAACATAAGAGGCCAGCTTGAAATGAAGCCTTGCAAAACAAAGCTGGCCAGGCTATGTTCTTATAAAGTATATAACTGCTGTGTTTTCTTACACACGAGACAATTTTTGCTAGTTGCTATCCTTTCCACTAAAATACAGTATTAAAAATATAACTATATTTGACTTTAGGCTTGTATGAGTAAACCAATTACGAATGTGGTGAAAGCAGTGTAAGCTTTTTTTTTCCCCTTTGACACCCAGACATATATGGGCACACATACACAGACCATATGTAAGGACTTCAAGACAAAGTTATAGGAACACACAACAGGAGCATGAAGCAATAGGACAGGTTTATACTGACACATATCTTCCCCTGAAATCATCCTAAATCCAAATGATCTATTGCAGATTCCTACAGAAAGCAGGAAGAGAAGACAGCACCAGGGATCACATCAAAACATAGAAAGCAGTAAAAGGATATGTGAGAAAACATCATTCTTGTGCTGCTGTCTAAAACACCAAATATTCTCCATTTTGACTCTGGTACCCATTACATAGTACCTGCCACACGTAAGTATGAATATTTTCATCTATGTTCATTTGACTGTTTTGCCCTAGCAGCTCGTCAATGACAGCAGGACCAAAACCCGTCAGCCAGCAGCATTTTCATTCAGGCATTTCGAGGCAGCACTAACAGAGCAGGAGCCCTGCCACAGCCTCAACTGTAACAGTAACAAGCCGAGAGCATATGAGAAAGAAAAACTCATACAGTGGAACAAAACGAAGAAAGAAAGGATGATGGAAAACTTGGGCAAAGAGAAGGCCAGTCAGGCAGTCATTAACCACATTATACCCTTTTATCATTTACCTCAGTCCCTGAGCTTCCCTGGTTATAAAACCAGCATTATATGCTGGTTATAAAACCAGCATTATAACAAAACCATCCAAGTTCATACACTATTCTTTTTTCAGATACTTCTCTGAATGTAGCTAGTTAACCAGAAAGAAGAGATAAGCAGTTAAGAGAAGTACAGGGTCAGACCAAAGCCCTAGCTGAGACCAACAGCCACAGCAAGTCCCTGTGCCCCAGAGCTATGCTAACAGGCTCATCCGTGGGGACCTCCCCCGCTACTGCTCCTAGTCCTGAACCTCCCCGTGGCACCAAGGCCCAGCTCTCTGCCCCCACCGCTGTGGGGCAGCCCCTGCTGCCCTCTGCAGCATTTTGTGACTGGAAGCTCCTCGTTCACCTGGCCCAGTGCCTTCACGGATCGGTCAAGAGTGACTATGGCCTCCCCCTGCACTCTGCTCTCCCATGAGTAGCTCATGTCTCCCCATCTAGAAGGGAGCTCGTAAGGCATCGCCACCCCTTCCATCACTTATGAAGCCCTCTAACTCCTCCATGTCCTTGTTCAGTCACAGAGCAGAGCTGCGCGCACTAGTTACCATGTGACATTGCTGGGATCTTAGCGAGAGGAATAACGATGCCGTCCCGTTCCCACAGATGTTCCCTCCTCTCTTGCTCACTTCCTGATGATGCCACATGCTTTGTTTCATTTACTTATATGCAGAGGATGGGGGTAATCTGCTAGACATATTCTTCTCCTTAAGTAGGTTAAGCAATTCAGAAAACACAGTATAAAGCAGTTCTGGTCAAACGAGTTACATTCCACATCACAGCAGACCTGATATATCATTTAAGTAAAATAGTGCATTACATGCTGCCCCCCATGTATTTTGCCTTTATTTTCATGATATTTACTTACAGTATTTAAAAGTATGGGAGAAAAAAACCCAAACAACAAGTAAGGAGAAAGAAGAAAGAAATTTACGGGAAAGACTGAATTACTTTAAGGATATGGGAGCTGGTAAACCTTTGGAATTTGCCGGGAGAAAGGCTGAGAGGGAAGACAGAAAAGAACAATGCTGAAAAAAATTCAATGACACAGCAATTCCAAATCAAATCTCACTTATTCTTTCCTACTTCTGAGGTTTTACATTTGTGCCTTAATAATCTGATGCTAACAGTGTTTAATCTATGAAATTTATTAAATCAACAACCAGAGGTTTTAGAGGTACAGTTTTATGTAAACAAATTAAGTTGAAACAGTTGGTATAACTGAGAGGAAAATAGAGATAAATGAACCACTGCCAAAAGTAAACAAATTATCACTTTTTACCAACCAGTTTCTGACTGATAGTTTCTCCGCTAGTTTCTAAAAGAGTTGGGCATTCTTGTGCTCAATTTATGTCATTACAAACCAATTCTAAACAAAAACGTAAGTTTCAAAGAGACCTGGAAGTGTGCTGTGCAGACCAAGTGGGCTCTTACACACTGCAGTTGGTAGCAGTGCACATAATGCATAGCAACACCTGAAATGAAGCAAACACTGGCCTTCAGACAAGCAGGTGGCAGGGAAAGAAATCGTTGTAAATCAAGGCACTCCTGCCAAAAGAGTTGTATATACTAAATTATTTATAATTCTGAATTGAACTGAGGCAAATGGAAGATAAATTACATGGCATTTAATCTAAAAATTTCAGCTTTCAAGTGTAGAGAAGAATTAATTTTATAGAAAATGTATTTTGTGAAATGAACTTGGTACCTTTTCTTCAGGAGACCAATACAGATACAGGTGTCTCTACAAAAGATGGGTATTTTTACGTAAAGTCACACTTGCTACCATCGAACATTTGACTAAGAAGCTAGGGCCAAGTTCAAAATACCCAAAGTGGTATGGAAACCATGGGGCTGGACTCACACTGTGACCTTGAAAGAATCCTCTCCATACCATGAAAACAACAGTACTTAGTCCACTATGGGGGAAATACGGGCACCTGTCATCTTTCAATCTACTGCTTGTCTCACCTATAGGATTCATTTGTAACAATTTTAAGACTGGCAGACAACTGTAAGTGTCAGACAGTGGAAACTGATGACAGTAACAGGTTATTCTAAACTAGCAGGTGAGCAGAATACAAGCATACAGTCCACTTTTTACTACAGAAATACAACTACACAGTGAAAGACATTCAGAAGACTGGGACACAACTCTGCAAAGCACTGCCTTTAAAAACAAATCTGGGCCAACCCAAGTCCCTAGGATTAAGCTTCTGCCAGGGGCACAGGGTGACTCCTGGATCCGTGAACGAGGGAGATGGTGTTCGAGTGCTTGTCCTACCTGTGGTCTTGAGGCTGCTGAGGACCCTATGGTGGCAATAACAAGTCCTAGGGACTAAATGTGAATGTAAATGTTGATAAATCGGCCAGGATGCGAAGAGCCAAAAAATTATTAGAGGATCGGAAAATGTGCCTCAAGGAGAGAGACACTCAGGAAACTCAATCAGTTCAGATTAACTACACTAAGGTCACAGTCTATAAATATCTGAATGATAAACAGAAAACGCATAATTGAGAGATTTTTCAGGCTGGGAGATGGAGGTCTAAGGGCTGGAAGCTGAAAGCAATCGAAGTTTAGGCTTGTAATTAAACATACTTTAAGTGGTGAAAGTGATTAAGCTGAAAGAGCTTGCCAAGCACTGTGGTGTATTCTTGATCAGCTGTATTTTAAAATACACGTTGGATTTCCCCACTTCCCATATCCAGGATTAATGGCAGGGAATCCTACTGCCAGTATTGTGCGTGTGGTCAAACAGGATACTCACCAAATTCTCGTCTGTGGCTACCTTTTTGCCCACTGGGTCCCTCATGGCACTGTTTTAACGGCCGTTTCAGACAGAAGCAGTGACATTTTGGGCAAAGTCATTTTGCGTAAGGAAGAGCTATGCTCAGACTTTCTAAAATCATTTTATTCTTCAGTCTAAATAAGATTTATAAAATAAGTGCCAAGCTGACATCTCAAACAAAGAACGTTAGAAATTCATGATGGCCGACACATTCAGGGATGATACTTCAAATACTTTTAATTATTAAGCTTAGTAAGTATGCAAGACTTTTAAAAAACAAATGCATGCTTGCTTTCTCCATATTTTAGAGATTTGGAAAATTTTCGCTCCTATGTTGATCGATGAAGCCCTGGAGGACAAAGTCACTCAACTCAAGAGAGCTAAAAGGTCTGGCAGCAAACAGCACTTTTACCTACATATAAGTGTAACCTGTGGCCTTCTAGACAAAAGGGAAGAGAGTGATGAGTCCTACTTCTGTGCACTCAATTTTTTTTCTGTTGAAACAAGGAAACGCACTGTGTATATGTACTGGAAAGTAAATTTACACTCTTCTCAATAGAGCAAAGCTTAGGGGCATATTCACTCTTACTTCACTCTTTCACTTCACACCAAGTTTTTGACACCTCTCAGGCTCCCTCCTAATTCTTATAGACAAGACCAAAATTATGTAAAAAGAGAGGATTTCAAGCAGAAGAGAGGAAATGTGCAAAAATACATAATTGTGACTGACTGTGAAAGATAGGCTAGGAGACATGTCCCATATAAAATGGTCTGTTACTGCAGTGTTTGCTCTGCTGTGCAGAAACATATTTCTCCTCATCACCAGAAATGTGCTGTAAATGTAAAGTTTCCACTTTGTGAATATTATTAGCCGGCTCTTATATTTAAAGAGTAATTTTAGAAAATGGAAAGAAAACCAGGAGAACCAGTCACCTCATTATGCAGACAACTGAAAATGATGTCATTAGTGACCTACCCCACTTATCCAAATGTTCGCTTTATATTCCAGTCATTTCAGTCAATAAAGATACCACTGGGGCTGATTTGCTCAAAAATACCCATTCACCACTTGTTTCAAAATCATTTTTTTTTCCAGCGCCTCACTGGGTACTAAAACTCAGCATCTGCCAGACACCAATTTTCTCTTTCTCTTTCTCAATGGCTGCTACAGTCCAGTTGCAAACGGTCAGTGCAAACCAAATGAAAATTGAGAAGAAAGGAAAATCTAAAACAACTAAATATTAAAACAAACTGCAATTAGCAGAGTGGTCTCCGAATACTCCTTTCAGCAAATAAGTAGAGTCTACTTTTTAAAACTTCAGAGAAGCTACTTCATTTTTTTCAGAGGAACAGACAATTTATACCTAGACCCTCAGATGACGCAAATCAGCACAGATGAATTGACGTCCACATGTCTTCACCAAAAACATGATTCTTTGAAACAAAATATGTGTGTTTTTTATAACAAGAAAGGCAAATTTTTTAAACTGTTGGTGTGGCATCAGGGAGAAGAACGGTCCTTTAGTCCTCCCTGCTTGCCAGTTTACACCACAAGAGCCAGCATTCCAGTAGTTATTCCCTGTAAATGTAACAGTTCTGTCTAAGGAGCTTTCTACAGCACTTGATCTTACCCAACTGAGGCTTCTGCCTCAGGATGAGATGAATCAAGGTCTAGATAACCCCATTTTTCCTTCCACAGAGGGCACATGTGTAACTAGCTCATATGCAGATATCCAAAGCAGATAGCTACATTTAAACAAATAAATGTACTCCAAAATTATATTTATTCAAATGAGCTTTGAACCTTGTCTTCTATTACTCATAATTATTGTTGTATGCATGCAGTATTTATAATAAATGTATGCTTACCTACAGTCACACTGGAACATCCAGGTAACGTCACATAAAACAGTAAAGAAATAGTAACAGCCATTGCACCTTCAAAAGCATCACCAACACTGCAGACCATTTCTGAGATGCTCACATGCAGATAAGGTTTCTGTATATGGGGATCTGCCTCTATATCATATTACCAACAGTGTTAGCTGATCAGCAATATAGAAAACATCATGAAACCAAATGTATTGATAGAGTAAAAAGTAACAGGATTTACTAACAAATCAAATTCAGAGGCTTCTCCAATTGGATACTGACCGTCAACACAAGTAGCCAGCTGCCCGCTCTACTCTTCTCTGCTCCTTGACCACGTTCACAGTCCCTGACTGCAGCCTGGCACTCTGCAAGACCCGCACCCTAACCCTAAACCCTAACCCTAGCCCTGCGATGAGGGTTGATTTTGCCACCTGCTGTCTTGCAGACAAGAAGTCTTATATCTGGATTGACTGCACACTTTGCCTCTGCCTTCCCATCACTTTTTTACTGATTTTAAAAGTATTCTTTAGCATATTCAGATTTGTATGTGAGAGAAGATGTGGCACCATCATTGCCATCTTTCTAAAAAACCCTCGCACCCCTACAAAAAACAAGGCAAGAGACACGCAGTAATCTCAATCACTGCTGACTGTTTTACCTCCTGCAGCATAAAGTGACATAAATCTTTCACCCCAACAGTCATTGTACTGGAAACGAATTTTAAACAAATTAATTGGATTGACCAAAAAAAGAGATTTGTTATTACAATGAGGACACTAATGAGTATCATAACCGTAATCACAATAACATACGATCTGAATGCAATCATCACTCAAAAGCTCTAACAAATGTTTTTAAACAATATATCAAGAAGCATTAAAGGAATTTTCATTTTTGAGATTTCTGAGGTCTATTTAGGAGCTCCAAACATAAAATATCACAGTGGAGTGGTCTTCTATGTTAAACAAAATCAGTTTTTGTTTAATAATTATGATACAGAAGGCAGTAAATAAACGGTCTCAGAAAAAAATACCCTTTATCCTATCTTTTCAGGTGACTGCTCAGCAATGTGGAAATTCACCAAGACAAGTACAAGAAAAAAATATCCAACTAACCAAAAACAAACAAAAAACCAAAACCCCCAAAATAAAACCAATAACTAACAGTCTACTCATCTACAAAGACCGAAGGCCCTAGAGCCAACCATTACCCTCAAGGCCAATTGTACTACAGTCCTGTGATAAACAGTCCTGCACAGCTACAATGCTTAGAAAAAAAATAGCTATAAAAGTAAATAAATCAGGAACACACATCCTCATCAGCAGGAGTGAACATGATATGCAAGGCATAGAAATATTACCAGAAAATGAAATTTTGCTTACCCATCATGACTAAGATTTGCTACTTGTCAAGATAACAGATCCATCAGATTACAAAATACAAGACACCTAATTAAAAAAAAAAATCAATCACACACAGTGCCTGAAGCCAGGCACATTAAAGTGGTAACTACTTGGCATTGTTATAATGACTGGTCTACAGTTGCATTGATCATGAAAGTGCTGTTAAAATCCTACAGCAATCATAACTGACAACATAGTAAGCTGAATTATAGTGATAACAAAATAACTAGTTTCATTTTGGCCCTATAAAAGAGAAATTAAATATTTGTTTTATTAAAATCAGAAACAACAACAATGGGATGTCTCTGTAACTAGGCTAAGAAATGACAAATGTGTTACTGCCTGACTAAAAGCTACATTCCTATTATCAGGACAAAATAGGAATTCTGCAGCAGTTTTCTGTCCTATAAAAATATACTTTACAGCACTGAAGAAATTAAAACAAAAACACGAATTCCAGTTAGCATTGTACAAAAAATTTACTGCAGTGATTATTATCCTCATACTCTCCAACTTCAAGGATGTTTTGGATCTTTCAATTAGGTACAAGTTGTTGTTCATGTACACAAAAAGTTGCAGAAGAAACATTTTAAACACATTATTAATTTCATATCAACCATGTTTCTTATTTATGTGTTCTTATCACCTATGCTTAATGCTAAAATTATTACTTTGATTAGCTTGATTACTTTATCAAGCTGGCCATTACACTGAAGCTCAAGATACTAAGAACACTTGAAAATGCATGCATTTCTTATCATTTTATTAAGCAAATATTTATCAAAGCAGTTTCAGGTTATCCTGACATCCGAAAACAATGCAAAAAGCTCCCATTGAAGCATTATATATAATCTTTAGTGGTAAATGTCCTTAAAGGTTTGTGTAAAATGTGCCATTTTCTTTCATACTATCGTTACTGTCAGAAGACTCCTGATTTTCATAGTAGCTTTGCTGTTGAGGCCATACCACTGTAAATCTAAGAAATAGGGAAAATCATCATCAATTTCTTCTACAATTCTCTTGCCATCAATCACATTTGCTGTGAAGAAAAGTAGCATGAAAAGATCTCTAGTATATGTACTTATGCAGTAACTCAAAATAACTAGCACATTGTACACTCAATAATTTATTATTTCTGTTTTGTTCGGCCAAGATCTATTTTCTAAGTTTATAGTCCTGCATCAGTATACTTTGTCTATAGTAAGTTAGGTGACTTGATCCCTTCATTTACTATAGTCATTATATTTAACAGAAATGTCTGCTTTAAATAAACAATAACAATCAAAAGTTACCATGGCTTTAAAAAACAAACAAACAACCCCCCCCAAGCTTTTATAAGCTAAAAAGGTGTCAGTCTGCTCATTCAGGATATTTCTAAAGAAAAACCTAAAGCTGGAAATTGCAGGCAGGAAGAATACAATGTGCATTATATGACACAAACTGAACACTAAGAGCTGAAAACACAGAACAAAGTGAAGAACTGCAGTCGGATTTTTTTCTCTTCTCTACAAAAAAGCTCTGGGCAGTGTGTGGTACACAAAGCAAAAACCCAAATCCAGACAGACTCTTTGAACAGAGCATCCAAAAATGATGGAAGACTTTGCAATGCGTCACCATCAAATACAAAAGGAAAATACAGTGAATTACTTGGGACCTCCAGATTCCTAAGCCTGGAGGACAGCGTCTAGTGGGGCCCCCCCCACCAGGGATCAATACTGTGCCAGCACCACTTCACATTTAACATCTTCATTAAGAACCTGGAAGAAGGGAGAGCAGGCAAGGCTGCTGATGATACAAAACTGGGAACAGTGGCTGATGCACCTGAGGGCTGTGCTGCCATTCAGAGGGACCTGGGCAGGCTGGAGAGGTGGGCAGAGAGGAACCACTTCAAGTTCTCTAAGGAGAAGTGCAGGGTCCTGACCCTACGGAGGAACAACCTCCTGCAGCAGGACAGGCTGCGGCTCACCTGCTAGAGAGTAGCTCTGCAGAGAAGGACTTGGGAGCCCTGGTGGACAACAGGGTCACTGTGGACCAGCAGTGTGTCCTCGTGGCTGAGGTCATTGGTCTCCTGGGCTGTACTAGTGCTGGGTCCAGTCTTGAGCTCTCCAGTACAAGACAGACAGTTTTACTGGAAAGAGTTCAGCAAAAGGCCACTAAGACAATTAAGGGAAAGGAACACCTTTCATGCAAGGGAAGCCTGAGAGCTGGGACTGTTCAGCCTGAAGAAGAGGGTACTGAGGGGATCTTATCTATGTATCTAACTCTCTAAAGGGCATGTGTGTACAGAGGATGGGACCAGACTCTTCTTAGGGACACAGCAAGAGTCAATTGGCGCAAAAAGAATACAAGCAATTCCATTTAAACACAAGAAAAAGTTTGTTTACTTTAACAGTTGCCAAATGTTGGAACAGCTGCCCAAAGAGCAACACATCATGGAGTCCTCGTCCTTGGAGTTTTCAAAACTGGGCTCAACACATCTCTGAGCGACCCGCTCTTGGTGACCCTAATGTGCACAGCAGGTTAGATGATCCCCAGAAATCCCTTCCAACTTCAACTAATCTATGATTCTGTGAAATTAAGGGGGTTGCTGAAACAAGATATAAATTGTTTACTAGCAGTGGCACTAGTTTGATGACTCCCTAGGCATCAAGAAAAATATATTAGAAAGCATGTGAAAGGTCATGAAGGGGCAGAAACAAAATAGGAGAGAACAGCTTGGGATGCTTTACAGTTGCCTCAAGGAAATGATGACACTTGGGAAATAACATAGGCCAAATATATAGGCCAAATTAAGTGTAGGATTTTATGACAATGGTAAGGAAAATACAAAAAAAAAAAAAAAAGGGGGGGGGAAAGAAAAAAAGAAAGAAAGCTTCCTGGAGGAGTGAAAAAATATACAATGCATTTGTTTCCAATGGAAAGAAAAAGCTATCTAGTTGTCAAAAACTAACATTATCACTTCTCTAAGATTCCCAAAATTTCTAAACAGACTTTTATGTGTATGCATTAACTTCTGATCCATCTATATATGGTATACCTGAGCCAAATTATTACATTCAGGGGGATCTGAATTTAAGTAACTGATGAAGCATTATGCTTTTAGACACAGCATCACTAACATAATTCTCAGACCAACTGGTGAGTGTATCATATTATGTTATTAATATTCTTAGAGAAAATGCTTCTGAAATCAGACTCTGATCCATATTTAAAGTTATTAAACTATAAATGACAGCACTAAAAGCTGGGCTTTATTGCAATATGACCCGCTGCTATTTCTTTCAACACAAAAGAAAACAGGAAGCCCTGCTGCAGGCCCGCAGTTCCTGCCAGACAATATAATGAATACCACAGGGACATGAATGCAGGTTCAGAATCAGTCTTTTATTCTTCTGGAAAGGAAAAGAACAGGGAGTTCTGCCTTACTGGTAACAGCGAGAATATTTTACTCTGCCCTGCTCCTGCCAGAGAGTGGGGCCTTTGCAGCCTCCTCAGGAACATCGGCTTTCTCTGCCTGCACAAATGCCTGTGCCTTCCCTCTCTTTCCTGGGTCAAGGTTTTTGAAACTAGCGGTGCCCAATTTTAGAAGCCTTAGACCAAGTCTAATTCCACTTCCCCGTACCTGTTTGATCTCTACTTTTTTGGTTCTTAAATGTCCACAGCCTCTCATACAGCCATCAGAAACAACCGAAAGATTCTGAATGCAAAAAACATACAACAGAACGGATGGGGCGAACAACGACTTGAGCCTATTTGAAAAGATTTGGGATCCCGGGAGCTGCTAGTGCAACATGCACATCTATTGGCAAGGAAAAAGTAACAGTTGCAAACGGTGTTATCTAAAAAGATCTCACACACACAGTCTCTTCCCCAAATGTTACGTATTTTTCCTACGGATTAAACACGCGAGAGCTGGCGGCGCGCTCCACACTCGGACTCGTTGTGTGAGCAGGCCTCGGGAAG
>NW_010577785.1:168682-189579 GCF_000705375.1 Tinamus guttatus
CAAACCCCGCAGGGCCAGGGAAGGGCCCCTCGGGCAGCACGCGCCACTGAGGCTGCCCTGGTCGGGAAACCTGGCATAGAAACGAGCCCAGCACCATTCATTTGTTCTGAGGGGATCCACGACCCTGTTCCAGCCAGGACGTCGACAGGGATCCTTCATTGCGATTGTTTTCACACTTGCTTAGGAAAGGAAGATGTGTGGGACGCTGATTGAACAGCTTCTGGAACATGTGAGCGGCAGCAGCTGCGGGGTCGTGCAGGCATCTGTGTTCTGCGCAATCGCACGTTGCAACCTGAATTCCTGCAGAATTAGGGGAACTTGGGGATCAAAGCCCTTCATTTACCTTAGCTGACCTATGAGAAATATATGTATTTAAGAAATGGCTCCAAGAGACGTCAGAAGTTACCTCTGCAGGTCATATATGAGAGTCCCTACTTTCAGTTCCTCAGGATTCATTTGGATTTCTTGAAAATGTCATTATTTTATAACAGAACTTCATATTGCTTGCCACTATTAATGTCTATATTGGATTTAACTGCTGTCAATCAGCACTCCATACTGACAACCCCAAGCATTCCAAAATTACATAACAAATCCCAAACTTTAATTTTAAATAAGATTTTTTTATATTAAAAGTCTGTGTCTAACTCCTCTCTCTCTCTCAAAAAAAAATAGCATTAGTTCATCCTTTCAAGTATGGAAACCTGGAGTTTTTATTTTAAATGCAAGTGAAATGTTCAGTAATGATAGGAGCCTAGGACCTGGAGGATGAAAATGGCAAGTTGAGTGACTCATGATTAAGACTTCAGATTTGACATGACAGAAATGCCAGCACTGCACTGCTATTTACTTTGCAGTGAACAGCAGAAATAATACCCAAATGATTTCAAAGACAAAATTCAGCTTTATGTAACACCTCTGGACAATAAGAAGCAATATAAATATACATTCTAAGTCTGAAAACAAAACAAACAAAAAGATTTAAAATTAACTGTAGAAAGCTGTAAGCCATCTAAATGGCAATTATTTCCAAGGCCTAAAATAACTTACCCTTCTCCAGCAACCTCCATGCTGGAAAGGGAGAGATGACATTATTATATTAACCATCCCTTAGCTACTGCTTGTTAGTGTGAGCAGCAAGCCATTCCATGGGAGTCACAGGCAGACAGCTGCATTCTCAAATAATAATCAATTTGTGACTGCTTTTATGTAGTCTTCAAGATTGAGACCAGCAAAGGAGTTTACAGGAAGCTGTGTATCTGCATACTTGTAAAATGTTTTTTTTTTTTTTACACTGGACTGACACAGTCATAAGATTATTCCCTCCTCTCCCACCTTGAGCAATTGTTACAACTGGAATTTCAAGTAAAAAAAAGCCAAGTGAAAACAACAGATGCAGCACAGAAATAGTATCACATATTTCAGAATTAGTGGTTGCCAGTGAACAAGTAATTACACCCTGCAGCACGACATATAAGCAGAATCATAGAACATTGTAGGCTTAAGCAACTTTCTTCGGTAGGTACTAGAATAGTCATTTGCAAAAAAAATACAAAACCAATATTTACGTATTCTAGGCTTTTTTATTATTATTCTTTTTTACATCTGCTCACAACAGCAGATTTTAGTTAGGTATTTGGACCCATACTGTGAAAATTCCCGCTAGTGTAGACTTGACAGGAACAAACATGAAAAAAACGTTTTTTTCCATTACATAAAGACTTATTTTTCGTCGCTCATATGTTTTAGCATATGCTATTGACTGAATTTGGGTATGCATCGTTTGTTTAGGATTTTTTTTTCTTTTTTTAAACTTTAAAGAGGACATATAGCAATTTTTATTTAATAAACCTATCTCAGGAGACCTTCTCAAAATATATTGTTTGATGGTACTGGAAAAAAACAAAAACCAAAACAAAGCCAATGAACAAGAACTATCAATTCTGTAGATTAATACTGCAAGGAGGATCAGAGACAAACATGATGACCAAAGATGATCAAAGCTGTAGAAAACAGACTGATCAGCCTGGACAAGAGTCAGTTGAGTAAAAACTGATAAGCCATACTCCATAATTCATGCAAGACACAGAGAGGATGGCCAAGGAATGAGAGGAAGAGAGATCTACAGACAGCTGCACTCAGATATCAAGTGCAGTGCAGGAAACTCAGTGAGCTGTAAGCGGCTCAACATGGAGGAAGCGTTAGCAGAAGAAACGCATATTCCTGCCCTGTTTATACATCTGCTTATGGCCAGCTCTTGACACAGGATATTGAACTATAGGAACTTCATGTCTGTATAAAAATGTAAAAAAATCACCAGAAACACTCATTCTCTCTGATTGAACAAACAACATTTGATGAACTGTAAATAAACTTCCACTTTTGACAATCCTTGGCTATATCTCAAAGCTCAAGCTTTGGACAAGGCTCCTTCTAATTCTGAAGTGATAACTACAAAGCTGGCAATCCTTTGGTCCAAAGCTGGTCCTTTCATTTGTGCCTCTGTATTAATAGCTATCATCTTCCTTACGGCTTCTGAGTAGAAAATATGAAATCAAGAAAATTATGTCTGAAACAGTGATGCAAAACATGAATCAATCCAATCTTAAATTGTACTATCTGAAAGCACTTTCATTCATTAGTTGGACACACTTCATACAAAATACCAAGAAGGGCACTACCTGAAAACTGTCTTAACTCTTCATACAGGGCACTACCTGAAAACTGTCTTAACTCACTGTATATTAGAAAGGGTTAATCTCCCAATCTAGTTTTTATTTTCTATTGTACAGAATATTGGGATCTTCCAGTCTTGAGCTAATATGTGGGAGTCCAATATGGGTACAAAATTTAAGTTGTGAGATTCTAAGTACCAACACAAGGCAATTCAAGAGACTTCACCGATGTCAAGGACTGGTTAAAGAGTCGGTAGCTCTGGCCTCTGAACTAGTTTCCACTCCCTTCAAATAGGCTTTGGAGCTCTTTCTTGCACAGAAGTTGTGAAGGAAAATTTAGACCCACCAAAATAGTCCCCCTGCCTGGGATTCTTTCACATGTCCTCTTGGAAGACGCCCTGAACGCTGGGTGCTCACCAAATGACAAGAGTGTCCATGCAACGTCCAGTTGTGCTTCCCCTCATGCAGGTTAGAAGCCTCCTTAGAGCTGGCAGCAAGTAACATCCCTGCAGCTGCACAGAGAGGCTGCCTGCCAGACTGGCTGCCTGCCTGATTTTCCTAAAAGTTTTGATGTAATTATTCAATTCCACATAACACTTCAACACTGTAGATTCAGCATTTTTTCTTCATTGTAATTTGCCAGAAATTTTCTACTTGGTCTTTCTCAAGTTATTACTTAGTATGGTTGAATAAATATTTTTGCAATGCATAATTAAATTACTGAATTTGTCCTTCTTAATGCTCAGAGTCTTACATATTCATCATTCAAGCTTATTTCATTTTTTTCTCTTTATTTGTAATACAGAGTTTACATTAACATTCAGCAGTAAAAACCTGACTTAGGTTTGCTCACATACAGACAGGATTTTAAAGCCACAAGGGATCATGATTAACATCATGCCTGAAACAGAGCAGTTCCAGACAAAAACCTGATCCCCGACTTCTTGATTAGTTGAACTATCTTTTTCTTCCTTTTAAATTGTGTAGTTCTATTATTATAATTTGGAGCACTTCATCATAAAAGTCCGAACATTTCAAACTCCTGAAGGAGAAGCATAAATAAGAGTAATACATATTACAGAGGAAAATATACTATAAAACACAACCCCTTTGGGTATGTCTACACTTTTCAAAAGATTATTCTTATAGAGTTACGTATTTTGTAAGGGAAAGATGGAGAACAATGCTTAACACAATCAACTTCAAAACAAATAAATGCTGAAAATAAATATTTTGGCATCTTACCTCCTCCTCACCTTTCCATATATTACACTGGTCAGCCTACAGAAAACCTTTACACTGTTAGAAGTGGGCACTCTCATACACACCTAACACTTCTCTGCCTTTATTAAGTCTGGTCAGAGTTCTCTCAGTTCTCCACTGTGAAAAATTATCCCAAGGCATTTTTTTCCCTTCCTGAATGTGTTGCTTTGGGTAAGGCTTAATAACATTATTTTCAAATAACATAATCTAAGAAGTAACCTCCAAACCACAATACAATTAATAGTTTCTCAGTAACTTCTACATGAAAGCAGATCAGATAAGTTGATTTCCATTAGACTCACGCACCTTTCTTAGAATTGCATCTAGACTAGAAATTCAGCTCACTCTTTTGCAGTTGTGACATATTTTCATTACCAAAATGACTTAAAATGTAGACCAGTACTGAATTTCATTGCTTGGCATGTACTAATACCCATTTATTAAAATTTTAACCAAATAACATTTTTATACCTTTAGTGACTCTACACACCATAACGGCCCTCAAAAAGTGTTGTCCTTTAGTGAAAAAATTATAAATCTTATAAGGAAAGATAGGAATTTAATATGTAAGAGCCTAATGGGCCTGTAATAAAACCTGGTACATTTCTTTCTTTTTCTGTG
The DNA here is from genome assembly GCF_000705375.1 of Tinamus guttatus. The sequence goes on from NW_010577785.1 coordinate 173,242, forward strand.
TTGTTGCTCTTTAAATTGCTCTATATTGATACAGGATTGTCTATATTAATTCTGTATCAAAGCCATTGAGATTCAAGCTTACCCTGATATGAGATATTCTATCATGCTGTCTTCTACCAGCTACAGTTCACCCAAAACCTTTTTTATTTTTTTTTAACTGGGTCTAGTGCACTTTGAAAACAAATAGGAACGAGCATCCTCATGCAGAGTCACAGATGTAGAGCAAAACATATAGATGAGATATGCGGAGGAAACCATACCTAAAACTCCTCCACTCATGACTTGACCACTAGTAAAGGATGCATAGCTGACATGAAGAAAATTAATTCACTCCACACTAATTCCAAGGAATTGCAATTTTAAGGATTTAAAGCCTGTGTTTAGAGACTTTACCATGCAGATGGAAGAAACTATGCTACATATTTAGTCTCTGACCTAAATATAACATACAACAGAAGACACACGTGATTAAATACATGTCTACTAATCTTTTTTCCATAAATATGATACAAAAGTATATCCCTTTGTATATATTTTTAACTTTTTACTTTGTTTTTTCCGTTACTTGTGCCCTAAGTAACAGACTTGTACTCATATATTCTGAAATCAAGGGGGAGTATATTAAAAACTGTGATCAAAAAATCATGTACTTACTCTAAATCTATTAAGTAAAATTAGAATCTCTTACATGAAGTTTTATTTTGCTATTTCTACTGGATATATTCTTTATATTTGAGATTTACACAAGGAGCAATATATTTTAATGCATATTAAATAGAACTGTCAAAGTTTTAATAGTATGAGCACAGGGTGACACACTATGTGTGGTCTGTCCCCCTCACTACGGTTGTACGCAGGAAGGACTTACAAAGCATGTGAGATCTAGTCTACACTGACCTCCTTATGGCACATTTGGAAATCTAGGAAGTAAGGCAGCAAAACAAATTTGATATATGCATTTTAAACTTTACAGTAATGACTGATGGACTAATGTGTTTTTCTTGGTGTTGGTTTAAATAACGTGCAGCCGTTAAGCAAGTTGGTAATTTCTTTTCAGTCTCCTCCTTAGTCCAGGAAAGCAAGTGCTGCCCTACACCATGGGCCTACGTACCCAAGTATACGTGCTGCTGTTGAACCCATTTAATCTTACAACAGACTTCAAAAGATCTCACATGATAATACATATATGGCTACAACTGCAATTTCCCAGTCTCACCGTTTGAAATATGTAGGGTGTTATTGTTTTAATGAGATGTTTTTAATGATAAGTTTTATCATTAAAATATGGGAACTTGATCACAAAAAGAAAATAATAAAGTAGAAGCAGTGTGTATTACAATACAGGATAAACAGTTTTTTTTCATTAATCTTGAAAGGTAGTTATGGTATCAGCAGTTCAACCAGTTGGCAAGCCATTTTCCATCCTATTCCATAGGGCTTAAGTTGTGTAACACATGGAGCTCAACAATACTGGATGAATATGTGATCACATGGTCTGCACAATATATAAGAAAAAACAGCTAATAAAAGAGCAAGGAGAATCCAAAAATCACAAGCCTGCTGCCATTGATGGAGCTGGGTAGAAGGGATGGCTGCAACACAGCTATGCCAGTTACAAGCGCACAGCACCAGCACCTTCCGCCCCGTGAGGCCTCCATCCCACCTACAGAGCATCCTGCCCTTGAAACTACACAGGGCTGCAGCTCTCACCAGAATCTACTCCACCATATTTCAGTGTCCTACTTGAAATTCTGTTCTAGGGCAGCCCAGAAGGCTGATGAGGATTACTGCCGACCATAACTAGCATCTGTGCTACAAAGGGACAGGGACTGACACCATCAGAGAGGCTCTTCTTCCTTGTGTGACCGCAAAAGAACTATTTTCTTCATGTGGGCTTGCAAATCGCACACACTTCTCTCAGCCACTGAAACTCGGCACCTTGTTGGCCAGAACAAGCCCCATTTTCCACCCCGTGGACTTGGGCCCCCACGGAGCAGCACGCGGGTAGCCAGGCCGAAGCGACAGCCGCCAGCCGCAGGTGCCTGGCAGCGCAGGATGCTGCAGGCCTGGGATGGGCCCACGTGCTGGGACACCCTCCCCTCTTCCCCCTACACATCCCATGGCTGTGGGGCAGCTTCTAGGAGCCCTTCATGCCAACTCCGTGCTGAGGAGTTACTTGCTTTTCCCACCTTCTGTCACAGGAGTCAAGGCTGGGGATGGTCTCACGGGGAAAGCGGCGCCCTGGGAGGCTGGAATCACAGTGATTTAGGTACGTTCCGGTATAACTTCCCAAAATGCCAAATTCAATCTTAATGTTAACTATCTGTCAAGGCATTATGTAACATGCCTACTTTCGGGTAAGTTATTGGCACAAAATTTCCCTATTTAGGTCCTCATTAGCAAAAGAGGATTATCAAAAAACACTGTCTTGGCTGTTCCTCTATCTCAGGGGATACTCTAAGAAATTTTCATTATACATTTTCACTGTTCTTTTTCTTTTTTTTCCCTCTCTCTCTCAAATCAGTATTTTCTGAAATGTAATTCTTAAAATCCTTTTTTCATAAATACAACTAACATCCCCTAAAATGTCCTAAGACAAAATGTGTCCTTTTAGTACAGAGAAATTGAAAAGCAACATGCCAATTTAATGATGTGAAATGAATCCCTAATATAGAAATACTTTTTGCATTATTAATATTTAAAATGACTTTTCTGTGCACAGTAAGTCTTCCTACTCATTTTATAATGCTGCTTTGAAACAGATGAAAGCATTTTGTTGCTTCTCTGCTTTTTATTCCATCTTCACACATAAAATGGTGCAATGAATGTTCACGCATAAGTTTTAAATTTCAGTAAAAAAAAGGTTACAGAAAATACTGTGTGGGATATTAGTACACACACTTGTGCAAAACAACAGATATTCATGGTCTGCATTTTGGAGTTAAGCAAAAATATTCATTTGAAGCCAACAGTCATTTACATACTGATACTTTGCCACAGAGATAAACATTTCAATGTATCTTTCATGGGCAATTACTTTTTTTTTTCAGGATGTGTATATTTACTTTGAATATCTATATAGAAATTAAAGTCTGCTTATTTGAGAAATTTAGGTATTTAAAAAGCAGCAAAGTCTGCACACTTGGCTGTTATGGTTGGCACAAGAAGGATAGAAAACTGACCTTCCTCTTTTTGGGGGCTACTCAAACCTCATTTATCTTCAGTGTACAGCTCTACCTCCTTGTAAGGCTTTTATAAGTTTATAACAAGTATTTCAAGGTAAAAATCAAAGATTTCCCACAAATTCTAGATTCAAAGGCCTGTGTGCAAGCTGATATCAGTGGCAAACCGTGCAGGCAACCTGCTAGCCTGGAATGCCAACACTTGCACATCCTGTGGAGGTGAACATATGTTTTCCTCCTCCACCTTCTAAGTTTCACGATTTCCCTCGGTGTTTGTCACATTGAGATTTCTGGAAGAGCAGATTTAAGATACTGAAGAAAAAAAAAAGTGTGGGTACCTTGGGAAAGGTAGGCGAGTGGGGAGAGAGCAGCTTCATGTAACCACTCACCCTGCAATCACATACGCCTTTGCAAAAAAATTCAAGGTAAAATGAGACTGAGCTATAGAGTTCACAGGGAACACAGTGAAAACAAACAGTAAGTGTTCCTATGGGAGAAAAATAGTGATTTTTACACCAGTAATTTCTGTAAGTGCATGAGTCATCAAATATAAAAAAAAATAGTTCTGGGGAACTAATTACATGTGGGCAGACATTTCAAATAATCATATAATATTTTTAGTATCTGATGAACACCAGCTCTGTATGACCTCGGTTAAAAAGAAACACAGAAAATCTGAGCGAGCTTAATCATGCACTCCTTCACCCAGGCTTGCAAAGAAGGGGAATGAACAGCTTCAAATAATGGGACACTTCGAATGTCAATATTATTAGCTTTACTGAAAGAGGAAGAGAAGAAGAAAAGTATCATATGAAAGACATTCACACAGACTAATCTCTGAGACTGCTCCTTTAAGGACATTTTTTTTTTATAACAGGTGGTGAAGCTGAAACAGGGACATAATTTTCATCATAGCACTCAGTTTTCAAACAGTTATAAAATATTACTACAGCAGCAAAAGTTAAAAGTAATGGGTGTATGAGATTCTCTCGCACATAATTGCAAGTATTCCAAAACCAATTTGTCCACTATAGCAGGAAGGAAAGAGGAAAAAAGGAAAAAAAAAAAGAAAAAAAAAGAATGAAAGGTTAGAGGAGAAATAAGGGCAAGCAGACACAGCCAAGAAAACTCCTGTTTGCACCAAAGACGACTTCAAGATTTCTCCTCGAGTCGATCACCACCTTGTGCTTCACCCCGCCACCTCCCGCTACACACGCGCACACAGAAGGGCTTGCGGGGAGCACCAGGCACCAGTGGTTTATTCCTGAACCCTCGCTCATGCACCAGAACAAAATGCTGCTGCTCTGCAATACCAGGAATCAACAGGTAGGCATCAGTTTTTCAAGTTACAAAATTGCTTAAACCAAAAGACATTTTAAAATACTCACATCACCAGAGAAGATAACTACACTATGCAGCCCACATTAAGCCACAGCAAATCACCATCTTTCTTACAGATTTTCAGTTGTTTTCTCACAGTAAAAATTTTCTAGTGCTTCTACCACTATTTAGTTCAAATTTTGGTAGTGTTGACAATAGTCCATGGCAATATGGAAACACAACTGTATATGCTGTGTCACACCAAAAAAAGTGCCATTTAGGGAGGGGTTTCTTAATTCTTTTTGCCAGTACTTTAGTGGGTCCTTTAATATGACTCTGCTTTCAGTCTTTTCAAGGAAAAATTGCACTGTATTCCCTTGGTTAATGATGTTATCACTCACTATCAAGATGCCAAACTTGAATTCAATCCATTTTTCTGCATCCTTTTGCTTTTTTTAATTTTTATTATTTTTTTCCTCCTTCCCTCATGTTCTCATTTCACTGTCACATCATCCTCAAAGCCCCATAAGCTGGGGATGCTGCAGGCCCATAGCACGGGTTCAAAAAAGAAGTCTTCATTAAGCCCGTGTTTCAAAGCCACACTCACTGTCAAACAGGTTCTCATGAAATCTACTCCCTACAAGAGCAAATAAGTGGGACAACTAAATAAGTGCAATTAGAGTAAGAAGTCTGCCAAAGTCTTATAAGGCCTGCCTCCAAATACACTGCATTATCTTGAGTGTGTTGCTATTGTTATCCCAAATTTAAGAAACTGAAAGATATGCTAAGAAATCTTTCTTTTAATTCCAGTGAGTGGATTTTTACAATGCAAGATTTTCACCTTTTTTTTTCTGTTTAGCTAATTTGTTACCCTTTTTTAAACTTTTTTTTATGTTATTGCTTTTCTTAAAGTATATATCTATATATATTGTTCCATCTTGAGACCAAAGCATTTCCTTAATATGATACTGGGAGGTAATTCACACTGACATACACATAACACATGAACGCACACATATGTAAAGCACACATTATATGTATGTGCAGTCTGTATAACTTACAGGTTTACATACTTAAAAAAGAACATTTTCAATATGCCTCTGTTAGGGAAGGCAGGTTAGTTCAGATGAAAAGCCTGCAAACTTCAGAACAAGGATAATAAGTGGATGACAACTCATCATCCACAGAACAGAGAATTACAGGAACATAATTTCTCACATACTTCAAATTCTTCATAGGAATTCTCTGGTACCTATAGAGTATGTTATGGCCAAGAAAATACCCGCACATATATGCACACTATGTGTATTCCAGAGTATGCCTACTCCTAAAAATCAGTTTGGCAGACAGCTCTGTGCTTCAGACTGCCCAATTATAACAAAACAAACATGAATACCCAGAAAATGAAGAGGTAACATCTGCTCACTCATCATCACCAGTCTGTCATCTTAAAGAGTATGGCTAGCAAGCTGATGATAAAGCAAGAGGGAAAGGATTTGGATTCACTACCTGATAAGTAATCTTTATTGGCATTCTTGACATTTATTAATCTAATGCTGCATCACACTGCAAATCCTGCCTTTTTCCCTCCTTTCCATTAAGCAGTGGGAAGCTTCTAAAACTACAGCTAGCCCCGCACACACTATTCATTAAAATTATATAATTCTTAAAGCTTTTATTTCTCATCATTATGGAGTTATACTTCGTGTTTTTTTTTCTTCACAGCATCTCCTGCATTCACAATTGTTAAGTTCATATTTTATCATTACAGAAAGTACAATTAGTCCAGAGTTCTTTAATCAAAATATTTAAGAGTCCCAATCCTGCAATGCCCTTCTTAACACATTGATCCTAGCTCGAGTGAGTTTGGAAGTAGTTCCTTAATACTTTGTTTTGCAATAGGGATTCCTAAAAATGTAACAAAAACAAACAAACAAACAAAAAAAACAAAAAAGGCAAAAAAAACAAACAAAAAACAAACCAAAAAAACCCACCTCACCTATGACGCACTTTCAAGAAAAGACACTGAAAGGTCATTACATCTCAAAGTTGCAACCAGTTGGAGTTTGGATGAATTATGAGAAGGAGTATTAGTAGGTTAAAACTCTCATCTAAAAAGATAGTTTAAAAAAATCCCTGTGAAAGAGATGGCTAAAAATGAACCGGACACCTGTATAAATTAGTGATAAGCTAGTGATTGGTTTACAAAACATAGTCCAAAAAGTCCTTTTCCAACTGTGTCACAACACAAGGGAAAACAGACATTCAGTTCATCTGTATGCAAATGCACTTTTTTTAAAAAAATTTGTGTATGTATGTATATACTGTTTTGACTTAACACTACAAAAGCTTACATAGACAAACAAAGACTATTCTGTGTTCCAAGAAGTTTAATGGAGTGCCACCCTTCTTATACAGATTCTGTGCTATGACTGTCATGTACACACTAATGAATTGTTTTTCTGAAAACCACAGTAAAATCTGTAACAACAGTTTTGGGAAGCATAAGATTTTGCTGATTGTTTCCATTATATCAAATTCAGAATATGCTGTATTTAAAGTTATGACTGACTTTAACTGCTGAGCCATTTGCTAGATAAACTATTAGCATTCACACCTGTTCCCACTTACAGATTTTACTTAGATGGGTGAACCCCCTAATCGTGATTGTGATTATAATCAACAGGCTGCTCACTGTGCGCATTTTTCTCTCTTTTTTTTTTTTTTTTGCCTACCATGTTGTTTATTAGCTGTGACTGGGTCATTTCATATGCAGATATTGCTATTTTAGCACATCTGCTAACACCAAAATAAGCAAAGATTAAAAAGGAAAAAAAGTTACTCAGCCTGAAATAAGAGCATTATGCATGAAGTTAATCAGAGATATTTAATCAGCAAAAACTCCATATGTAATCAAGTCCTTAAAATTTGATTATCTTGTCTACTGGAATTGATTTGATCGCAGTCCCATACGGCTACAAATTCATCTCATTTCTATTTGATTTACATTGTTTCTTTTAAGTTTGGTAATATATGGTCTTAATCTGTGCTTGCTATTTTAGCAACAGTCATGCAATTGGGTTATTTCCCTCCTTTTATTCCAGCATCCGGGCCAATAGATTTAATTATTAGCTCTTTCCTAAATCAACAACTGTTTATTAAAGTTATTAACTTCTACTGTGTATTATAAATATAATAAAGTTATTAAATGATCAAAATATGAAAACTTGAAAAATATTCACTTAAAATTATTCTGTGAAAAATACAATAGAAGGCCAGAACACTTGGACAAACCGTTTTTAAAGAATGTGAATGACAAGCTATAAAGCCAAATAAAGACAAGTATCAAAACCAGGGGATTTCAATAACCAGGAGGTTATTGAAAAATAGTAAGATAGGGAAAAGGATGCAAAAAATAAGCAGAAGGGAAGAAGGAGAGCTGGGTAAGGCGCCGGGCTCGGCGCTGGGCTCGGACGTTTCCCAGGCGAGATTCCCAGATGATGGAGACGCTCCGGCCTGGTCCCTGCCACAGGTGGGTGCTGCGGGCTGCTATGGAGAAGTGCTAATATTCATTATGTGCCGTGATTCCACCTCCTGAGCTGCCAGGTCATGAACTTCATGGGCACAGCCGCTCTCATGAGCCACGAAGGGCAGGATCGCAAGCGGTCCAAAGTAACGAATACAGACTCTAAGATGCGATTTTGACAACTCCAACTGCTTCAGCCTCCCAAGCTTAAAGTTAATTAGGGGTGGCACTTTCCTACTGCAGATGGTTGGGCAGTGATAATCCCACAGGAAGTCGCAACCCTTACTGCTATGGCCGCTTGGAGGAGACCCTACAACCAGCAGGTTAACAAGGGCCTCATTTTGTTACATACTAGGCACGCATACACCCACAGCACAGAGGATATCATCTAGTTGTATCTGTGGATTTGCAATGCGTGTAATGTGCTACTTTTATTTAGTATCGAGCCTTTGGACATAATCAAATATCACAATAGGAATGACACGAGTCTAAGCAGTCCTCTGAACACCTCCCGCTGCATCTTGTTCCTGTAGATACACCATCAGCTGCCAGTCTTCCTGCCAATGTAGCAAGATTATACTTGTTCCTGTAATATGCTTTATGCCTGTACAAACGAGGGCTTGTTCTGACACTATAGTAGCTAGCTGAACCACAGCCAAACTAATTTACACAGACATATTCTTTGTTTTATATGTTATTACCTCTACATGACTGACTGGATGGCAATCTGTGTCCAAATTTCTTACTGCTGAGGATGTGTAGATAAAAGGAGGAATATAAAAATGGAAGATTCTTCAGTTCTCCAAAAAACCTGCCATATGTTGTTCCTGGCATTCTGTCAAAGGATGCTCACCTCCAGAACTGGAAGTTATTGCCCCACTCACAGCTACAAGATACAATTCTGGTGTAAGCAGAGGCAGCAGAGGCCACAAGTTTCCCAAGAGAAATCCATCAGGTGTCACAGCTTGGCAGTGGGAGTTATTAAAACAAAGCTGCTCAAAGTGTGAGACTCGTACACAAGCAAACTGCTGGAAGACTACATTATCGTAATAAAAATGATACAATATAAATGATGTATTTACAGATTGCCACACACAAGGAAAATTCATACAGGGATCAAAGCGTGATGACCAAGGCAGATGATAATGTATGTTTATGCTATTCACAGGAGCTTCCTTATTTATATTCTACAAACACGAAATCTACTTAACTATCCAAAGCTTACTAAGCATTTGAATCATACAGAATTAATCTTTGTTTCAGTAATTTTTCTTTCTGGTAGAAGACCAAAACCAAACTCAGGCTACTCTAATGCCTGCCACACATCAAACTGGAAGAGGCCGTAATTGAACTGGCTCGTGATGCTTCATCTGACAAATGAACAGCCAAAGACTGATCACAGGCTATTGCTCAAGCACTGAGCAAGATTCAGAAGCAGTAGAATTGATGTAGCAGGCATAGGGCTTTTTGTGATTAACAGAACTGTGTCCAACTCAAAACACTGTCCTCGGGATGGATCCTCCCTATACTTTTTCATTTGTTATACATCCACAGTTGTTCTTTTAAGTTTCTGGCTTGCTTCAGCTGAATGCTAAGAAATTTGCATGCTTATTAAAGCTATCTCTTCCCATTTCTTAGCCCCCACAAACCAAACAGAACTAGGCACTCTTCCTGACTTGAAACAGTAAAGAATATTTTGCTGAAAAAGTGAGAGAAAACTTAAGGAACATTATCTGGATGCATTTACACTTAAAAACAAGGTGAAAGTGTGAAGTAAGGTTCCCGGGACACTATCTTAGCTCACTTATTCCCCAAAACAAACAAGCAAACAACACTACTGTAATTTACAGCCATGGGATATTTCCTCGACACAAAACAAATAGAACAAAGCACTAAAAGAGTAAGTGTATATCAGTCTGTCTGTCAAAGCTGTAGGAACTGGCTGCAGAGTAGGAAGAGTGAGACAGCTTGTGAGTGGTGATTGCAGGCAGCTTTGAAGAATCAAGTTTTCCATCCACTGAGAGCAGCTAGAGTTTTACCTGCTGCCCATTGGCTGCTTCGCTCACATTAGGACCAGGAAAAAATCTTTGGAATTTGTGTTACTCGCTGGAGTCAGTTCATCTCCAATGTAAAGGGGCAGCTGCAAGACAACCACACTGGTAAGAAGCCATCAGTTTACACTCAGTAATGTACAAGACTATATTTCATGGTATAATTTACATATTCTAAGGACACCTATTCCATACTCAAAAATCTTTATTAGAACTATATGTTATTTGAAACTCTTGTACAAAAAGGCCCTCAACCCATTAAATACATCAAAAATGACCCTGGTCCCTATCCTGTGTGAGGCAAAAATTAATCCAGCTGCACCGTATATCAGCACGGCAACACTGCTAAGGCTCTGTTTATGTTCTTACTGACTTAAATTCTAGAAGAAACCAAGTGTTTATTACTTCCAGCACTGCTATGCATGAACAGTGCGGGCTGAGAAGGTGCCCTGGGTGGACTTCGTGCTGCTTGGGGAGAAGCCGGGAATCATCATGATTCCTGACCACTATACAGAACCCAAAGGCAGATTTCTTATGGACAACACTCACAGAATCCCATGAAGACAAAACAGTTACCTGTAAATTACTCCAACTAAAAACAAGCAACAGCACAGTGTTTTATAATGGAAGAGCCATTCTATGGAGAAAAAACAAACAAACAAACCGCACACACCACATAAATACTTCCCAACTATACAGATCTAGTGGTTGATTTTAAATTTCCATTAAAAGGAAAATAATTGAATAGTAACTCCCAAATAGTAACCCCCAAATTCCTTAACAGCAACGGAGGCAGCATAAATTGTACAGTTCAGGAATAACAACAAGACCAAGAACGGTTCAGAAGGTATCAAAGGTAAAAGGACAGGCAGTAAAAAACTTTGAATAGAAATATACGGATATAAGAATATAGGGATAGAAATACCCACAGAACAAAAAAGGGCGATATATATATTGATCAAATACTTATTTTAAGATGACACATCAATATGTGATGAGCAGCATTAATGCATTCAGACGAAAACTCACATACGAAAAGATAAATATCTGAAAATTATTTTATACATCTGCATAGCTGAACTGTAACTTTTACCAGGGACCAAGAGGCAGAATAAAAATAGAGAGATTCTGCTCAAGTCTCTGCTTGGTCTCAAAATCTACCTTTGCCGATTTTATTTTTCCTAAAAGCATCCATATTCAGTGAATATGACCTTTTTGATTCTCTATAGCACGGCAAAACACAAGAAAGTGCAACTTCCTAGCAAAGATCTCAAAACCGACAGGGGAGGAAACGTCACCACCTGGAACCCATGGCCCAGTTACACAAGGGCTTTGTCTGAATCCTAGTGAAATTAAAGGCAGTATCTCCTGACTATGCTACCTACATAGAGCATACAGCTACTGCAAAGCTACTCGCACTAGACATGGATTATCCTTCTCAATAATTTTGTGTTTGTATAGAATTCACTCTTAGGCCCAGATTATAAATCTCAGAGCAGTAAATTCCTACAGTTTAATTTACAAATGTAAATTCTTTAATGAAAAGGAATGGGAAGAAATAGCATCCACCTGTTTCTGCCAGTTTTATGTTAGAAATCAGACCGTAGGAAGCGAGAGCCTTACAATGGTATTTAAGAAACATCTAAGACTGAAAAGGGCTCTGGGGTCTTTGAGCCTAGACCTTCCTTCGTTTGAGCATTACATCACATCATCTCTTTGACAAACTGACTAAACTTCACCTTTGACTGCTTAGACTTCCTATCTCTTGTTATTCTAAAAATGCAATCAAATCAGGGAGAGGGTAGAGAGAAACAAGAAAAGTAAGTAAGCAACCGTAGCAAATAAATGTGAACACAAAAAAGGACAAAATGAATTAAAATTAATTAACCTTTGCAAAAGATTTGGACAGGTGGCAACTCTCCACATACATGCATGTATACATACATGTCCACATACATATATGCAATATATGTATAGCTGTATATAAATGCACACATATTTGTGCATGATAAACATGTACAATGCTCATGCAGAACTAACACGTTCAGTATCTGAAATGACCTGGAAGCAGAAATAACCTGCTCTACTTGCCATTCCCTCCTTCAAATACAACCTCTAGGTCTTATTCTGCCTGTGCTCTGCTAGCACACTCACCTTAAGAAAAAACTTTCATTACATGCACTTCCTATGTAGGTGGGAATATTTTGGTCTATGTTTCACTTTTCTTCTGCTCAGAGTTCTTCTGTCTTCCCTGTTCCCATGTGCTGGTGTTCGCCCTCTCTTTCCTTTGCTTTTACAGCTGTGTAACGCCTTCTTTTCTTCACTTCTTTTTTTCCTAAAGAGGTAACTTGGCTAAAGTTGAAGAATAACTCGTTTTCACTTATTCCTCCAGCTTTCCCATCGATACCCACCAGCACTTTTTCCTTCTCTCTATCTTTAGAAACAGTAGAATCAGTAAGTGCCCTTCCTTTTCTTACAAGCTCAAGTGAAATTTCAGGGGAATTTCCTTCCTTTCTTCTTTGGATTTGCTAGCTGTTACGGTTTGCCTTTTGAAAGCTTTTGTGAGCTTAGGCCTGACACTTCCATCAATAGTAAACAACAAATATTTTTCATGCCTTCAGCAGCAACACTTCTGTCCATTTATAGCACAGAATCTTTACAATACAGTGCCCAAACTTTAAAAAATACCTCCAAACTGTGCATAATCCAAGGCATTTATTCCTACCTAGGGAGCGAGGACTTGCTCCTTTCTCTCAGGCCCCAACACCTGCAGGGCAGAAACTATTGGGTTAATCGAACCGCTTAGGACTGTCTAAAAACAAACGGCCGCCACGATCCTGGCAGTGCAAATATATTAAAAAGATAAAACAAAGCCTTATGTTACTGCATGTTGACTTCCACACAATCCATACCAGCTGCACAGTAAGTAGTGGCACCTCCTCCACTAGCTTACATGTGATTTTGCTTATTTTAAGCAGACCAATCCTGTTTGCTAGGCTAACTAACAGACTAACCCCAAATACAAATCTCAAACCAATCAGCTCTATAGCAGAGAGCATCAAAGCGTAACCCAACAAGAGAGCATCAGATCATCAGAGAACTGAATTTATTTCTGGCAACCTGTACTTATAGCTCACTGTTCTTTCTCTACATTCCATGAAATACACAAAAATAACAACAATAAAGCCATGTTCTGCTCTTCTTGCTGTGCTTGTAAGTCAGAAGTCCACCAACTGCTAGGTAATTCTGTTCCTTGCCTTACAGTATCACAGGAAATTACAGCCTTCTCCTGCTGCTGAGTTGCCTGGTCCCTGCAGTGTGGATGATGACCCCCATTCAGCTATTCTAACACTCATCATCAGGGCAGCACCAGTAGAAATGTTGGGAAATGTAGTTTCTTTTTCAAAAAAGTTTACAGCACTTGTTTGCTGAGCTGAAAACGGACAGATTTATAAAAACTATAGGACATCAAAGATGAAAAGAATTCCACCTCACAGCAAACAAGTGAGAAGAGAGACTAGGATCCTGGACTGATTCAAAATGAAGTATTGGCCCATGCTGGAAAAATAGCCCATTTACTGGCTGCTCGTGTCAGGAACATCACTCTTGGCAAGAGGCCCAAGGCAGTCCCACACAGACACACCAGGACTGAGAACACAGCAGCCACATCAGGCTCCCATGACGGCATCGTTAGTCCAAAAAAAAACAAAACAAAACACGTAACAAGGCTTTAGTCTTAAGTGCATCTTTCCCAAAACACGGACAACAGATCTCCTGTGTATTTGTTGTTTCCTACTGTCACGAACTTCACAAAAAAAATACATGCTTTATGCCCATATTTCTGAAAATAAATCCCGTATGAGACAAGGAATGATTGTAAGAGACTGAAATACAGCTAGCTCTTTTTTTTTTGCGAGAGCCCCATAGTCTTCAAACACAACAAACTAGGACCTGGTAGCTATCAGGATTTTTTTTATTATTTTTTTTTCCTCCTTATACTCCCCAGTAAATATAAAACTATTTTCTGACTTTCCCAAGTGAAAATAGTGGTTCTCAAGTAGCTCTGCCAGGACAATCTAGCAAAGCTTCTGTTGGTACAGTATAGTAATTGAACTACCAGTATTTGCTATGTTAAAATTTGTCCATTCACACAGAACAATTCACTAAAACAAGGGTAAATTCGCTTTACACGCATTTAAGTATTTAAGAGAACTGTACCGGAAGGGTTTTTTGTATCTTAAAATACAAGAAAACTGTCCAAAGAGATGAAGCACTTATATATATATATTTATAGACACATTATCCATGCGCTCATTATGGACCATGGTCAATAATTCAGAGAAAGATCACAACCTACTCCTCCTTATACCAGCCACAAGTCTTCCTTGTTATCTGCTTTTCTCCTCTTACTTCTCCCATACCACAGAGCCCATCAGGATGTTGCTACCCAGAATAATCTAGATTATTAACTTCTATTTCTTGCATGCACAAAGATTTAAAATCATTTCTATTCCCCAAATACAGTGCTGATTCCCCAAATCTAGTAGCGAGGGGGTGGCCTGTTTCAATTCTTGGTGCGATGTGTTATAGCAGCCAAACCAGTGAAGTGGTTTCAGAATGCTGAACTTCTAAACACCACATTTGAAATTTAAGTGATTAAAGTAGTCACTGGAATACAAGAGATGATTTTCCTTTCAGCAAAGAGTTGCAAAACCCATTACTATTGCTCCATTTTTTTCTTTTTTTAAATCTTGCCATTTTTTCCTCAGAATTTCACAGTCCAGGCTGAGTTTATTCAAGAGTATTGTTTTCACAGATCTTCCAGGTTTCTACCCATTTTTGTTTGTTTTTCCACAATTTATATTTGCTGCTTTGTTCTCTCTTAGGTGTTTGCCTGTTAAGTTTTCATCGTACTCAGAGTCGCTATGGCAGACCTAGTCTGCATCCTCTCCCAACTAAGTATTTGATTGTAATTATTTCTAATCAAAGAAAGAAAGAGGAAAAAATAGTAGATTGAAATTACAGGCTCTTAAAAAAAATCTCCATGTTCTTAAAGAAAAAGAAGACTTACTCTTCAATTTCTATACCTATTTTGATTTGTTCTCTAGCCTTCTTCCTGCTGAAAAAAGTACAGATCTCATTTTAAGCTGCCATCTTAAACACTTAACATTCTGTGCACTTGAGTGCACTTATCATTTGCTTTTTGCCGCAGCTATAAATAATGTTAAGAGAATGTCAGTGCCTAGATGTTTTATCCACACATATGCAAGAAAATTCAGCAGGTTTTACAAAACATTTATCAACAAAACATTTGGAGTTTTCACTCTGTTTCCTGCTGGAGAAGCAAGTGCTGCTAGAAATGCTTCTAGACAAACTGGTATTCAATTATTCAAATTACTTTAGGTTGCAATAGCTGCACTAAGCATTGTTCATTTTATTAAAATAATGCTGAATGCTGTGAACATCTTCTTTTATAATTAGGGGTATTTTTATTCACTGCTAGGTGAAGATTTCTGAGTAAACACACAAGGTGAACAGGCTGATACTGATTGTTTATTAAAACCAAACAAAGAACATACAGCTTGTAAGAGATGCCTTACTGTTGATTCAATTAATTGGGAAGTCATAAAATGTAAGAATATTATTTTTACCTTATTTATTTATTTATTACAAGCTACTTATTAGAAGCAACTCAAAGCATTTTTAAGACCTTTACAGACCAAGTCTTCTGAAGGGAAGAGGACAGGATGAGTTTACAAGATAAATACGTTACAAGAGTAGAAAGAAAAGAAGTTTGAAAATCTCACTTTCATTTATTAACACATTTGCTGTTAGGGCACAACCAACTATGGTAAATACATGTAGTTGTCTTCCCTCTAAGCTGACAATGTATTTAATTAATTTTGCTTCCATGCAAGTCTCCCATGCAAGAATTAACAAAATTATCGCTAATCCCTATATGCAATAAAACAAAAATGCCAGGTTTATCTTCATGCAAGGTTCTTTTTCTGCAGGTGAGAAAAATGCTGTTAATTCTCAAAGTTGGACTCACATAGAAAATCATGAATAGTAGCATATCCTCTTAATCATTGGCACAAAACTTGCAGATGCATGAAATTTTAGATTGGGAAATCTGCCCTCAGTAAACACATTTAACACATGGACACGGTCTCCTGTCTGCTTCCACTTACAGCCATCTGCTAGGTGGGCACTGATCCCGTTCATGAGCTGAATGGAAGTTTTCCTTAGAGTATTTATC
>NW_010577786.1:0-118950 GCF_000705375.1 Tinamus guttatus
TGGAGACCCACAGATCTGTGGCCTCGATGGGATGAACCCACGAGTGCTGCAGGACCTGGCAGATGCTATTGCCAGACCACTATTCTTTGAAAGGTCTCCATGAGACCTTTTGTTGTTGCATGGTGGGTTTTGTTTTTTGGTTAGTAAAATGTTGCGCTGATCTGAATTCTGAGTATGAATTGCTCCTATGTGGAAAATTCTTTCTAGCAGCATATCGGGCTGGAAAAGGGGTCTCAAGACAACCGTTAGCAGACCCTGGATCCTCAGGGAACTCTGCTCATGTCATGTGGGCACAATGACTGTTAATTTGTGCCTTTCTAAAGCAGACTGCATATTTGCAGTACCTATATCTGAGTAGAGGGATCTTTTTGGAACATTCAGTGCTCATCGGTCTCTTTCTCCCACTTCTGCATTAGCTGTTACTGCCCTCTGTACCTCACTTGGCTTGTGAAGAGCCTTCTGCTCTTAACCTTTGCTGTGGCTTGTGTTAGGATGCTGCCATATGGATCTTTTAGGAAGACTTCAGTTTGTGAAGATAAACTGTAATTCATACTGATTTAGCACATTTACACCGTGTAAAGGAAAATCCCGTTTGCGTTAGGAAAACCCGAGGTTGGAGAACGATGAGCGCGGGAGCCGGAGGGTGACGCAGGGAGCGGGGCTCCCTGGTCCGAGCGCTCCCGGTGCCATCTGCTGTCCCCTCCGCGCACTGCACAGCCACTCCTGCAGCCTCTGACTTGAGGACTAGGGTTGTGAATACAGCCTCGCTGCAGTCTGTCATACGAAAAAGCTTTTAAGCAAAAGCTTTTAGAGCCTTTTTGTGTTTGATCGTGTTTTGTGCAACACAATCAGCAACGTTAATCGTAAATGTGTTCCAGGCTCTTGGAATGCGGAATTTTACAGAGGAATTATCATTGCTTTCATTATCAACATTATTTTTCAATGTTTTCTTTACGATGTACCTAGGTCTTAATTTAGATGGACCGTAAGCTTAATTTTTGTAGTGGGTTTTGTGGCTTACTATCTGAATTATAAACTTTGAGTTAGGTGGCTTTTTGAAGCTGTTTGAAATTCAGCTTTTTTCTTCAGAATTGCTTTTTCACTTGTTATATTCCAGTTATGGCAATCTGTATGTAATAAGGAAGTAAAATAACAATTTGCTTTGGATGCTTGCAAATGTGGTAAAATTTATTCTGCCCTTCTAAGGGGCAGCAGCAGCAGTGCTACAGAATAAGGCTACATAAATAGTTGGCTATATTCTGATTTAGTCTTTAAGATGAGAAAAGGGGCAAACATGAAAACTGTGGTTTAACCAGAACCTTGAGTCATTTATAGCCTATTCATTAGATGGGTTTTCAAAGGAAACTTCTGGCTTGCGTTTTTATTAGATCTAAATTGATGTATTACTTTAGGTCACTTGCCTGAATGTCAGCCAATATCTGCTGAAGAGATTCAATCCTAATAAGCATGAAATTGTAATATTTAATGCTATACTCTTAGGCTGTGTTGCCTACTGTAAATCAAATAATGGTCTGGCATTATTTAGTTCTAGAGAAATAAAATATTCCAGGAAAAATAAGGGTTTTTTAAGGCTTTTTAAAATAAGGCTAAGTTTTGTTTGACAAATTCTTGAAACTTGAGTTATGCAAGTGTTAGGCAGTTCGTACAATCACCCAAATGCACTTGAATTAAACCACTGCTGGTTTGTAACTTGAACTCAAATTGGAGGTGATCAGAAATTATCTGCAAGGTTTGAATAGAAATTTTATGCAACAAAAACTTGTGTTCTGCAGTGCTGAAGGCAGTTTTCTCAAAAGCCAATATTGATTTTAGCATCACAGGAAACCTACTACTCCTTAGTGCTTTACGTTAATAAACTGCTAATTGTCTACTGATCTCAATATGCTAATGTGTTTTTTAACATCCAGTGTGTTTTTTCTATGTGCTTATACCTCACACTTCTGTGATACTTGTTCAAGATTTTTATGGCTTTCCTACTGTACTAGATAACTTTTGATGACAGTTTTTCAGCTATATTGATAACAACAAATTATGAATCCAGAAGCATCAGAGAGCTTTTTTAAAAAAAAAAAAAAAAAAAAACCCCCACACTTAATGCTGGGCTGCACAGCTGAAATTTGTCAAGCTAACAACTTTTTCAGTGCTTAAAAATAGCACTGAATATAGTTAATTATTTCATTACTATATTGTATGTATTCCCTTATAATTAATTGCTATAATTTATGTAAGTTATTTTAAAGCAACTATATTTTAAATATAAATTTATGATGTTTATAGCTGTTAGGGGAAAAAAAGGACAATTTTGAGTTATGATTCCTTTGAGATAAGTAGGACAATACTTGGAGAGGAAAAAAAGATGCCTAGAATCTGTTTTGTGTTTGGGGGGGAAAATAAGTGCATGAAAACTAAATAGGGTGCAAGGTTTTTTTGGTGACTTTTGCCTTGGAATAAATACAAATCCCATGCCTTAAGTCACTGGCTAGCCTGTGCTCCTTGAAGTATCAGTAATGGGTCCTTTGTATAAAAAGATCAGAAGAGAGGAAAAAATAAGAGGCTTACATTTATTTTCCTGTTGGCCCATGGACTTGAGTATGTTGCTGTTTCACTGTTTGCTTAGTACTTGTACCCTATTTAGGCATGTAAGCAATAATTTCCTCCCAAACACTGTTGTGTTTTTCTAAGGCTACCCAGAATATTGTACATATAAATGAAAACATCCAAAAAGTGACATAAGCATTTTCCTTTTTTTTGCATCTCTGTCGAAATTGATCCACCAGAAGGTGGAGATAAGGACTTCGTAAATGCTGGGAAGGAAAACATGGGCCTTCTCTCTGGGCACTTCTGCTTGTTACTTGTGCTCTACATTTCTTTTTCCTCCTGTTTGCTAAAATGTGTTGTTCTGATAAGGGTGTTTTTGTAACTTATTTCAAAAAGTCTTCCCCACCTCACTTTAGGGGAAATGAACACTGTTCTGGCAAGACTGTTGATTAAGCAAGTATGACCTTGAAAACACAGGAAAACATGGTACATACATGGTTCGAAACAAGGTTGAAACAAGGTGCAAAAACAAGGCTGGCTGTATTTTAAGAATGTTAAGTTTGACAGTTAAACCTGCTCTTTATGTCTGACTTTCTTTCATTTGGTGCTGTAGCAACTATAACTCAGAGCCATTAATGGTGAAATTCTGACTTGAGTATGTGCACCGCAGTTTCTACTAAGATGCATAAGACTTGCTATAGATATTTTGTGACTCTCTATACATATATGCACATAGAATGACAGCAGGGCTGGGGTGAGAAGGGACCTCTGGATATCATCTTACTTACAGCAGGATCCAGGAGAGCAGTTTGCCAGAAGTGTGTGCAGATGGCTCGGAAATGCCCCTGGAGATGGAGACTCCACAGTGCTCTGGGTAACCTGTTCCAGTGTTCAAACAGTCTCGCAGGGAAGTTTTCTTGGACTCAAACAATTTCCTTTGGTCTATAACAATTTCATCCAGAAATTGATATTGTTCAGTGTAGTAGACAATGTTCTGACACAGCTGTAAAATCAATATTAAGCTTTTAATTACTGAAATGTGTGGCCAGTCTGAGTAGTCATGGGAATACAGGGGCATTGATTATCAGACAAGGGTTTTGTTACCTGGATCCACTTTTTGGCGGTCTATGCCCCATGGCTAATGAAAACTGTAAACTCGTTTTAGTAATAACACTAGTGGCATAGTAGTTACTAAATAAGCTAATACAGTAATGTAAAAATTGCATCTCCTTAGTTAACCTAAAGTCTTTCAGTACAAAACAATGTCAGTAACTTTATTTGGTCAGATCAGTAGCTTGAAATATGAATTCAGAAGCAGTTTTAATTAAAAGATAATGAGAATGGGATGACACATACTCTGATCTTTTAAGTAGACAGTATACTGGGGATCTATTAGTCGTTGGAGTAGCAGAAAGATGCTGAATGGGGATAGAAAATGAGAGACTGAGGGCACTACTTTTTTCTGTGTTAGGAACCAGCTGATTTAGCTGATTTGAGTCTTGGATGTTGAGGAAGCACTGAAGAGCATAAAACCACCATGGTCAAGAGCATAAAACCACATCTCAAGTCACTTATCAGTGCACTGTGGGCCATGTTCTACCCTTTACAAGACTGTAATAAATTAACGCTGTGGGAGATTGTATGCGTTGATGTTGAATAAAATTAATTGTTGTTCATGACAGGGACAGAAGTCTCCTTTGTTTAGTTTCTGGTGTTCTAATGACTTAGTTGCTATGACAATATGCTAGCTTTTTTGAGCAGTACAGTTTCAATGTCTTTTCTCTGTACTATGTAGTAGGGAACCAAGATTCTTGTTTGGTTAAAAATCTCAGCTGAATCTTCAATTTAGAGGCTGAAGCAATGATGGAAGGTGCAGGATGCACTAGGCCATTGGAGTCTTTCACTCAAGACAGGAGAATGTTATAACTTATGGTGACACTAGGTACTAATTCCCTTGTGCAGTAGAGCCAGAGATTTGGACCTTTTAAGTACCTCATCAAGTTAAAGTGAAGTCTTGTTATTTCTGGGATCTCTTTCAGATGTTGTTAGCTTAAATAATTTCCAGTAGTGTTATATATAGGAAAAATATTTCCAAGAACTATAGAACTTATTGAGCTGCAAAGTAGGCAAATTGTGATTTGACAGAGGGAGATGCTACAAGGAATCTCTCACAGTGGTTTCCTTCCTTTCCTCTGGGGCCCTGGCTGAAGGCCGCAGGGCTGGGAGTCCTTGTCCCCAGTCAGCAGCCCGCACACAGCAGGGGAGACTTGTCAGCCCTTTCCTTCAAGGTCTGCCTTGAAGCTTAGAGCTGATTAACACCAGTTGCAGCTCTCGGCTCTCCTATTCAGGCAGTACTGTTATTTTAGCTCTGGATAAATGACTGTGTTCACGTGACTGTTTGGCCAACAGTCTCCAAAATCTTTTGTTGAGTTAGTTGCTTTATGTGTGTATGCAATTCCACCTCGTATGATGCTGTCCTATATATTTTTACTTTTTTCTGATCCCCTCCTCATGATTTGCAAAACAGGGTTGCATAAGTGAAGTAGTCTTTGGGAATCTAGGAGCGTCTCCACTTTTTTTCCTAAATATGGAGCAATTCAAGCCTGTTGGTATTACTTCCCTGAACCCATTTAGTTGTTACTAGTTGGACAACTTCTGTTCTTCATATCAGTTGACACACAGGTATCTGTACCTGCACAATACTTTGTCCAAAGCACATAGGAAGTGGAAATTCTTAGCGCATTCTTTGTGATCTGTGTTATGCAAGGAAAGACTAAGTGAGCAATTACAGACCTGCTTGTGACTTGAGGCCCACGCTGTGTTCATGGGTTTATTTTGAAGGCCAGACTGTGTTCATATATTTATTTCTCTGCTTTATCTGTGATTAGAGGTTTCTGTTATTACTCCAGCTAATCTAACAGGAGTTCTTGTCCCAAATATATCATGGGGATTACCTTGCTGTCACAGCTAGTCCCTGACCATTACCTTGAGCTTGTGTGGGGAACCTGTATGGCCTGACTGAGTAGCCCCTGGGGGCCCGGACAATAATGGATATTGATACTGTTTCATTAAGGAAATTGGAATCTGATCCATGTTTGTGTGTGCTTGCTGTCTTACTTGGCAAGATGCCAATGCAGTATATGGGATTACTTGGAGAGCAAGGTACTTACTAAGATGGATAAGGTGTCACTCTGGCATGAATGATCCCCTCTGAAGTATCTGCTGTCACAGCTATGCAGTAGTAAATGGTTTATGTAAAGTTACAGCGTATTTGTGCAAAGCAAAATTAGAGTACCATGGTTGTTTCATTGCTAGCAACCCAGCCTTTATAAAGAGAATATTTGTATTTGAAATGACTCTATAAAAGCTTTTGGTTTTGATTATCTCTGTATTTCCTGTTCTAGCACAAGAACTCTTCACTTGACTGTTAAGAGTAGAAGAGGAGGATCTTAAGCTCTCTCCTTCAAGCTCCCTATTCTCCTCTTGAAGGAAGAATAACAATACACACTTGTTTTCAAGATCCTTCAAATTAACATAGAAATAATTATCAAAGGTAACTAGTGATGCTGATGTCTCTGTCCTCCACAGTCATGTATGCAATATGTAAGGATAGTTAAGTATATGAATGGAATTGAAAATAACTTTTTTCCTGCAATGTTTTTATACATCAGTCACCCAAAACACTGATCATAAGCCTTGCAAGCAGAGGGACTCATCTTTGAGTGTTGTTAATGCTTGAGTTTTACCTTTCTCTATCAGAAGACAGTAAATTCTACTTTTTTAATTCCTTCCATTGCATACTCTTTAACCCTTTTGCAGAGTAACATAAAAGATACAGATTAACATACAAATTGAAATATTTTAATTTACTATAGATACTGTAGAGAAACTGTTATCAAACTCCTTCAGTTTTGCAGCTGGGCCCAGAAAAAAAACAGAATCCCAGTCAGGGATGTTGCTGATTCATCGGCACTGCACTAGCCTTCAAATGAATGTTTCCTCCTTCAAACATTTGGATGCAAGTTTTTGATGCCAAGTTCCTTTTTCA
Source organism: Tinamus guttatus (assembly GCF_000705375.1). The sequence goes on from NW_010577786.1 coordinate 6,608, forward strand.
GTTCATGCAGCATAAATTGTGGTTACTTTGGGAAAAGTGCTTCTGCTCTCATAACTGACTAGTGAGGGCTAGATTTGATCCTCGTGTTCATACTGAACGATGCTTTTCATCAGTAGCAGTTGTTTGTCATGTGAAGTCTAGAAGTTAGTGTTTTATAGTTGATCTTGGATGAAAAGAGACTTCATCTGTTGCCATTTATCCTTTCTTGGAGAAAAGCAATGCTTGTATGAATCAAGTTAGGAAAGGAATGATTTTACTGTTATGCATAGCTCTATAGCAGGTACTCACTCGAATGTTGTTTCTGTTATTAATGCAGGGCTGCTGATTTTATTTAGGAACAAGATTTCAATGTTTGCATCAAAGAACAGGGTATTGGTGCATCTTTACATTCTCAACTCCTAGTTGTTGCCATGCTTGCTACTTTCTTTAAACGCCTTCTTAAATAAGAATTTTATCCCTAGAAAAACATTGAGATAATTTAACAGGTGGAAAGTTAAGAGTACAAAGCCAATGTCTTATTTCTGTTCTGATTATTTCATTGTTTAACTTGGTGATTCACCATCCTTATATCCTGCTTACACTGAATTATAAGCTCTTTGGGACTGTGGTTCTTGTTAGTACAGCACCTAATGCAATGTACTAGACCCCTGAGGGATAATTACAACCAAAATTAACGATAAAACCTAGTGATGCCAGGAACTTTAGTGCATTTGTAGATATGACTCACTTCTATTGGTGTAATATCTTAAGTGATCTTGCTAATACTGTTTTGTACTTACACTACTTTGACTTTTGGATGAATGCAAAGTCAGGCCTTGTAATTACAAAGTTACTCTTTTGAATAGTATTTAAGAATGTTTTTACTGTTTTTGTAGTAGAGATTACCTTAAGCTGAGTGCTAAAAATGCTATTTGTTTACATTATGAATATAAAAGGACAGATGATAAAATCTAGTTTGCAGAAGAAAAGCTGAGAGGAGTGGTGATAGCCCCATTCAGAGGTGCCTTGATAGGCTGGAGAGATGGGCCCATGGGGTCCTAGCGAAGCTCAATGAAAGGAAAGGCCAAGTCTCCTCCATGGGGCGGACTCACCCTGTGCCCCAGGACAGACTGGCTGAATTGCTGCTTGGCCAAGAAGGGCTCGGGGTTGGCATGAGCCACCAGTGTTCCCTTGTGGCTAAGAAAAAGAAAATTTATTTACATTTTTGTGCATTGAGAGTTTGTGTAGCGTCCGTCTTTGGAGATATTCAAAATCCAGGTGAACACAATCCAGAGCCAACTGATTTAACTGACCCTGCTTTGAGCCAGAAGGTTTAGGAGTATCCTAAAATTTAGAGCTCTCTTACAAAGTAATACCTTTCTAAGAAAGGATTGTACAAAATACGTTTTTTGGTAGATTCAATTCAATTATAAGGGAATGTTGGGATGTCAATATCAGATGTTGTCTGGCTTCTCTTATGTTATGTTTTTACATCTGTTTTATTTTGGTTGAAACTGGCATGCCTGTGGCAAACTCGCCGTGTTGGTTTGAGGACAAAAAGGGGTAAAAAGTCTTAAGATTCACCTTACCAAAGCCTGTCTGACCACGCTTAAATTAATCGCTGTAGGCCATTTGATTTTAGATGATCGATTGTCCAGACTGGTTTAGCAACTGTTATGATCGTTTTATTGCACAGATCTGGGCATTTCTTTGACTGGAACGCCTTGATATTTTCACCCAAATTAAAATTGGTCCTTGTAAAGTAATAATGCTTACAGTGTGTTCTTAGTTTATGTTATTACTAAGTGCTTGTTAAATTTGGATTTGATATTGTGCTCCCAATGTGCTGATGAGACATTATCTCTTATTGCCTCTTGCAGTAGGAACCCTTTTTCAGTTTCTTGGATTGTTCTTCTTTTTTTCACCTGATTTCAACTCAGCTTATTATGCTGATGACTGACTGATTAATCATTTCCCCTCTTATCTAATTCTCTGGATCCTATTGGCATTTCTTTTATGAACTCTTTCACTCGTGTACACTTTGCTGACAGTGTAAAATTTGCATAATACAGAAACTGAACTTCTACTCCTTTGCTCTGACGTCTTTTTTGTTCTTTTAAGCTGAATGTGTCACAATCGTCTCCCGATTCTCAGTGACAGACCTGGATGACCCCTCTAATTTTGCCTGTGCTCAGCAAACTTCAGCTCTAAAACCCCTGTTTTCTCTTGGCTCCTATGGCTGAAATACATTGACCACAATATAAATTCCTTAGCTGAGTTGCTTGGGTTTCTGTGACTCCCACTTTTTCAGCCTTGCAATTTCATTATCAAGCATTGCTGTTGAGCCTTTCTTCCTTATGAATCATCGTGACCAAGACTTCAGTGCGTCTAACGATGCAAAAATGATCATGCTTTTTTTCCACAGTGCTGCCATTCTTATGCCTTTTCTCCATTTTTGCAGAGCTCACTTTCAAGTTTATCACCTTACATTTGTATGAACTTACAGGCCTAATGTTTGTTTGTTTTCCCTCTATTTTGGAGAGGACTCCTGACTTTAAGCTGTTAGCGGTTACCTGAGTTGCATGCATGTTAGTGCATAGGTTGTCATTAAAGTGCCAGAGAAAACTGCTGCTAATCCCATTCAGTAGCAGCTCTGTTACCAACCATCCATCTGATCCTTCTGGGTTAGTGCGACCTTCAGTGCCATCACTTGTGACACCCAGTAGCTTTTATACCAGTCTCCTCTGCATTATCAAATGATGCACTTGCTGTCTGTTACGGAATCAGATCCTTCACTGAATGTGATTTACCACTTGTTTATTTGTGCTAAATAAACTGTGCTAGAACAAAACCTATTGAAGATTTGCTTCAGAAAGAAGCTTTTTCTAACCTTCAGCTACATTTTGATCTTTTAACTGTATGGATTGTAGTGTTCTCATTTAAAATGTGTTCCAAAAGTCTCGCTATTATAGGATGGCCTTGCCTACACACTTCTGCCTTAAGAAAACTGTTTATTCTGGTCTAGTCACCTGGTATTACACTGTTTTGACACAACCCCAAACTGGTCAAATTTGAGGTTGATCCATTTCCCCCTACCTATGATGTGATGAGGTAAGAGTTCAAGAAGATGAAGTTTAATAAAAACTTGCAAATAAACTAGAATAAGAGAGCATTTAAATGATGAGATTAGAGAACTAATGCAAGACAAATTCAGTGGTTAGACTTCACTCTGCAATGAAAAGAATATATGAGGGGGAAGAGGTGCCTGTGCTTCTTCTCGTGTCCTTCTTTCCAGTTCAGCAGCTCTTTGTAGTTCCTGGCTTGCAGCAGATTCTGCACAGTCATAGCTGCCTCCGCGGGAGGCTGCGCTAGCGGCAGAAGGGAGCTCACCTTCATTTCTCCTTCCTTCGCCAGCGTTTCCTTCAGTGGAAACTGAAACCTCTGCCACAGATCTGTTTCTGTTGATTCATTTGAATTTAAAACTATGTGGATTTACAGACTTATTTATACAAGCTCTTCTGTAGCATTCTTTTAACTAACAAATTCAGGCTTAATTGTAACACTGCCCCTAGTTCTCCCTCCTTATTTTATGGAAGAGTTTGGCTTTTTATTTTTTTTTTTAACATAGCCCAAACAAAAGCTGGGAGCTGTTGTGCTGCTGTTTGATTTTTAGATAAAGTTGAGACTAGGTTTTTCCTTCTTTGCTATTTTCTCCCTCTTGTAGATACACAGAGCTTCTAACCAACAGAGCATCTAATTTTCAAACAGCTTTCCAGTAAAAGTAGAGGGGTCAGAATGATAACTACTTAGCAGATTGGGTTGAATGAAATAATTATAGCTAATCTATTTTTTGCCTTTGCTCAGCTCTTGATCCAGAAGTAGTGATAAAATAGTGCTTATTCAATATGAGTTATTATCCCTTTTTCTATTTTTTTTGTCTTTTTAAGGGAAGAAGGAACTACTTTTGATGCTGAGCGCTTAAGTTTTATTTTCAGGAATTTGTATAATAAAATGAGTAAAACAAGTATTCATGTTCACTTTATTAAGCTGAAGAACTTAGTAAACCTAAATATAGCAATTGTCACAGCTGGGGAGTGTTTTAAAACATTAGAGGAAGAGTCAAAGGCTCAAATTGTGTTGTAGAAGAGATGGGCCATTTTAAATCACTTTTCTAGATCTTAGATTGATATTCAAGGAAGTACCTCCAAACCAGTTATGACCTTGACTGTTCTTAGTGGCATGATTTTATGCTTGGTAAATACTCTGCCTTCCAGAAAAGCTTGCCATCTGTGTGGTTTCAAAATGCCATGAGATTTTTTTTTTTTTTTGAACACTGAGTAACCTGATGTGCACACATAAGAGGATCTTCATGAGAATTTTTTCTATCATCCATCTTTTCTATCTTCTCAGCTTGCTGCCTTGTCAGTTCTTCTAGTCCTTAGTGGTTTTTGTTGCCACTCTTGATGAGATGGGAAACTGGGAATATGTAGCCCTTTCACATGCTCCATCTGAAAGACAAGATTTTTTTTTGGTCCAATTTTAATTCACTTATCTTCAAGGAACGTTTCTTGGCTCATGGCAAGTCTTCAATTACTTCCTTGTGTCATAGAAAAATAAATGTGCTTGACTACATTACTTAATGTAGAGTGGTGATAAATTCTTAGCTGCAGAGCATATTCTGTGAGAATTGGTTCCTATGGTTTGACATTTCCCCTTGTAAAAACACTTTAGCAGGCTCTTGAGATGTGACCTTCTCCTTTTTTTTCCAGTTATGCACGCTTTGGAGTTTGAATATGTTGTTCAAATTAATGGAAACAGTGCCATGAATTACAACAAAGTAGTTCCAAATACTCCTTGGAGAGTAGGTGCTATACCCAATGTCCAACTTGTTATGCCTTGTAATATTTGAGCCTAATTTTATTGCTGTAGTCTGAAGAAATTGTAATGTAATTGGTGATATTGCAAGTGGAGCAAAATAGACTGGTATTCATCCATCCTGAGTTGGAAAGATAAGCAGGGAATTTTGGAGTTAAAAACTCAGTTTATGGCCGAAATATATGGACAGTATCTAGAAATTATGTATTAAATGACAATTTTTTCAAGAATGATAAAATTGAACTGCCTTCCTAGAGTAAGTCTAGGTTGATATCTGCTTGTACAGGAGAGCTGCAAACCAGACAGAGACCTCCAAGCTAATATGCTCTCAAGTTCATATTTTGTGGTGAAGATCAGTCCCGAAAACCTTACATAGATCCTGAGCAGTGTCTGCAACTTAAGGCTGCAGGGTGGACTCGTAGTTCATATTTCTTGAATTTTTAGTGCTTTCATGCTAGCATGATCTCACTTGTTTGCGTTTTTGTGATTTGTTATCTGGCTGAAGAGAAGTTCAAACAAACAGTAACTACCTGTTTTAATTCCCTGTACAAGAAAGCTCTGAATCCCTAGATTCAATCATGGGCCATGTCAGTCATTTTTTTTCAGACATACTAATTCTGCATCCTCTGTTTGAGAAGAAACTTGCAGTCTCTTGCAGGTTTTATGACCTCAGTTTGGAACTGCAAACATGCATCTACTACATAATTTCTGTTTGTTTTCTGACTTTTTTTTTTTAGTTTTGCTTTCAGTAATCTGGAGTGTAGGTTATACATCCCTGCTATCCTTTAGCCTCTTCCTTACATAGAATTATTAATTATTATTATTGCCTTGTGGCTGCCTATCCTTTGGAATTGAGGAGCATATAAGTGGTCATGGTTAGAAAACCAGCATTGAATAGCAGGAGAAATCATCTTGTCCTGCAAGATAACTACAGGGTTAGATGAAAGGAGACTTGTCACTTGATAGTTAAATCTAGTTTGGACAAAAATTCAGAGAAGAGAGTGTGCTGGAGAAAGCAATTCTGCATCGGATTAATGGGCCTTTCTCCTATTTGACTTGGTGGCAGTGGGTTTTGGGAATGAGGTAAATGACTCATTTGGGAATGAGGTAAAAACCAGAAGTTTTCTGACTTCTGGTGATTAACTTTTCCAGCTTTGCAATTTTAATGTTTTAACATAGAGTTTTTAAAAAAATTCATTGATTAAACAGGTCCTTTGGGCTCTATAAATAATCTTAACCTTGACTGCTACAGTCTGGCTAGTGAGAATTAAAAAAAAAAATAAAATAAAAATTAAAAAAAAGGCAAGAAGCCATAAAAATGGCACGTGTGATAGTAAGCTGAGGTGTTCCTTGGAGCGTCCATGTAAGCTTGATCAATAAACAGTCAGAGGGGTCTGAATCTGGCTTTGCCAAGTAGTGTTCTTATTTTTGAAGTAGGAATTATTTCTCAAAGTAAGAAAAATATAAAATCTTTTGATTTTTTTTTTTAAACTTTGAAAAATCAATCTATTAACTTTGAGGCTGACCTTAAATTAATACTTTTGGAAGTCTGTTTCCAGAAAAGACATGCAATATCTTGTTTTTTTTTTTTTTTCTCCCTTCCCTGAGCTACTGCAAATGAAATGATGTAGCAAATTTTAAATGAGGTGGCCACCAAATGCCTAAGTCCCTAGTGACAAATGCAGGAGGCTAATCTAATCAAGATTACCAGCAGGTCGTTCAATGTAAGATGCTAATTAGCGCATCTACAAAAACATTGGCCTTACATAAAATGTCGAGCTAAATTGGAATTTTTAAAATATAGCCCAACAGCAGACGGCTTGTGCTGCTGAAATGGTGCCTATGCTGACTTTGGCTAGTGAAAGAGAAGTTTGTGCTAGACTTCCACATTAATATCATGGCAAACAGATATCAAGGGACTTCAGCAGGTGGGTTAGGCCACTTGTGGCATGACCACCAGGACATTATTATTGAAAAGTTCAGTTACTGGAATTTATTTTCAGTTCCTTTCTCTTTTAATCTTTGGGATGGGGAAGGGGCTTATATCAAAATATGTCTTCCACAATTTTTTCCTCTCTGCATTAATGAGCATTTTATAATCTGTAAAAATATAGTTCTTGCCATTAATTATGAAAAAAATAGAATGATTTTGCAGGATGTGGGGGATGTTCACTATGTGTAATGACCAAGCTGGTTTTGGAGAAACTAAATTATGTATTTTTAGTGTGGCTAATTCTCTCAATTTAATATTAGCAATGAATAATAATGGCTAACTTTAGAGACAAACGGAGTATAGAATGACTAAATGATTTAGAGCTGAATTAAACACACATCTTAAAAACCATTGTATTGGTATTTCATGCATGAAGTGATAGATGTGGGAACTAGCTACTGGAAAAGCTTTATATCTCCCTTCAGCATCGCATATCATTTAATCTCTTTAAAGTATTTTGCCTTTAATGAAGAAAATAATGGATCTTTGCCCATAGTAAATTTTTAGGTGTCAATCTCTGTTTTCCCTGTCAGCAGTAGAGAAGGAATTAGCAGGAGAAGAAATTATCTGTTTTTAAGAGAATACAGCAAAATAAATACCTGCTTCCACCCGACCCTCTGCATTTGGATAAAATGGCAATTACAGGAGCAATCCCCTCTTTGCTGCTTCTGTACTTGCTGTCTGGCCGCGTGCTGTTTGACAGCTCGCTGCTCTGCTCTGCGTTTGCTGCCTTGGCAGTAAGCAACGTTTTCTCTCCGAAGAGCCATTAAATCTCTCACCTGCGTGTCCTGTGTGGGGCTGCAGGGAGGAGATAAGGTTGGTGTCTCGCAGCTGGGAGCATTGGTATTCCAGGCTCTGCTTCCAAGGGCATCCTGCCTCGGTGAAGCATCTCAAATGACAGGGGAAAACATACAGCCCTGTTAAATACGCTTGCTAGTGTGAGACAAGTAAAGCCAAATGGAAATGATTTCTAAATACGATTTCAAGCCATTAACGGAGTTTATGGATAATTGTAAATCACATTTTTAGGCAGAGTTATTATGGGCAAACAGCATCAGGCTTGAAGATATATCTGATAATGAAGTAGCCCTTCTAAGTTTACACCAAAAATCCTAATAAAAACCAAGGGCTCTGAGCCTGTTTGAATAGTTTCTGCAGGGTTTTACCAAGGTCAGATGAGTTATTCTGTCAAGAATTGAATCTTTCTCTGAATATTGCTACTCTCCCCCCATCTGTGAGCATCTCCATCTGCCCAGCATGAACTTAAAAAGCTCCTGAAATTTATGAGCTTCTTACCACTCTCATATCATTGACCTGACATCCTTTTTCTGTGGCACCTTCTCCAATAGAATTAATATATGACTAAGGTTTATTTTTTTTGTTTTGTTTTGGGGTATCACAAAAGTAGATGCACGCAAGCATTTCACTTCTGCGGCCTTGGGTCATTTTATTATCTTTATTAAATTAATGATAACATGAAAAATCCATGAATTAGAAATTTAACAGCTTTGCATGTGATGTTAATGTAGCCACACATCTGCATGTTAGGTAAATATCCCCTTTCCTAGCTTTTTGGTGAAGTTGAGACACAGGGAGAAGGGGGATATTGGGGATTCGGTTCAAGATCAGTGTCAACATTTAGATGTCAGTCTATAAATGTCTACAACCACATGTTTAATTCCTGTATTTGATGGAGGTCAGTGGAGGGTGGGAGCAATTCAGACTGTCCTGAATTAGACAGATGGAGCCTGGTCAGCAAAATCCCAGTCTAGGTTCCACTGAGTGTAGTGACCAAGGACATGGTTCAGTTGTCTAATTCTAGGTGCTCAGTGCTAATTTAAATATTCTGGAGCATCTCTGCGAGCTTCTACCTGATGATTCACAAGAGGAAGGTCTGTCAGAGGGGCTTTATCACATTTATTAACCTTAGGTAGATGTCTTAAATACCCTTAAGCATTTCATATTGCTCTAGATGTCCACTGTGAAGCAATGAACTGAACTCCTAAAACTGCCAACCACAGTGATTGTGTAGCTACCAACAGGTGGAGACCTACATTTAGGTCTCTGAATTTAAAATTGAAACCTCTGCAATTTATCTATGATGCTGTACAGATGGACTGCAAATAAATACACTGCAAAATTATGACTCTTCTGTTATCAGGGTCCATCTGCATCTCGTATGTTCTGCTGGTGGTCACTTGTTCCCCACATAAATCAAGGCTCTCCAGACTTTGCAACAGTGGCATCTTATTCTATAAGGGATCTGCAGTCTAGGGCTGTAGCACCTCTTATTTTTCTGTGTGGATGAGGAACCATGAAGGAATTTGTAACTATCTCCAGAAGACCCGTGCGCTGATTCTTCTCCTCACACACCCTTGGAAGCTACAGATTGTGAATGATACTGCACTGTTAAAAATAATTGAATAATTATGATTCAGAGATGAAAGTTGCACCCAAATGAGAGGGTAAAATGGACTTGGCTAAACGGTACAGTCATTTATACAGAAACTTAAATGTTTTTAAATTATCATATGTGGGCTTGATTTTATCTTTATTAAAGGAACATAAATGCTTTAGAATGTTTATCAATTGTTTTATTTTTCTGGCTGTTGGACTCCCAAGTTTCTTTTGATTATTGTTTGACTACTTTGGGTATCTGTAAGTTTAAGTGACAAAAAAGCAAAATATTATTTAAAATGTCAAAAAAGCTTCTTTTCCAAACATCAAAGACAAACCCAAGCAGGGTTTACCTAAGGATTTTTCAAACTCCAGGGTTTTTGCACTGAGGGAATATGCTGACTTAATTCTAGCTTTAATTAAACCTTGATTTTTCTTATTTATTTATTTTTGTTGTTTTCCCATGTCCAAAATCTTCTATCTTTAAAACTTTTCAAACCAAAGCAATGATTATGTCGTGAGCTGAATCTGTGAATCGGTCCTTCCTGTGGCAACTGCTATTGATTCAGAATTTGTAGAAACTTTTGCTTGAGGGACAAACTCATCTTGCAAAAATCAATTTATTTGTTGCTGTGGGATATATATTTGCCCCTTATTTATTGTAAATGCCAAACTTTTACACTTGAAGATATATAATTTATGTATAATTAATCTTTTTAGCATCTTCAAAGAATTCCAAGATGCTCTGTTTTGTATCTTTGTTTCTGTATTTTAAAAAAAAAAAACACTTCCTGGAAAATGATGAAGTTTTGATAGTTATTCAAAAGCTAGAGCAGAATAGTCTCATGCAGATGGTTTCCTCTGGCTTACTATATTACTGTTGCAGTTATTGACTCTGTTCTTGGGAAAATTCATTGACAAACATAGGTGTGATCTCAAGCTTTGTCATCTGTTAAGGAGCATTTATATTTGTCAAGATATAGCTATAACAAAATATAAACCCAAGAAGTCTGCACTTATGTGTGCTGGTTGTGGAGCAGGAGTGCATTGCTCAAGGCGCTGTACAAACACAGAGCAAAGGCTTGTCCTTGGCCTAAAACACCATGAATTACTTTCCTTTTCGTTCAGAAAACTTTTTGCCTTTTTGAAGGGTAGTATTGACAATCAGCTCTTATATTTAGTGTTAATCACCAGAATAATCAGCCTAATATTGATTATTGAAGCCCAGTGATGCTGCTGGAATATGCTGGTTCTTTTGAAGAAGTGACACCCAGAGTTGCCCTTAATCAGGATACTTCCAGGTTCTACAAACTGATGGCATCTGTAAGAATTGGGGGTCTCCATACTCAACCTAGATAGACGGATTGGTCTCAGATGCTCTTAAATTCACGTCCCCCCACCCCCTGTGAAATAGACATGATTGTGCCTGATTAATTCCAGGCACAACTGTTATGGACAAAATGCAAAACTAACTGGAAAAGTTACATACAATTGCTCAAAACGCACTTAATTTCTCCCCATTTCCAAAATCAGTGGTGATGGTCTTAGGCCCAGTCGAGTAGAGCTTGGCTGGTAAAGGCAATGGAGTTGTATACTTCTGGATGCACTTAGATTTGCCTTTTAGTTCAGCATTAATATTGCTAGTGTTGTCTAGTCCTTGACTTCCAGGTGCAGTTTTAAGGTAAGTGTATGGTCTGCAAATCCTCTGGCTCACTAGGTACCCCCAAGAGAACTGCTTTCTTCCTGGTGTGTTCGTGCAAAAGCTGCAGTCGGCAGGAGTGTTTTATCTGGAAACTCTCCCAAAAAAGTAGGTGCTGAAGTGCATTCCTGTCTATAGCAATTACTATTACTGTAGCAATGGAGTTTTCTTTGCTTTTTTTGGCTTGAATTTAGCAAGATGATGCAGAGCTGTCAATCAGAATTTTGTAATGTCTCTGTTTGATTTGAGAAGTAAATCTCTGGATCTGGAGAAAACAGTCAATAGTAACCTCACAGTTTTAGATGAAATAGTTATTAATAAATTTAATTAATGGGAAATGAGACCATAAGGGATCTCAAAGGGCCCTAAAAATCTCGGACAAGAAATACCTTAATTAAAATGAGTAGGAACAAGTACAGTGTACTGTGTATTGAATGATGAAAACTGAAGTACTCAAAGTGTAGAATTTATGTGTAATTATGTAATTTTTGTTTCTGAGAAGCAAAAACAACTAGCCTGTCTCTGTAAAGAGCTTGCTGCAATATCCTGGGGAGCAAGAATGGTTTTTAGGCAAAAAGGTTAGGTTATACTCAGCAAAAGGCAAGAAGGAACAAGCAAAGAAAGTAATTGCAATCTCAGCAAGGCTTCCTTACTAGGAGGGAGTTGAAAAATTGCAGTGATTCTGTTTTGAAAGAAGATGAATAATAGAAGTGTAAAAATAGTCATGAAGTGGAGCAGGTTGCTTCGCCCAGCATGTACCTGTCCTCATAAGAAGATTTAGGAGACAAGCTATTGGAATTGATAGGTGACAGATTTTAAAATAAAATAACAAAAAAGAAATAAAGCATTACTTAACGATTCAGTGTGGCCAGTGCTACAAGCTTCTGCCAACCCTTGAGGTGAGGTGTTCCTTTCACTTAGGCTGCCTTTCTAGAGCTCAGTGGTCAGCTGTGTCTAATTCTTGATTTTTTTTTCCTTTTTTAGAATATTTAAGATTTTTCTTCTCTTTTTTTTTTTCCCTCCTGTTGGTCTCACCTAGGCTCACATATACTTGACTTATCTTTGTTTTCAAGGCTTCCTTCCGCCTCTTTAACCCCTTAACTTCGGTTTGCTAATAGCATAGATTTCTGCTCTTGCCTACTAAGGATCTTCAAACAGGCATCATTGCACCTTTCATCTGTGTTACCATGTATGTATTTGTTTCTGTCTATGTAAACACATATACATGAACACAAGTCTTTCAAACATACACAAGAATGTTAATTGATCAAATCAAATTCTTCTTTAAATACCCTTTTGTTTTGTGGTCTGTGGAAAAACTGGACGGTGATTAGTAAGTTGTGTACAGAATTAGTTGATTATCATGAAAAGTATGGATTCATTTGCTGGCTTACTCTACCCTTCCCCTTTTTGTTGATCTGTATATGCTCAGTTGGTAAAAATATTTACTGCTGGGGATATGTTTCTGTTATGGTTGTTCATCTTAGTTTGTGGTTATTCCTACTGAATGTAAATAATTTAATAGGACTTGGAGAAGAAATGACTAAGAATGTTCTGGTAATAGGAAATCTCAAGCTTTTCTGTGTTGGCTTCTGAATTTCTCAGCAGATGTTCTCACTAGCTAACCTGAAATTCCTTGTATTTTCCAAACTTCTGCTGCTGGCTAAGGAGCAAGAGAGGCAGCTGAGTGGTTCAGGTCTAGTCTGAATCTGCTTTTAGATGTCTGAATCCACAGTTTTGGTGCAAACCTCTTCGTTCTTTTCTACCAAGGGTCACTGTGAGTTTCCTTAAAGATATGATAGATAAGATAGACTGCAGCCCTATCTGAGTGTGGTTCATCTACACGTCTTAGCTCATTTTTGATCACCTTTTGGTGCCAATCTACATGCCGTATTGCTGAACTTGATGCCTGCTGCAAAATCTGTCGATGAAGCAAAGCAGAACAGTCTCTTTCAGAGCTGTTTGTTCCTGCAGCTAGTTTGGTACCAAGTTGTGAGTAAGAGAGTACATGCAAGCTTGTCATCTGCTGTCTGATGTGACTGTAGAAGTTAAATATATTATTTAATTCTACCTGTAAATCTGAATTAACCCTAAAATGTTGTTATATTTAGGCCTGCAGCAATTGAAAGTCATTCATGGATCACAAGAGAAACATTAGAGGAAAAATAATGTTGCTACTCTGGGATAAAGATCAATTAGAAAATACCTACAGATTTGGGACTCTTATTTCTAGCCATAAAACATTAAACAGAAAAAGCATAACCAGACCAGTTAGTAGGTATAAAACAGCTTTACTTAATTTAGTTCAGTTCAGTAGCGTTACATTAATGAAGTGGTAACTTTGAGGACAGACAGTATCCGGGTTGCCTAGTGTGAAATCCAAATTTCAAGAGAAAATTTTGTTTTAGTCTTTGAAGGGCTGGTGACTTCGGCATCGCATGCAGACCTGCCTCTGATCTTTCTGCAAATGACTCATAGTGAGACTTGCATGTTTAAGTGCTGGCATCAAATTTGCAATGCGATGATCACTTCTGACGACAGAACTAGATGTTCTCTAATCTGCTGTGCTGGATTATGCAGCTTGCTTTTCTAACAAAGAAAGCGTTGCTATTAAAACCGTCATGCTGAAGTTTTTGTTCTTTCCCTCTCATTAGCACTGCGCTGTAGGTTTGCAGGTAGAGTAAATTACTGAATGTCACCCCAAACTCCGTGGCTTTAAATGCCAAGTTAATTTACACCCAGAGTGGTGCTTTCAGTGTCAGGCGATCTTTTCTTTTCTTTTTTTTTTTTTTTTTTGCCAACATAAGCACTCAGCTGAAACAACAGCTATGACTCAGTTGCCAGCGAGCGCTGCTTGAATTGATTCAGTCCGAGTTCAGATTTAGCACATAATCATGTTCAATTTGATCCACTGTGCTGCCTAGAGATAAAAGGGTTGAAAAAAATAGATGTAGCTGATGTCAGTCTCTGCGGTGATGTCATTGCCAGCGAGGGAGCAGCGCCGGTCCCCGCTCTGCCTGCCCACTTGGTGGGTGTACGAGGGAAAGACAAGGAGCAACTCGGCTAAGTGCGAAGTGCCAGAAGCCTACGGTTATCGGCAGCCCTGAAGCAGCGTTTGGGACTGTTCAATAGCAATACTGAAGACTTTTTTATTATTATTGTTTTTCCAGTCATTTGCTACTCTGAGATCGCTTAACTCTGTGCGCGAAAGGGGGGGATGCCAGCCCGTAGCATGGACTGTGATGTCTCCACTCTGGTTGCCTGTGGGGTTGACGTGGAGATTTTTACCAGCCAAGAGGTTAAGGTATGCGCCTCCGATCCTTTTCTTGCTGATGATTCTTAGGAAAGCCTTGGGGAGCAGTAGGAATTTGTACGTAGCCATTTAGACTAAGGAGACAGATGAGGATCTGCTGCAGTAGTAAAGCACATGCAGTTTAAAAATCCCTTAATTAAAGGAAATGGGGGAGAAATGTGCCTGCTTTTTACTGTTTTGATCAGCTGAGAAAATAGCCTGCTGTTTACTCTTTAATGATAGAAGAAATTTGTTATATAACTGACATCTGTGCGTATGCGTGTTTCATATTCATAACAAAAATCATTCATTGTTAATTCTCTGAAGATATTTTTAGTCCAGTGTCAGTTGCCTTAGAGAGTCTTGCAGTAAATGTATTTTTGGTATTCAGATTTTGCTTACTCCGTTGGTTCAGACCCAAATCAAGCATAGATACATTTCTTTTGTGAAGGGTTAAAAGTTTGTAGCAAGTATTGCTACAACTACATTTTGGTGCAAATGCACCAAAATACAAAAAGTTGCGCATCTTGCATATCATATGCTTATCTCAAAAGCAATGCTTAATTCAAAGGCTTGTTATGCTGGGCTCATAGTCTCTTAATTAGACAACTGCTATAAAAAAATCATTGTGTATAATTGCTTACTGGTGAAATCAATTATCTTTTTCATTTATTTTCATATTACTGCATGAAAATCACTGCAAATTAAATTTGAAAGTGGAATTTTAAGTATGCTTTTCACAGATCGTCTCAAAGAGCTCATAGGCATAATGCAGTGATATTTATTTAGAGGACACAGACAACATTAGTCTCCAGTCTGACTGCTCTGTTCTTAGTATAAGAAGGAGAAAAAGAGGTAAAGGTCGAATTCTGAACCTCTGCTATCTTTAATCATGAGTCATACGTTGAAATAATCTGAGGGAAAAATAGTTTATAGTAGATCATTATGGTTCTTTTTCCCCTGTTAGTTTGTGACCCTATTGTATACTTTGAATAGATAGTTATGTGTTGGCAGCAAGAGGAGACTTGATTGAAAAATCATTTTTCCTATTAACGGTCTAATGTTGAATTCGGAGGTGAAATTGGTAAAAAATACTTCAGATAAATGCTTCAGACAGGACAGTTTTGCCTGCACTGGGGCATATTTCCTGTGGTGTTTTAAAGAAATAAGCAAATACTTTTTCATTTTTATTTTTTTAACTTAAGAACAGATGTCATTTTAATTTAGGATTTAACCACCATTGACAAGGACTCGTACTGGGAGCAGCTGCGTTTTGGTGTCTGCTCCATGTTCAACATGAGACAATGTGCAAGAAAGTTGCGGAGCTCTCCTTGTAATCCAAATTGGTATTGCAGTAGTAATAAAAAAAAGCCAAATTTGGCTTCTGCAACAACAGACAACCTTTCTTGACTTTGGTGAGACTTCAGAGAGCTGCCGTAGGCTGCAGCGTGCAGATGGCAGGGCTGAGGAGCACCGAGGGAAGGCGAGCCGAAGGGTGAAGTGACCTTACAGGGAATGCGCCCCCCTCCTGTTGGCCTTGTGCTTTGCTTGCTTGGGTTCAGACTCTTTCTGCTGGCCGGGTTTGGGCTGTGAGGGCAGGACGCTGGGTGCGTTCAGGGCAGAGCCTGCCCTGCAGGCTGCAGTGCAGCCTGGAAACGCGCAGCCGCTGTTGGAGACGCCAGGCTGGGCACGGGCAGCGGCCGGTCCCGCAGCATGGGACAGGCTGGACCTCCCCGCCCTTCTCAGCAATCGGGGTTGTCCAAGGCCACCTCGAGCACGAGGGCTTCGAGCGCGCAGCGCCGCGCCAGGCCCACGCTTCCGTGTCCTGTCGCTGCGTCGGCGTGACAGCAACGATTCTTGGATCGTTCTGAGGAGAAGTCCAGTGAAAAGAGGTGCTGGGGTGATCTATAGTGGTTCATCCACGTCCTTCTGGTTTTCAGTGGGTGAAACGCCGAGGACACATGTTGGTGGCTGACAGCATGGCACTCTGCTAGGCTGGCAGGAACACCAGGTGGGGAGGCTCAAGAGGAAGGGAGATATTTCTGAGGGGAGGTGGGTGAGGAAGCTGCAAAAGCCAGAGTGGGAATCACAGAACGGTCGAGGTTGGAAGGGACCTCTAGAGATCATCGAGTCCAACTGTCAGTCCCTGCTCTCTTCTCCCTTCCCTCTCCCCTCTTCTCCAGGCAACTGGCAGGCATAACTATTAAAGCAAACCCTTACGCGGTGCTGTGGTCAAGGCCATTGCCCTTTTTTCCTGCTGTAGCACTTTTCCCGCAGGGAGAGCTTTTTGTCAGGATTCATCGCTCTTTGTGTCGAGGAACGTTCCCTCAGCAGAGCAGATTAATGACTCTGCGCTGCGCGTGGCCGTCAGCCGCGTTTGCTGGAATGAGCCCTCCCTTCTGCAGAGCCGCCCTCCCAGCGGCGAGGAGCAGGGGACAAGGGACAAGCTCCCCATGAGCCAGGCCAGCGGAGAATCCCAGAATCGTTATGGTTGGAAAAGACCTCCGAGATGACTGAGTTCAACCGTGGTGGTGATGGGTAGCACTGTCTGTGAACCCAACCCTTCCAGCTCTTATTGCCTACTGCATTTGCTAAGTTTTTACCATCCAAATTTGGGGCAGGCTAATTGAGATGCTTCTAAGAGTGCAGTACCTGTCTATCAGGGGTGAGGTATATTGCAACCTGCAAAGATAATCATAGAAATTGAGTGCAGGTCCACTTTGAAGTTCACATGTGTAACTAAAGTTCTTTTCTTAGCGTGTGTCTGATAATTTTATGTAATGATGTTTGTTACATAAGCAATTAAGTAATGAATATTTTATTTTTATTAGAGAAATTCCAGACATCCAAAAAAAACTCTTACTCTAAGCAAGATACCCTGACATTATTAGTTGCTCACGTTCCCTCTTACGTTCACACGCGCCGTTCTGCTAGGCAACAAGGTTTGGCTGGGGCCAGTAGGCACTGCTGCAACAGAAGAAATACTAATGGTAAACACTGATAGAATTTGCATCCGAATACTGTAATTTAAAGCGGATAGGATCATTACCTTAACACAGGAAGAAGCACTGTGAAGAAGAGCCAGGAAGCAAAGGGAAATAATACAAATCATTTCACTGTTTTGACCATATTGTCTTGGGGGATTAATTCGTGTTGGAACAGGATCTCTGCCATCCTGTCAACTAGGTATTTATTTCATGTGCTTATTGCTAGTGGTAGCTGCTTGAGGTGTGTGGTTTGGAGGTCAGCCCTCACCTTGCAGTTGTCCTTGAGAGGTCTCGCCGTCTCACACTGCATCTTGAATTCAGAGATCTAGAGAGCAAAGGGGTTTAATATTAGTTTTCCATGGTTTTGCTGCCTGTTTCAATTTCCCATTTGCGAGATGGGGTTGTTGACAAAGAGGTTCTGAGGTTGAAGGTTTAAGGGCTCTGAGAGTTAAGTAAGGAAAATGTAGAAGAAATTGAAGTGTTGCTGCCCTTCTAGATGCTGCCAGCTGCAGAAAACATGATTTTTTTAAAGTGCTCTAGGGTTCCTTATTTCAAATTCTTTTCTTTAGCCTCATGATTTTTGGTGAGGGCAAAGAAAGATTGTGGCATGGTCCTAAGACTCCAAAGACTGGAGCCATTAAGGAGGAAACCAAATTAACT
Source organism: Tinamus guttatus (assembly GCF_000705375.1). Next base: position 24,490 of record NW_010577786.1, read on the forward strand.
GTATGACTATTAAAAAAAAAAAATCATTGTAGCCAAAAGCACTGCTTGGTAATTTTCCTCTCTAGCTTTTTCTGCACCTGGTGGATTTTTCCTGGCAGGAAATAGTCTATGAAATGTTGGAGACCCAGTAGTTCTGCTTATTATCTCTGGACCTCTGTGTTTGCTCTCTTCCACCATTTAAAGAGGAGGAAGAGAGAAACTTCAAGATAAAACAGAAAGTTATTAGTATTAACACTTCAAAAGTGTGATTATTTTGCAGAAACAAGTAAAAATACAGTATTTTCTGCATCCTTTTCTGTTTTTTTTGCATTTACAGCCTTCAAAGAGCTGTCATATTGTAATACTGTTGTAAAATAAGGGAGCTAGAAAGATAAAAATTGCCACCTTTGTTTTAGAAATTTTGTAACCTTGCTCTGCATTTTGATGTAAAACATCAAGTTTTATGTTGTAAATGTGGAAAAAAAATCATTTAAAAGCCATGGAAATATTGGACACCCAAAGAAGCAGGTGCTTTTCTTGTGCAGATTGCCGCTTTCCAGCTCTTAGCCCGATGCTCTGCGTGTTCCCCCGCAGGTCCCGGCAGCTGCAGGGCTGGTTGCAGCACGTTGACTCCGCGGCGGGCGCGGGTGCTGAGGCCGCCGGGCCAGGGAGCCTGCGGGGCCCGTGTTTCCCTTCCAGTTCTTGGTGTTTGCTGCTTGCTCGGCTCGAGGAAGCGCCGGCTGCAGAGGAGCGAGCGCGGCTCTGCCGGGGAAGGTCGGAGGCGGCGGCAGGAGCTGCTCCATTGCTTTGCCTTCTGCTTGTCACTGCTCACCCTTTTCACAATGACGGAGCGGCGTTAGAGCAGCAAATGTCAGGGGGGTTTGTATTCATGTTCATCCTCTTTTCTGCTAGAGGGCACATGAAGACATTTTCTTTTCCTAGGGATAATTAGGCAATGAGCAATCTGTGGTCAAAGGAAGGAAGATAAATAACGGCTAGACTATGTTGCTCGGAGGGGCAGTATTAGTCCAAGACGGGTAATAAGGTAAGACAGACCTTGCAATTATGCTGATAAATGGCACAGCCTGTGTGAAGAGCAATGAAAAGATGATGATTTTCCTTAGCATATTCGAGGGATTAATCAGAGCAGCTGTGGCTGTGAGCTACTTTTAATAAGTAAGTTTGATACTGATTTTTCATTAAAAAACTGCTTTGGTTAGAAAAACCTAGAGGGGTAAAGTATCTCAATGCTTTCCATTTCTCTCAAAAATTTCAAGTTTTTCAAAGGGAAACTGTTTTCAGGTCCATGGTCATCTAGTCTAATTCTTCTCTGAAGCTGCTGTACCTGTTGTCTTTCTACTGTTGAATCTCAAGCTTTGCTGATAGTTTGCTGCTACTTGCTATAACCTGAACTTTGATACTGAGAAGTTCAGTGTTCTGAGACAGAAGTCTGCACCATCACATACTACTGTATATCTACTTTAAAATAAGCATATTTGCACAAAAAGAAATGGGTATTACATATGGACAGTATTTTTTTATATATTTTCCAGGGCAGTTCTATGAAGGCATTATGGATCTGCCTGGTTTTGATGGCTCATGTGCTGAACATCCTGTTCACTTTGGAAGATGTTATCTGATCAGATGTCACAATGCAAACAAGAAAGCAAATTTGGGCTCAAGCAGGGGATTCTTCCTCAGTGAAGAGCTCCTGAATAGGAAAAGCTACCACAGTTTATTAGACATTTAGCCAGCACACAAATTGCCGGAGTCCTGAAACTGGCCGTTTTTATGTCCACATGGTACCATTATCATGCGTTTGGCCTTGTACTGAAAATTGACCCCATTTAAATGGCAAAGCACCAATAGAAATAAGATTTTCCGTACGAGAGACTTCTGGGGCTCACATAAGGAGGCAGTCCAATTCTCCTGGAAGTATCTGTGTTCATTGTCTCCCTAGTGTTGACTCCTGACTTTTTGTATATTTTTATATATATAAAATGAGTCTCAAATGCTACTGGCTTGAGGCACGCGAGCTTAGATGCCCTCTGCATTAATTGCAATATAGCATATTGCAAATTAGCTATTTCTGGCTAAATAATAAACTTCTCCCTCTTTTTCTCCTTCTTGTTGTAATACCTGAATGTGTGTGCAGCCTGAAAGTGCAAGTCCAGTCTCTGCTTCCCATATAGATTTCAGATTAGTTTCTACTTTGTTCTTGTTAATTCCCAAGAATTCAGATCATCTTTCCAAAACCTTAGTGTTTTTGTGCTGCTTTTAACTGCCCCCATTTGCAGTTCCCATTGTCCCTGAGCCAAGGAGAAGTCTTTGGCTGCAGCAGTTAGTGGAGCTGGCAGTTCTGCTGCTGTCCTGTGATGTCCACGCAGCAGAAGACAAGGCAGACAGGCCAGTGCAGAGTTCAGAGCTGAGGGTTGCTGCTTGCATCTCCCATGCTGGCGTGTCTCTTTTTTCCCAGAATCCCAGAATGGCTGAGATTGGAAGCGACCTCTAGAGATCATCTAGTCCAACCCCCTGCTCCAGCAGGGACACCCAGAGCACATGGCACAGGGCGGCATCCAGGCGGGTTTGGAAGATCTCCAGAGAAGGAGACTCCACAGCCTCGGGCAGCCTGTGCCAGGGCTCTGTCACCCTCACAGGAAAGAAGTTCTTCCTCACATGGAGATGGAACCTCCTGTGTTTTAACTTGCACCCATGACCCCTTGTCCTATCACTGGCCACCACTGAGAAGAGTTTGGCCCCGTCCTCCCTACATTCACCCCTCAGTTATACATACATGTTGATCAGATCTCCTCTCAGTCTTCTATTTTGCACTTCGGTAGTTGCTGGAAGACTTCGGAGTGGTGCAATGGATTAAAAACTCCAACTATTCTCATTTGCAGATGGAGAACTGAGCAAGCAGGAGATACGTTCTATGATTAGGAAGCTGAGTAGGAATGTACCAGATATGGTGGAGTTAACAACCCTTGTCTTTAATAGCAGGTTCTGTGCATGTTTTGTCTCAAATGCTGTTCTCCATCCTAGGGACTCAAAAGCTTTACAGGAGAGCCAGGAGCCTTCGTTCGTTACTTGCTATTTTTGCATTGTGAATTTGTCCAAAATCTCTTTTCGCTTTCAGAATCTGCCTCGGACTCTGACAGTGCCTGGCAGGAGAGGTGGACTCTGTCCTGCAGGATCGCTCCGTATCTAGCAGGAGACGCGGCCTGCAGCATGGGAGGGCCTCGAGCTTTGCAGCACCAGACACCCTTAAAATCTGTTAAATTAATAGCCACAGAGCTGAGAAATACACTGAGCCTGTTGTGCCCAAAGTGGTATCAATAGGAGGTTGTACAGTGTAATTTCTTCAGCTTAATTTGTCACTTGTGGAAGCATCTGTGTACTTCACATATTGCAGTGAGTAATTTTGATACATTGACCATAAAACCGGGAGTATTGAGAGCTGCATCATGCAGCAGAGGTATGTGCTGCTCCTGTAACAGCCAGTGTTAACCTTCCTGAAATCTCATGTTTCCCGTCCAGCTCAGATGTGCGGCTGTGGAGCCAGGTGAACTATGGTAAAAGGCCCAGGAGTCCCATAAATAAAGTTCCACTTACGCAAAAGTTACTTATTTCATTTGCTGCATTAGTCTTGCTCCAAGTTTATCAAGCCCAGGTTTTGTTGTGATTTGCTGCATCTTCTTTTGGCTGATGGCTAATGCAGACTTAGTTACTTTTCTTCTTTCCCGAGTGGAAGCAGGTAACTGGTACAAGTAGAATATATTTTTTTCTGTTGTCTTAATAATCAGATCTGTACGAGGAAACTAGGGTCTAACCAGTGCTCGTCTGTAGCTTCTTAGGGAACAATTTAACTGCTTTGAAGTCATGGGGAAGGGAAGGAGTTCTTTGCTTTGCATGTTTTTTGCTTTGATGTGTGAAGTTTCTTTTGGTTGCTTGCTTTTGGTTTTGTTCCTGCACCATCAGAAATGCTCTTTTCTCCCTCAAAGTGGAAGCAGGTAACTGGTAGAAGTAGAATATATTTAATCAGATCTGTATGAGGAAACTAGTGTCTAACCAGTGTTCCTCTCTAGCTTCTTAGGGAACAATTTAACTGCTATGAAGCCATAGGGAAGGGAAGGAGTTCTTTGCTTTGTTTGTATGTTTTTTGCTTTGATGTGTGAAGTTTCTTTTGCTTGCTTGCTTTTGGTTTTGTTCCTGCACCATCAGAAATGCTCTTTTCTCCCTCAATCAGGAACCTTTTAAGAGATACAAATACATACAAGGAGCCAGTGACATGGGAACCCTCTGAGCTTTGGTTGGCTACTACTATCCTACGAGGAATTAAGTGAGGGATAATTGCTAGACTGAGCCACATTGAGCACGTGTGGGACAGACCATATTTTACAGAATCCTACCAAAAGCTGTTCTCCTCTTTTACTGTTTCTTGTTCCCATCTTCTTTGTCTTCCTTTCTTCATCATCTTTTTGGAATACAAGAAGAACTTGTGCATTTTCTGTTGTTGTTTTCCAGCATTGTATATGGTATTAGAAATATGTAACAGTACCCTCTAAACTGTTGAAAGCACCCAACCAATAAGTTGGTTTATAAGGCGCATTATAGAGGCTATCTATCGTGATGCAAAGGATATACGGGAAGCACATTAAAGAGACTCATGGCTAGATCACATACTCCTTTTGCTTTACAGATATTTAAGGATTTATATAAGAAGTGGAAACAGTGCAGGATTTAAATAAGAACAAGGTAGATTCTGTGATAAAGTAAAAAACAAGAGTAAAACAATGTGCAAATGCATTAACGGCAAGAAGAGAGCATGCAACAACAGAGAGGTAAGGTGAAGTATTTCAAGTGTTTAGGGCCTCGTTAAAATCTGCCAGTGAGTACTTGAGCATATAGCTGAATAATTTAAAATAGTGCCGAGAATTCCTACATTACAGAGAGATTTAGTGTGGATAAGAGGTGACAAGAGAGAGTATTTGTGTTTAAAAAGAGGAGAGGGAGCAAGGCCTGGATGATTACAGAAAATTTGCTTCCCAGGAAGCAGTAAGGCCTGGGTTGTCTAGAGCAGATCGTGTCAATCCTTCCTTGTTTGACGGGGGAACTGGATAAGTGGGATAAAGGAGACGTGGAGGATAGATGTTTTGACTAAGGCTTCCATACTGCTCAATGTATTCCCATCATAAGTCATCTGCAGTCTAAATATAATCTCCCTAAGTGGATGCACAGTTGTTTGAACTCTTTCCATTTTAGATATTTTTATTATGAAGCTTTAGTTAACGTTTTTATTAATATAATAAATTTCTGGTGTAACAGAACAGAGAACAACCTTAAAACACATGGATGACACCGTGCTGTTAAGGTTGAAATTCAGAACGACCTTAAATTAAGCAACAAGGTAAAATGCAGTTAAGACCAGAGCAGAGTATCCTTGAAAAGGAATCAAGATTAGAGCTAGGTAATGAAAATGCATGTGTCTGGAGAGCTGCATGATGCAAACCTGTGAGCTCTAATGGAACAAAACTAAGTACCATCAGCAATCGTAAGTAAAACCATTTGTGGATGTAGGGAGGATTATTCAGTATTTCGCTTTGAAATTTTTGCTGGGCTTCTGTGTCTAGTTTTGGCTGTGCTCAAAAGGGAGGATGTGGCAGAGCGAGGCTGGCAGCCTTTCCAAGGGGGCCAGGGTGACATTTACCCCATGTTGTTACTAACTAGATACTGGGGGGAGAGAAAGGGACAATTTTGCCTCTGGGAGTTGTTACGGAGCTTGGCGTGGCAGATAAGTCTGGTCCCACTTGGCTCTTGGATTGCAGTTTACCTTGGGCAAATCCAGTGTGAGGCAGCCCGAAAGCTGTGGAGCTGTGGTTGGCACTGCCGTATCCCTGAGCCCATCTCACTTCTGCTAAGTGGTATTTTACAAGCTTGAGCTCTGCTAATGTTGGCCACTGCTCAGCTGAGAGGAAACTTGCTGCTGCAGGTGGACCCTTTGGCTCACCAGGCTACTTAGGATTTTCAGATACTCATTTTCTGTATGTAAAATGAGATTCTTGTGTTGCTCTCCTGTTTGCAGAAGAAGAAAATTACTGGAGTGTGAAAGTTCATACCTTATATTTAGAAATAGCTGATTATACTAGAGGGATTGCAGGATGGTGTGACCGGCCAGCTTTCTGCAGGCTACTGCCAGTCCTTGAACCATAATCCACAAATGGTTGAACTAAAAAAAGTTCTTATTAATCATGACAGCTGGGAACAAAGCCAAATGCTGCGCTCTAACAGTAATAAGTATTCTGTTTATGTTACACAGAAGTGAATTATTGATACACTTAAAGTTCTGGGTGTTCGGGAAGATGATGAATCTTCTGTATAAAAGTGTTTAATGAATGAATAAAGTAGTAAGGTGTTTAAATATCTCGCTCCTGTCTTGATAGCAAATAACTCGACTGAAGCTGCTGCAAACCTGTAATTCAAGCTACTCGTGCTTGATCCTCTCCCCCAAAGGGCTGATATTTCTTGGGGTAGAGTATTGAGATTGGTGTCACTGCTGAGCAAAAACACTTGGAGATGGTGTCAGGCCTGGAATAGGAGATTACCCAGTGCATCCTGGAGCACAACATAGAAAACCATCGACTAAGCGTTCGGTCGATACTCTGTTTAAGCTGCAATTATTTTGTACAATGTGAAACAAGAACAAAAGGACATAAAGGATTTTATACACAGGAAATTGCACCTATAATAGCAGTGTGCATGTGTGTGCACATCCAAAAGAAAGCATGTAGTTGATAATAGTTGCAGGTTGATATATCTTCAGCAACTCTGTTTTGAGACCACTTCCTATCTCTAGGGAGCTATTAATGCTTTCAGCCTCTTCTGATTTATGCCCCCATAAATGTTTTCTGTCAATCTTGAGGTATATAGTCTGCTGTAGATCTATATGCTAAGTCCAGAGCTATTCTGCTTCCCATTTGTGAAGCCCTTAGAGAGTCTGTGGCCTGCAGCTTGTAAACCAGTGATGGTGTTTTAGGATGATCTTGTTTGCTTTCAGTTGATAAACTGACCTTCTTGATTAAATGTTAGTATTCCCTGCTGATTAAGTAAATAGTTGTTCCTTCAGCATATGAGAAAAAGGACTGTAATACTGAAATTTAAAAGCATAAATTCTAGATTTGAGGCTGCAAGTTGAGGCTTGATTTACAGCTGGAAGCCTGAGACCACCTGATATTAGAAGGTGCAACCTTAGCAGTGGGCAAGTTGGTTCCCTTCATTTTGGTGTGGGCTATGTGCCCTGGAGTTGTTTGGTGCATGGATTTTCATGTTTCTTAGATCCCACTTGCACCAAACGTTGCTGCTTTGGAAGTCTTACTCACTTCTAAATCACGGCTCCTCAAGACAACTCATTCGTCTCTAGCTCATTAGATGAGTGTCTTATGTGTTTGCAAAGGTACCCACCTTTACAACACATGGACATAGAGTAAAAAAAACAACCTGGAACAAGAAATTAGGCTCCATGGGATTGTAGTCATTTTCTGGTGTCTAATCTTCTTAGGAAAAAAGTCACGCAATAAGTTGTTCATAAACAAGGAAATCTGCATTTTTGGTTGCAGTTCTGCTCACCCATCACTGGGCTTGTTGCCAGCATATTGATTCCTATAATGGGTCTGGATATGAACTTCTCTGAAGAGTGACTTTGTTTCATCGTGTCAATTTGATATCTTTTTAATATCATGCTGTTCCTGATATATTTTTCACGTCAGGAAATGAAAGTCATTTTGAAGAGCAGAGCTGTTTTTAGCTGTAAGACAGGATTAGTCTACTTTTAAAGTCTTGTTTCTAAACAAAATCTGTGCCAACTGGAAATTATTCAGTTGGTTGAAAACTGTCACAAGAACAGTTTGGGCAGGAGTGTTTGTTTTTCACCCTGGGGTTTCTTCCATCTGCCTAATAAAACAATTATATCACTATGAGATGACATTTCCTCACCCGTATCGTGGCTGGCAATGGACAGTGCTAGTTGCTGTTGAAGCACAGGAAAAACATTTTTTCCTTTTCTTTTTTTTTCCCCTTTTGCATCTCAGAAGGAGCCTGGCTCTGTCATCGTGGTGACCTCCCTGTGGATGCTGCAAGGCTGCTCAGGTCCACCCAGAGCTTTCCTGGCTCCAGCCTAAGGAAGCCCAGGTTTAAGCTATTGTAATAATTTTACTGAAGACTATGGCAAGGTGAAGGTATAGATGCTAAATGGGTGTTGTGTTTGTGTATGGAAATTAATACTGAATTTGCAGATCTAAATACACCATTTTAATGCTTTTAATTAGCTGGCTAAGCCACTGTTTGACAGCACTCTGTAATATTTGAGCATTTATCTACACAGCTTGGGGTGCCAGGACCATCAGGGACCATGGCCCATCTCTGGGCTAGGCAGAGAGAAAACATCTTCTCAGAGTGCAAAAATATTTCAGGTGCTTTTTTTTTTTTTTTTTCCCCCTCAAACTTAAATTAAAATTTGATTTTTTTTTTCTCTTTAAGTCGATTCAAACTGGAAACATCTTCAGTTTCTTATGCTGAAATGAGGTTTTTACAATGACAATATGGACCTTTCCCAGGAAGGGTATGTGGAAGGATATAATCTCTTTTTGTGCACATGCTTTCCATCACTTTTCTATCATGAGCTGCAAAATCAAACACACAGCCAAACTTTCTCAATGATGACAGCGTTCGGACTGTAACACATTATACCTACACAGATAGACAAAACTAGAACAATATATATAAAAATAAATTATATATATATATATATCTGTACAGGTGCTTTTTGATGGCATAATTCCTGTTGTGCAGAAAGTCCATGCCCTTTATATTAAAATAAAGCTTTTCATTTAAATGCATTACTTCCAAATGTTTTCCTGTAAGCTGTTTACAAGCAAATGATCATAAAGATCAGAGCAGGTTAAAAAAAGTATACACGAAGAACTGATAATAAAGACACCTTTACACTGGCAAGCTACAGAAGGAGATTTCCATGAATCAAAAAGGAATAGCTTTGCATAAGCAATTGCAGCAATTCAACTTTTTTTTCTTGATTTTAAAGAGATTATTTTCTGAAGCAAAAAAAAAAAAAAAAAAAGCTTTTTCTGTTTTGCTTGGTATAAACCAAAGCAGAAAGTTTTTGTTGTTGTTGTTTTGGTACCTAATTGTTCATAAGATGACAATACAACAGTTTTTAAGCGAAATACAATATATGTTTATGAAGACAAAATAACCTTTCAAAGTGCTCGTGCTTTAATTTTGGAGAGTTTCAGGCATCGCTCAGCGCATGGGTTGACGTGGGTTGCTCCTTTTTTTTGGCACGTTTTGTTCTGGTCATGTATTGAACAGGGACTCGCTGCCTCTGTGTGACCACATTAGTTTGACCTTCACCAGCGAGGCTGGGTAACATGATTCATCTAATGGCTTATTTCTCTGCATGTGCTTTTGAGCAGATTACTCTGGATGTACTAATTAATCTTCTCCTAAGGATTTCATTGGACTTCTCTTGGTATTTTTGACAGGAAATGTATATGGGGCTTGACCGTCAGAGGTGCATAGTGCTTCAGTAATAGGCAATCTGTTTATTTTTTACATCGTTTAGGAATACTTTGTTCCCACATGTGTTAAAATATCAGGTAAGAAAGGAGGAGACCAAAAAAAATCATATCTTACTCATTCTAAAACACTTTTAAGGACCCGTCTGACTAGTTACTGGAACAGATACTAAAATGCAGAAGCAGCCTGGCGGTCGTAGTTGCTTTTTGGTGTCAGGGGTTTATTTTGTTTTGGATTTTTTTTTTCTTACCTTGAAACCCCCATAGAGAAATAAAGGCTGTGACCCTTGGAGATCTAAGGATAAAAATGGTTACTACTAATAAAAGACTCTGAGCCAAATTTAGGCTGAGCAAATCTAAGCAGAGACCCTAAATAAGCAGAGAGGCTCTTAATTTATGTCCCACTTTCTTTCAGAATATTTGGCCCATGTGTTCCTGTTTCAGATGCAGATTGCTGCTCCCTCTTCCAAGATGTGCTCACTCCTCTCATCAGCAAGGCAGTCAGACCCTCAGTTTAGACTCTACTTTGTAATTTGGTCCTTTGGTTCACTTGCACAAGGATCAAAGCAGATGGGATGACTCCATTCCAGTTTTATCCCAACTTCCTCCTCTTTCCAGATCAGAAGAGGAGATGCAAACTCACATCTTGAGGAGGAAAAGAGTGAGAAACATGAGAACAGGTAACAGCAGGCTCAGGGACAGGACCTGTAGCTCAGAGCTGTGTTGTATGAACCAGGCAGAAGAGCCCGTCTCAGAGACCCCAGTTTCCAGGCTCTGTCCAAACGAATGTGAAGAATAGATCTGCTTGGGGAATTTCCAAGCCAAGTGCAAGACGTCGGATGGCAGATGGCTCAGGCAGCCTGGCAAGAATAGGAAACAGTCAGACAGTACAACCAGTGTGTGAGACAGTGGTCAAAATACTGCGTATCCGGCCTGGCACTTACAGGCTACTCCTTTCTTTCTTTTCTTTCAAATAAAAGATTACTTTCTACACCCAAATGGCTTGGAAGGAGGTTTCTAATCGTGCTAGTGCAGTTGTTTGCAGTTGCTGGAGGAAAAAGGGGAGGGAGAAAGGGCTGAGCCTTCTGTCTGAAACAGCTGAAATGCTGTAAATGTCCCTCACTGTAGGTAACACAGGAAATCAGGAAGGGGCAAGGCAAGCATTTTATTTGTGTAAACTGTGTCCCATGGCTTTTTGCTGGTTATTTTTCTAGTTTAACTGGATTCACAATGCCAGGGAATGAATGGTATGTGCTTTATGGCTGCTTTATAACATTACATCTCCAAGTGAGGGTATAAAAAAATGCTGCAGTAAAAACAACTTCTCCAACTCTTACCATTCTTTTTATTACATGTCATTCTCGTATTCAGCATTATGTTCAGTTAGGTCCTGATTCTGTGTCGCTGGCATCAACAGAGCAGTACCTAAATGCTCCAGCAGGCTCAAGAACAGACCTGTTAAACTTGGAGCTTTTTGCATCTCCTCAGTGAGTTTGGTTGTGCTTGTAGAAGTTGCTTTGGAAGCAGTTAGGAGAGGGCTGGTTCTAGGCAAATGCCCATGCTCTTTTGTCACTATATCTCCTTGCCTCAGTTTCCCTCAGTAGACCAGGAGGGTCATCTGACTCAGGAGGGGTGAGAAGACGCTACTCAACTTTCAAAGATTCCATTAAAATAATGTAAAAAAAGGAAGAACGTTTGGAAAGTTTTTCTTACAGGCCCTGAGTTTATATAGTTGCAGTGAATGTGTTTCATACAGCTTCTCAGAATGAATAACTTTATAATCTGAATTTCCTTCATGAGTTTGAACAATCCCTTAACTAGCACTGTCCTTATATTTTAAATTTTCCCCTTTCCAAGGTGTGCCAGCTAACGCTTTTTCTGAGACATGTATAAGCTCTTCAGCCTGAGCTGGGGATGCCCGGGAGGCTGCTCTCCTGTTGCTCTTCACTTGCTGGAATTCCCTTCACATCACAGAGGAATGTGGGAATTAAGTATCAGGCTTAAGTGTTCTCATCAATAGGATGGAATCAATAGCCAATGTTGTACTGTGCTCGTTCTCAAATGCAATGCATGGGAGCTCCTTGGAGTTTGCTGTGCACGTTATCCACTCATATATTGGTTGAATTCCCCCAAAACAAAGGCACATTTTAGGATGGCCTTCTAGACTTCTTGGAGAACGAGTGCTGTCTCTCCAGAGCATTCCCCAGTACTAGCAAAGAAAAAGAGAAGTCTATTCCAGCTAGCTTGAAATAGTGTTTCAAGAAGCTGATATTGAGTGCTGTCTCTCCAGAGGATTCCCCAAAGAAAAAGATAGCAAAGAAAAAGATAAGTCTATTCCAGCTAGTTTGAAATAGTGTTTCAAGAAGCTGATATTGTATGTAGAACCAAAGTCTTCAAAAATGTAGTATCTGAAAAAAAAATGTCTTGGGCACTAGAGTAAAATAGCAATACTCCTACAAAGAAGAAATGTAAAGTGTGGATTTTTCTTTTAGCTCAATCATTGGGTGTGAAATTGAATTGAGAAGTCTCCAAACTATATTGAATCTCACCCCCTTGGCACTGCCACAGGAACAATTTATTTCATCTTGAAGGAGCCTTTGGTTTCCAGATCAGTGGAGCCGAGCGGGAGGACCGTGCGTCACTTTGAGGTAAACGGGGATGGGAGCTGGTTAAAAACAGAAAAGGCAACACAGCAAAATTCTGCGTCCCTGACATTTGTCAGCCTCTTCTGAAATGTGGATGCTGCTTCCATTAAGCTCGAGGGCAGATATTATCTCTGTCCCTTTTGTTGTACTGATGGTTTGGAAGCCAAACACAAACACGCTTAGGAGCTCAGCTGATTTTCAAGAAGCAAAATCTGTCTGGTTTTGTTCAGTGGGAGCTTGGCGGTGCTACGGGTGGGAAGGGGTGACTCCTGCCTCCGTTCCAGGACAAGGTGGAGCGGTCAGGCTCCTTCCAGCCTGACATCTTCGCTCTATTTTGTTCTCACAAGCTTTTGTGAGATGAGGAATTACAAGCTAGATGATTTCTGGAGGTCCCTTCCAACCTCAGCCATTCTGTGATTCTGTGAAACGAATACACTGATATTCTGTCATGTCTGTTCTGTGGCTCAAGGCATCATCTTCTGGAACAAGACACTGCATCTTTAGGCAGGAAGCCTTACCCCAAATATATTGGGGGTCAAAATGATTCTGGCAAGTGGTTACAGCAATACTCAGGACATGGCCTTTAAGATCAGTAAGGTTTAGGTAGAAGCTTCCAAAACACCCTATGGGCAACTGTGCTCTGCTCGCTGCTCAGCACTGCAGGAGGAGGAGGAAGTGGCCAGAGGAATAAGGTCACTTAGCATAAAGTCTGAAATAGGGAGTGTTTATTCTTTTCTCTTGCATACTGGCATGGTACATTAGCATTCTGTTAGCATTAATAAGATTGCAGGAGGACAAGCAAATTCATCTAGATATAACTAAAGTGAGCAAGATTTAATACTTTTTTTTCTCTTTTTTTTTAACCTGACACTCCCACAGTTCAAATTTAAAATTCCTTAAAACCTTTAGGATGAACCAGTGATGCCCAGGTTGCCCTCGTTATTATAATCTGGGGTTTGATCTGTTCGTAGAATATTTTCGAGGTGCACGACGTCTTTATGAACTGTCCATTTTCCTCTTTCATCTTGTGCTGTAGCTATGTGGAAGCAGAAGGGATGCTGGACTCAGGGCCTTCACTCTGTTTGATTGTTACTGAAATGATACCAAAAATGCAGAACTCATTTCAAGTAAAACATATTTTCTAATTGCAAATTATGTCTTTGTTACTGTACGCAATTAGTTATTTGCGTCTTCTTTTTTTCTTTACATAGAAGAACAGGAAAAGTAAAGTGGAAAAAAATACTTGCTTTATTTTCTTACCAAAATGTAGGAAACAGGATTAGTCTAAAGTTTTCAATCACAGTCATCTCCCAAATGAAATGTGGAACAAGGGTGATAATGAGCATAAACATACTGAATAATAAAATGTAATTTGTGCTCCGAGTTCTAGGGCTCCAATCCAAAGCTATCTGTGGAAAGACTCGCACTGATTTGAATTAGGCCTTGGCTTTTGTCCTGGATGAACACAATACCAGGAGAGCAGTGTTTGGAAATAAATCATAGGAACGTGGACTGGAAGGAAGTTGCGCTGTCACAACCCCGTTCACTTGCTAATTCAGGCCGTCAGGTTTTACAATGCTGCTTGTGGCAGTACTTTGTCATAGTTCCTTGCATGAACCAACCAAATTGAATCTTAAAAAAAAAAAAATCATTTACCACTGCTGCTGTAATTGCAAGGTTGTTTCTGAGTCATTACTCTGTTTGAAACCTTTTTCTAACTTTCAGCTTGAGCCTATTCATGCCCGCTTGTTTCCATTTGTCTTATGCCAACATAGTCTTCTGGTTTAAATAGCCTTTTTTTTTTTTCTTCTCTACCCTTTGCTAAGCTGGTGATGACAGCCATGCTTCCTCTTAATCTTTGTTAAATAAGCCAAGAATTTTAATTCTCCTCCAGCAAGTTGTTCATTCCTTTTATCTTAGTAGCCTTTATTTGAACCTATTCCCATTTGGCTTAATCTTTCCAGGAGGCAGGCACCAAAAATGGTGTTTCAAGGAGGTGTGATAGTGCTTTATGGAATTGTGTTTGTATTTTTCTTGCCTTACTAGAAATATTCTTCCATAACATGCAATATTGTGTTTGTCGTCTTATGGCAGCATTTCACTGACACTTTTATCCTGGGATTGCACACAGGTTTCCTAGGTGAGCTCCTGTTTAGGAGCAGAAGCAGGGAAAATCCAAGAAATAAATAACTCGTTTTTTCTCCATTTTAAGTCAGATTTTACTTCAAGAAAGTGTAAGCATGTTGTATAACTTAGCTTAGAAAGTTCCTTTACTTTTTTAGTGGGTCTCAAAATATTCTGAAACTTTCAAAACTTATTCTTTGAAGGCATTGAGAAATAAATCCAGGATTTAGATGATTATGAATCTTGAGTTATTTATCCACAAAGACTTGAAGGAGAGAGAATTGGCAAAGCTGTTTAAAATGGACATGGTCCATTTTCTTAGAGATCAGACTGGCACTGGAAGACTTTTACCTGGATGAGTGAAAGACTGATCTGAAAGACTCTTACCCAGCAGATTCCAGAGGCAACAGTAATTAAGGCGTAAGGTCTTTCCTGGGAATTAATACCCAGCCAGCAGACGTTATAGAATCACAGAATGCTTAAGGTTGGAAGGGGCCTCTAGAGATCATCTAGTCCAACCCCCCTGCACACGCAGGGTCACCTAGGGCACGTGGCACAGGACTGCGTCCAAGCGGGTTTTGAAGATCTCCAGAGAGGGAGACTCCACAACCTCTCTGGGCAGCCTGTTCCAGGGCTCTGTCACCCTCACTGCTAAGAAATTTTTCCTTAAGTTCCTGTGGAACTTTTGGTGCTTCAGTTTGTGGCCATTTCCTCTAGTTTTGTCAGTGGCCACCACTGAAAAGAGGCCAGCACCATCCTCCTCACTGCCTCCCTTGAGGTACTTCTAGACACTGCTCAGGTCCCCTCTCAGCCTTCTCTTCTCCAGGCTGAACAGGCCCAGCTCCCTCAGCCTCTCCTCATAGGGCAGATGTTCCAGGCCCCTGATCATCCTTGTAGCCCTGCGCTGGACTCTCTCCAGCAGCTCCACATCCCTCTTGTGCTGTGGGGCCCAGAACTGGACACAATACTCCAGATGTGGCCTCACCAGGGCTGAGTAGAGGGGCAGGATCACCTCCCTCGACCTGCTGGAAGTTGTGACAGCTCAAGATGCTGAGGGGCCATGAAATATGGTTGATGATTAGTGATGTCTTCTAAGGTCAGGTTTAATATCCCAAAAACAGAGAAGAACTCAGAAGTTTGAATTTACGTAATGAGAAATAGTTTCCTTTGGTACCTTGTGAGCCCATCACGGATGGAATGCCCTGGCATTTTTAGGAGCGTTAATCAAAGCTGCATCCCTCAACCATAGACCACGGGGAAGTTCTTCTGCGAAGGTGCCAGCGATGGAAGAGTCGTTGCGGCGAGGACGAGCGCAGAGCTGGCAGCCAAGGAGATCCGGGCGGTGCTTCGTGCTCCTTGCAGTGAAACTGGTCTGTTTTTCTAGTTAACTCCTTTGGCACTGACAGGGACTCCTGCAGTCTTAGTGCTCCTTGATGCCTCTTCACTGTTCTTCAGGGTGAATTTTTCGGAGCCTTGCCCAGCTTGTAAGAACAAGAGAGGGGAAGTATTGATTAGATTACCTAAACTGACCTTCATCTTCAGCAGCCGCTCCCGGTTATCCACCCTCAGGGATAAGAAATTGTTTTCTTCCATGAGAACTGGAGAAGTTACATTTTAAAATTCTTGCTTGCAGATGTATAAAAGCAAACAACAGGCTTTTGTCATTGCACAAACTTCTCAACCTAACAAAGCAGCCTTCAGTGTATGAAGTGGAGTGAGAAATCATTTTAAGTACTTTTTTTCCCCCTTTTTTTCTGAGATAACTCAAAAAGAAAGGTGCTTTTATTCTAACTGATTTCCATCCTCTATGACTGTAGGTCTGTATGTGAGACTCACTGGATATGATTTGAAAGCCTGAGTTGAACACACTGGTTAGGCTAAAAGGGAACTGGTCACTTTTGGGCTTCATGTTTTGTGAGTTTGCCCCCGTGCAAATGAAGAGCCCTATGCACGTGTGTCACAGTTGATTCGGTGACTTTGGTTTCATTTCAGGGTGTGGAACTAATCTCTGTGTGTAAAAAAGAAAAGAAAAATTATAGGGAGAGTCTGATCCTCCAGGTGCGAATATACCTTGAATTTCTATTCATTTAAGTAGCTCTATAGATCTGGAATATTTTAAACTAACCTTATATATTTCATCTCCTTTTGAACATGGAGGTCTATAACCAAAAGATTTTAAGCCTGAAATTTCTCTTTCGGGTCACTGAAATAGACCTGCAGGGACAGGTCACTGCAGTTACCTGGGTATTTTTATTGTTTTTTTTGTTTGTTTCTGCTACAGTCACTCCTGAGAAATTGATATATACCTGCTCTACTTCAATGCCAAAATGTCCCCGTGACACAAAATAACCCTGCAACGTTGCTGCTTGTGCCCTTTGGCAGTGCAGCCCTGAGCTGCCAGGCTCTATCTGCTGTGACTCGTGTTTACAGTCATGCGCCGCTGGCATTTGCACTTTGTCAGCCAGCATGACAATTCTGCTGGACTTTTAGGAGAAGCTGATGCCTTTTCAATGCGAAGGTTCCCTGCCCCAACCATCTGCCAGAGTCCAGCACTTTCTGACCAGTGCTTGTCTTAGTTTCTTTTCACAGAGCCTTATTAGTCTGTGGTCATCACTCCACAGGGACCGTAAAACTACTGGTTAAACAACTGTCAGCAAGTTTCAGATCACATTTCAGCACTGACCTAATGGGACAGAACACAGAGTTAATCTTCAGCATTATTCTTTTTCATTCACAGGAGAAATTTGAAGGTTTGTTCCGTGCCTATGATGACTGTGTGACATTCCAGCTGTTCAAAAGCTTCAGACGTGTGCGGATAAATTTTAGTAGTCCCAAATCAGCTGCTCGTGCCAGAATAGAGCTGCATGAAACACAGTTCAGAGGGAAGAAGTTAAAGTTGTATTTTGCGCAGGTAATGAAATCTGTTATACACTTATATGTTAGAGCATTGCTTCTAATGAAATATTTCCCAGCAGACCTGAATGAGAGTAATAACATCTTCTCCCATGTCCAATCTCTCTGCTGAAGGATTATTCAAAGCTCCTTTTGTGGTCGGAGCTCCACCTGCCTAGTGGGTCTGCACTAAACCTGAGGGGCCACTTGGGGCCCAAGTTACTTACAGAACGCATGGAAGTTACACAGCTTAGAACAGATTTACAACACTTGGTACTTGGCATGGGGGCTCTGTAAACTAACCAACTAACCAACTATTGTAAATTCTTAAGGAAGATTGAATTACTTTTATCTGATTGCAATTCTGAGCCAGGACCAGGCTTACTCCTGCCTTTTGTTGTCCTTTTAGATAAATGTGTGAATTTTTAAGAGGAATTCAGTAAGTTCATTTGACAGGGAGATGCTAGAGGGAGAAGAATGCCCCAGCCAGGAACATGTGCAAGTGATTATAAGCATCTGTTAGAAGCAGGAGATGAAGGGTAGATTCTTCTTGAATGAGGGAGGGAGAGAACCCAGATCTCCCACAATTTGGGTGACTGAAAATGCCCAAAGCAGACATGTGCTTGAGTGAGTTGTGTGGTCCTGGCAGTCACAGCCAGGGTACAGAAAGGTGAAGGAGGTGGAAAACTCAACCACCATCTCTTCTAAACATTTTTCTATTAAATGGCTGTGGCCACAGTGGCTTGTCAACAGTCAGTAGTGTCTGCAAGGCTTTTTATCCCAGGCTTGCTGTCACACAGATGCAATTGATTGCTTCTGGGCTTGAGCTGGCCGTAAACTTGCTCAGATGTGACTGTAGTTGTGGCATAATTCATCTGTACTGAGGCTTCTTTAATATACCAGACAAGTGCAAGAATTAAACTACATAATTTAAGATAGAAATAAAAGGAGAAGAATTTGTTACTGCTACAGCTGACTGAGACTCATGATGGATAACTTTATCACTTTACCTCAGCCTGCCAAATATTCAGAACTTTTCTAAAGTTACCACTATGGCCTTGGTGCAGGAGCTGCTGGTTTCTAATCTACTTCTGCTCTTATTTAAGAGTTTAGACCAGTAGATCATAAAAGCAGCCTTTAGCCTCACAGATCTCTGAATTAGCAGCTGTGCAGACCGAAGTTTGCTCTTAACCTCAGGGAACATAGCCGGTAGGTACACACATTGCAGCTTTGCTTGTATAACAGCCCCCCACGGTGCATTTACCACAGAGGAGCCATCTGTAAGGTTGAGATGAAACACGTCTCCAGGCCCTGTCTGCTGAGACTGACATTGAGACCCTGCCTGGGTGTCATTTGCTATTAGAAATCTGTGATTTGAGTCATCGTTACCCGTCCTAAACCAAACAATGTATTTGTTATGCTTTAAAGATCCAGACCTCGGAGACAGATGGAGACAAGCTTCACCTAGCCCCACCACAGCCTGCAAAACAGTTTCTCATCTCGCCTCCAGCATCCCCACCTGTAGGGTGGCAACCGATAGATGATGCGACACCTGTCATCAACTACGACCTCCTTTATGCAGTTTCCAAACTAGGACCAGGTAAGTTTATGAGCCTGGTGTGAAAATGTGTCACCAAGCGCAGATGAAAAATAGCAGCGTAGAGGAGTAACTGTAGAGGAAGTTACTGTAAAGCCTGTGCATTGCAAAGTTGCATCAAACCTTTGGGTTTGAGTGGCATCAACTGGCTCTTTGCTTAAGAATGAATGTTATTTTATGTATGTACTTTTTAACTGCAGGTAGGTGCTCTGCATTACACAGAGTTATTGCTACGTAAGGGGTTAATCTGGTGTGGCTCTTTGAGTAGCAGATCAGAGCTTGTTTATGTACCTTCTTGTTGTTTTATTTGTTTGTTTAAATATGTTTAGTTGGGACAACTGATGAATTTATGCGGGGACAGCGCAAATGCTTGTCCATGAACTTGAAGTTTTTACTTCAAATCAGATCTGCTAGAAACTCCAGGATGGAGATCACCTTTAAGCATCGTTGTATCTCCATCAGAGCGGAGAACCTCTCACACGAACACGTTAAGAGAGCAACTCTTCCCCACGCATGGCAAAACTGTTCAAAGTAGTGTGCAGAAAGCAGGAGATTGGTTGTGGCCTAAGTCAAAATGAGGCAAATATCAGTGGACAGTGCAGACAGTGCTCGTTCTGACTGCTGGTCTTCAGCGATGTGAAGAACTGAAGCCAGCTGGGATTTTGTAGGCAATTCTTTCTCCTAGAAAATGCCGATCTGGTGAAAGCAAGCTTTTCACAGGAAAAGATTAGTTTTTATTTAATTATCTTTTAAAGTAGAGTTTTCTTTGATATTTGTTAAAGCATTTTAAAAATTCTAAAAGAGAAAAGGTTCTAGTTTTAGGCCTAAGACACATCATTTAGGAATTAAGGTCTAATTTAAGTTCATAAGCTATAAGAAAGAGTAATATGTTAAATTAGCTTTATCTTGAAACAAAACCCTTCAATCTAAAATGTATATTTTTTGATTTAACACATGAAATTTCTCACAGTTGATTTTGAGGATTTTGAGGGGATATGAAAATTGTTTTGCTTTTCTTTTTCTTCAGCATTACTGAACACGTTGCTTTTATAGCTCTGGGAGTAGCTTCCCGTTTCAGACATCTTATCACTGGGCTTCTTGTGCAACTGCACTGGTGAACAGGGTCACCCAGAGCTGAAGGAAACACGTGGGGTGCAGGAAGGTGTTTGATCCACATGTTTTTCAGGATAATGCCATGTCCTTGTCATGGGGGGATTTTCCTCTCTCAGGAGAAAATGCATGTCAGGAGAATTTCCTCTTGTATTTTATTCCCCTTGAAACAGTAAGTCTGTACACAAAGGATATGAGGTCCAACAATTGGTCCTGTATTATGAATTATTATTTTCAGAATTGTTTTTTTTTTGCTTCTAAACTGCTGAACAAAAGGAAAACAAAAAATACCTCCTTTTTTTTTTTCTTCCCCTTTGATGCATCAGTGTTATAAATGGAAACATGTAAATGAATCCCATAGCTGGCTTGGTAATAAATCGATTGCTGTTCTGCAGCAGTGGAATGTGAAATATCACTCATTGTTCCGTGCTCTGGGACAGCTTTGTGTGAAGGTCATATTCACCCTTGTTTAAGGAGCCTGCAGGGAGCTGTATTAAAAGCCATTGTGTGCTCTCTTCTTTCTATTTTTAGCACTTGTTAGATCAATTTTAGTTAACTGCAGTGGAGGCTTTAAAATACTTCTGCAGTTCTCAGTTGTGCATTTGCTATGTTTAGATTTTCATTGAAAAACAAATCCTTCCAAAACTCATTGCTGGTGTCACATCAGTGAAACATGTTTCTGTCCATCAGATAACACTGTCAGCCTCATATGCTTGTTAGATAAGGTAAATTATTCCATTCAAACACAAACACATCCAAAAATGGATTTATGGCTTATCAACTACTGGAAGAAAATTCACTTTTTTCGCACAGTTGATAATGCAAGTCAGAATAGTAGACCCTGACTCTTTCGTCTCTTAACTTGTGGGGATATTTCGCTATATTAAATACACTGATTTGGTAAAATCCGTATGTGAACTAAAGCCCAGGACAAGGCTTGAGCAGGTAGATGGTTAACAGCCTCTCTGTGTGTCCTCAGCACAAGGTGAATTTTACCCCCTCCTTCCCTGGGAGGGCAGCTCATAGCCCTTGGACACAGACCACCCTGTGAACAGGGGCCATCTGCTTCCACAGCATCCGCAAACGCAGGGGCCAAACCTCTCCCTAGGTACAAAGTCCACAAGAACTCCCTGCGCAGCAGAGTGAAAAGGTTGGAAGTTGGTTAACAGGTTTTATTTTTGCCAGTGCTGTTTTGGGAACATCCCTCTTGGGCTTTTAGGGGGGATTTGGTGTGTGTGTGTTTGTTTTTTGTTAGGATGTTGGAGTTTGTTTGTTTTTTTTTAGCCTTATGGCCGCAACAAAATCTCTCTAGTGTCTCTAAAGTCTAAAATGGAAGATTTCTTTCTGTGCACTAAAGACTGGACTTTGGTGCTACAGCATTAAATCTGAATTCTGTGCGGGTGCCCTCGTTCTTGTGGAAGATCTTGGTGTCCTTAGTTTCTTGGTGATTGAGTGTATTTTTCAGGTCTGCAGATGTAGAGATTGAGCTCTGAGTGCAATATGAACAGAACAGCCCCCGTGGATGGAGCTAGCAGCCTTGATGGTGTCTGCTTCTGAGCACTAGTCTACAGTTCTTTACACTGCACTACAAATAGAAAGGTGTTGTCATTAATCTCTTCAATGGTGAGAAATGCTTTCCTTAGCAAGAGAACTTCCAGTAGTTTAAAATATCGATGAAGATATAAAGACATTGCAATGAACCACGGCAGGAGTTTGGCTCTTGGCCAAGAGTCAGGCTCGGGTCGTGTCTCCTCCAGGCCTGGCTTTAGCCTGGCTCTCTGCTGCACAAACACTACGTGCAGAGCTGCTCTTTAGTCTAGGCCCTCGTTGTTTGCCATGGCATTTGTATAAGGTCGTCGTTTCATCCCATTGAGAAATACAGGAAATCATTCTGTATGAGCAATGTCTGCAAAAGGGGAAAACCATCTCCAGACGCAGGCTGTGTACAGAGCAGGGTGGCTCCTCTCTGAGATCAGGCAGCTGTTCTGGCTCTGCTGTTTATTAGCACAGTGTTTTGCAAACGCTGCGCTCCCTGGGGCAGGCTCGTCCTGTGACAGCAGGCAATTGCCTATATAATTGCAGTCACTACTTGACAAATAGTGCAGGGCTGGCACCAACTTCAAGAGCCCGTTAGGCAAAACTACCAGTTTGCTTTCCTCCACATTTTCCAGTCCTTCGGTGACCTTTTAACAAGCTTTGCACCTCTTTAATGGCCTCAAATTATGTTCCAGATAATGCAAAACTCTTTCTTTTTTTGTTTTCCTTAGTATGAAAACACCATTCTGAGGTGCTGCACGTGATGGCTCTTAGGTCCACAGAGGTGCCACTCAAGACACAGAGGAGACTCTGCTGGTCTCTGCTGCTTCTAGGTCTGAGAATTACTAGTGATCAGGGCAGGGGTTAGTCAAGGGCCTCAGTTTTGTCTCTGGGCAGTTCAGACGTGGCTGCTGCCGTCCTGCTCTGGCCAGGCTTCGTGAGCAGAACGAGCAGCCCCTGTCCTTGCTCTGCCTCTGCGTCTGGCTCCTCTGAGCACAGGAGTGGGAATGAGGAGGCAGAAGAAGCTGCTACATGGTGGCTGCTGCTCACAAGGACTTGAAACCATTTCTCAAATTGCAGGTTTTCTGTGCCCAGGTACAGAATCACAGAATGGTTCAGGTTAGAAGGAACCTCTAGAGATCATCTAGTCCAAGCCAAGCTCATGTACTTTCAAGCCCAAGTACTTTCAAGCTCATGTTTGTCCTCACTGATCCAATAATATATTTAATACTTCATATGGCTTCCAGAAACAGGCAGCAAGGGGTAGAAGGCTGGCCAGGGGAGGAGGGTGCCCTCTGTTTTGGACTCCCAGGAAGCAATTTCAGCTTCTTGGATATGGCAGATCCATGCAGGAGAGGTGCCCCATGGCGTGGGTTGTTTATCTCTTCTGGCAAATGTGTGTACTCATACAGAGGAGCAGCGCAATTAGCCCCATTTTATTTGCAGAACACTTGGATGGAGGGATTGTGAGTGGAGGGTATTGTTAAGATGCTAATGACATGTTTAACATGGAGCAGACAGCTCTGAACCCATTAACCTTTAATCAGGATTCACAATCGAGGATGAGGTAACTGCACAGTATCACTACCTTTTTTCATTATTAATTAAGTAGCTGAATGTGCTCTTTGCTGGACAAAAACGCCTCATCACACAAGAGGGCACCATCAGTGACAGGTCACGGTACTGCTGCACAAAGGGACAGAAATGCACACGCTGTTATTTTTAATTCTGAAAGTTGCTCTTGTTCTCTTGCTGTTCTCGGGGATCATCTCACTTGCATCACCTGAGGCTGAAGGTTGGTTTATGGCTTATTTTTTTTTCTTATGCCTTATTATTTTTCTTATTCTTTTTTTTCTTATGGAAATAAACAAACATTGCTACTGTTTTCAGGAGTTTGTTAGGAACATTTTCTGGCAGCTCAGTATAACGGACTGCCATAGATTAACTTTCCCTGCATTATGGCCTGAAGGTAGTGTTTAGATATTAATGTATTTGATAACTTTAGTGACTTTTTTCTCATGAATAAATTGATGAGTGTTTCTCCTGCTAACTCCACTTATACAAGTATCTAGGCAGCTTATACTACCTAGAAGGAAGGGTTTGAAAAGGAGATAGGCCAAAGACGTTGAAGGAGAAGACAGTTCCTCCCTAGGAATCCTTTGGCTTCACGCAGGCAGATGGGAGAAGCGAGAGCAGTGGGAGAACCTAGAGCATGAGAATGTCGAGGGTCTGTGCTCAAGAGCATCAGAGCCGGGTGAGCAACCGCAGGGGGTGACACTGCGGCCTGACACCCAAACTGGGATCCTGTCTCCTGTTCCGAGCAGGACTTTATTTTGCCTAAGTAATAAGAATGCTCCCACTTGAGGTAAGGACACGATGACGAGGATTCTGCTGAACTTCTTGGCCGTGTGACAGGAGTCTCACATTTCTTCTCCTAAATCTTCCATTTGCTGTGCTTTGGAAAAAAAATAACGCTCTTCTAGTGCGTAGCATGGTATAAATGATCAGCAAGTGTAAATTGACAGCTGCATAGGATGGGCCGGAGAGCAAAGGAGATAACAATATAACAAGACAAATGTTTGAATGATATTAACTACAGAAACCTGTAAGCCTTAATCCTGCTAACTTGACTTGCCACTGTTAGCATGGGGTAGCCTGTAGTTTATATGCCTGGCCTGGCTGCAGTGATTTGATCATTACTGCAGTAACACAGTAACTGTTACGGATTTAAGTCTTTTTTTTAATTTTATTTTATAGCCTGGAAGTGGTGTTCGGGTGGGGGGTGGAGCAGGAGGAGGGGTAATCGCCTCCTGTGTCTATTGAGTTTTTACATTGTACTTATTATGTATTTTTACATTGTACTTATTATTGTACTTATTATTTTACATTGTACTTATTTTACATTGTACTTCATATTTTCACAAGAGAAACTTTTAGGAACAAGATACCATTGCATAAAAGTCCCTTTAGTTCCTGTTGTCCTGTTCCTAGCTCACTCATAACAAGATTTTCTACATTTTGAGCCACAGGTCTGCAGGCATGAATAATTGTGACTACAGAATTGAGTCTGCAGCTCATTTATGCTCAGAAATAACTGTAAGCCTTAAAAACCCAATGTATGGGTGCATCACATTGTGATTTGCCAAGTGACATTAATTGCTGTTGCATTTACTCATGCCAGAGGCAGCTGAATATTTTCCCTAGTGCCTGTACTTATTTCTTCTGCTCTTTTTCAGCGGAAAGAATCCTTCCGGGAGGCACTTGAACAGTAAAAGAATGTGGCATTTTGAACTGGGGTTACTACCTTCCAAGAGGGCAGCGACTGTGATTTACTCCGTGGTGCTGGTGCCCGGGGACGGGCCCCGCTCGGTGTGCGCGGAGCTGCTCGGAGCTGGCAGGGACCAGCGTGGCCCTCGGTGCCGGGTGGCAGCGCTGACGTCAGCCCCGCGCTGAGAAATTAGCTGACGCCCGCAGGGAAAACAGGCGAAGAAAAACCATATAATTTCTCAGTGCAGCACAACCGAGCCATTTCTCTTTTTATACTTCAGCCTATCAACACGACCTGTAATGCTTTGCTCAATTTGGATTCAGAGGAAGCCAAAAATAGAGCAGTTAAATGTCAACATTAATGGTATCACAGCAGTAAAATATTTCTCACAGCAAGATGCCTGTCTTGTAGCTATTATTCACTAGTTGCCTCCTGTATTTTAGGCAAAAATGCAGCATGTCCTCTAAGCCACACAGCGTTACTTGCACCAAGAACCTACCAGCACAAATACTTGGAGATAGCAGTCCCAGGACTGTGACCCCTTCCTAGCAGGAATTACTCTGTCCCAAAGTTGTGAATACCTAAAAATCCAGATTAGTACCATGAACAAACTCTACACTTTGAGTTAGAGGTAGCCATTTCACTTTCTTTGTATAGTACCTAGCACTGTTGGTTTCTGCCTCTGATGCAAGTTTTTAGGAGCTCCTGTACTGCAAATATGTGGAGGAAATTTCGCTTTCCTCATGTCATAATGTTTTACAGGCAATAAGCACCCGATTTAGGGCAGTTCTGTGAACAAAACCCAAGATATATCAGGTGTATGTATGCTCATTGTAAGCCTGCTTAAACATAAATGCAGTCCATGGGTCTTAGACATGACAGAAGTGGTCCAAAAGGGGAGCAGCATGTTGTCTGGGACAGTTGTAACTGCGTTGTTTAGCACTGCTAATGAGCATCTGTTCCTGAGGGCCCGGGTTCACCACGTCAGAACTGCACCGCGCCATCGTTTCACATTGGGCTGGTTTCCATTGGACCCTGGCCTGGAGCCCTGCCCGTTCTAGCCTCAATCAGCCCCTGGAGCGAGGTCCCCGAGGCAGTCCGGCCACGCTGCCCTCGTCCGTGCTCAGGAGCAGCAGATGTGCATCCCCTGCGCAGGCGGTGGGACCATCCTGCAGGGCAGCAGTGCCAGCCCCTGGGCAGCCCCTCAGCCTCGTCATCCTCTGAGCTAACTGTGTCTCTGCTTCCAGGAGAGAAGTACGAGCTGCACGCGGGAACGGAGTCCACCCCCAGCGTGGTCGTGCACGTCTGCGACAGTGACATGGAAGACGACGAGGACCCAAAGAATTCTCCAAAGCCAAAAATCATTCAAACTCGTCGCCCTGGTCTGCCACCTCCTGTATCTAACTGAGCCTGGCCGGCAGAAGCAGCTCTTCTCTCCTCCAACACAGCTCTTGGTTTTTTGTTTGCTTTGTTTTATTGAAAGGCAGCCATTGCCTCGTGAGTACCAGAACATTAAGCTCATTGAAAATCCCTCACAGTAATCAAGCCTGCCTAACAAAAGGGCTAGGAAGAAAAGATCTTTGTATATGTAACCATATCGCACACCAACTACACTAACAGCTTTTCTGGCAAGGACACAAACAGGCTGGAGCAGGAAGGGTATCAGTCTGAGGACTTTTCACAGCTTTGATTTGCAGGCTGTAACAACAACACCAGAGAAGTCAGTTGGGATGAGGAAATAGGCTGATATTCAGACCCCTGCAATACTCACTGCTACCCTTCATCAAAGAGGCTCTTCCCTGCCCTCCTCATCCCCCAGCAGACCTTAGTCTTTTCCTTTTTTGCTATTTTCAGGAGGTGTGGAAGGTGGCTTATTTTTCGTTTGTTTTTTAATCTGCCATCAGTGTGGTGGCCTGAGGTTTTTCTTACGGGGCGCCATCTTTCCAACATCTTTGAGAAATGGGAGAAAAACACCCTCTACCCCCAAGTGCTGCAGAGACAACTGGTCCTTCATAGTGGTGGGGACTCCACCCAGGGCGCTCTGGGCTGAGGGGAGAGGGATCAGCCCTGCTGAAGGGTCCAGCATCTTCCAGTCCTCCCACAGTTATCAGTAGGAATTGACATTTTGTCTTCTGTAAAGATAAGAGTGGTACTTCTCTTTGAGAGAAAACGAGAAGCCTGACTGCTGATTTAAGGTGGGGTTTGTTGCTTGGTTGGGGCTGCAAGTTCTGCTGCTGATACAGGCTTCCTCGGTGTGTTGAATAGCCCTGAAACCCAATCAGTTGCACATCCCTAATAATTAGACCCTTTTCCCATCTGCTTCCTGTGCTTTAAAGCCCTTCTGGAGCTGTATGCAATTTGGGTTTGTGGAGGTGAGAAGAAATTAGTTGGTATTCTTAGTTGGTTTCTTTCCTTCTTTTTTATCCCCTCTATTTTACTTTATTTTTTTTTTTTTAGGCCAAAGAAAACAGGACCATAATCAAACACTTGAAATTAGACTGCATGAAATTGAATCCCTCCTTTTCACTACGTCCTGCATGTTTCTTTCTCTTGCTATGTATACTGGGTTATGAAAGTATTCCGTGTTTTCATCATGGCTGATAGCAGACAGATACTGGAGTGCCTGTCTGGTAGATCTTCCAAGATGATTTTTATGCGTTTTTGTCATTTTGAGATCACATTTCCTAGACATTTGAGCTCTGATTTTGCATATACTTAAGCATGCGCTTAACTTTATGCACATGAGTAGTTCCACTGAAATTTAATAGTGCAGAAAACTGAGCATACGTGTTAAGATACAGTGGGATTTTTATGCACAGGCTAATTAACTGCAGCATTACTCCCCAGAACGACTACAAAACGGCACGGTGAAATTCTTTGGTTTAAATTCTATTACAAGTTAAAATAAGTTAAAAAAAAATCTTGGAAGCTCATTGTAGGATCTGAAAAATCTGTTTAATTTCTGCAATCAAGATTTTGGCTTAAAAACTGTGGATTGGGTTTCTGAAGGAAGGTTCACTGCATTTCACTGTTAATTAATAAGGTTACAAAGCTTCAGGAGAAGCTTTTTGCTGTCCTTTTTGCTGTCTTGGCTCTGCGGTACTTCCAGGAAGAGAAAAGGCTGTTGTTTTGTCAGTGAAGTCGGGAGAAGCTGCTCTCATTATCCACAGTGAGGACATGCTGAGAGGTGAGGACTTCCCACTCTCCTATAGCTCATTCTGTCACCACCACTAGAGCCCTAATGTTCCTGGTGAAATGTAGAGCCTTACTTAGCGGATAACTGTAATGTGGTAGCTCTTAAAGCACTGTGCAGCTTGTGTACATGGCACTAACAGGAGCATGTGAAAGAGCGGAGAGTGAACAAGAAATGGGGCGTTAGTATCTCCATGATACCTGGAGTAAAGTTGTCTGAGAAGTAACTCCTTTGAGGGTTCACTGCAATTAATTTTCAGGGATGCATTTAGAATTAATTTCAATAATTTATCACTCACTACCCGAGCACTGTAAGGTGACGTTACTCTTGCAAATGCAGGCATAGGCCACCTATAATAACTTTAAATGTCTTTTTATAGAACATGCTGAGTGCTAATGCCCCTTGGCCACATCTCCTCAAGTGAAGCAGATGACTGATGATCATCACTATCAAAACTGATGCTTTGGAATTTTATATCTAAAAGTGTTAAGAGGGCTCAGTCTTGCCCTTGTCTCTATGTACTTGAACCTTGGAGAGATTTGGGTTGGAATTGAGTTAAGGACTTTTTGGCTCCCAGTGATTTAAAACTGTACTTCAAATAAACCATTGGATCTTATCTGTGCTTTTCCCAAAGCACGTTTGCAGACATAGGATTAAAAACAGGCCTGAATCAATGATTCTTACCTTTACAGAACTGAACAGTACTGTTTTGGAGGAGATAAAATAGCTTCATTGTGTAAAACACAGAAATGCAGTTAGGAGATTGAGAACTCTGGGAAGCCTGTTGTGACTAAGGTCGAAGTTTAAAAATCGCCCTTGTGTGGTAAAATACAGTCATCAAAGCAAAATCTTTCAGGTACTATAGAGTAACTTCTCTATCATAAAAGTAGCAGCATTTGTCATTGTCTTAACCTTGCATTTTGCTAGCAGCTGGCTCTTGCCTGCCTAAACTAAAGGCTTCTTTCAAAAAATGCTGAGCCTCTAGAAAAGGAGATTTCCTCTATAAATTCAGTAACTCGCATGCTGTCGGTCTGCCCAAAACGAAGCTGCCACCGACTTCACGGGGAGCTTCCCTTGGTATCGCAGCTCTGAGCTCAGCCTTCACTTTGCACGGGGGGTCTCTGCAGCGCTGAGGTAGATTCTGTGGTAACAATGTCATAAACGAGAGCGAAATCTCGTGGTTACGTTAGTGCCTCTGCTGCACAGTGATGGAGACGACGCCCTTCTCGTTGGCTTTCCGAGCACGAGCCCGAGCAAGACTCCTCAGTGCAGCTAAAAGCCCAGAAACGCCGCAGTGCTCAGAGCGGGGCATTGCAGAATTTGTGGAATATGCAAAGGAAGAATTTCTGTGGCCTTGGCCTTTTTTGTTTTGTAATTAAGACAAGCTAATGCAAGCCCTGCCTCTGCACATATACACACTCACAAACGACTTGTTTTCAGCCAGAAAATAGAGCAAGAGCATCCCTGCTGCAAACTCGAACAATACACGCATAGTCATGGTGAAGTGCTTTATTTTACAAAAATGTGTCCCATGGCTAAAATGCAGTCCATTTATTCAATATTTGCTCCTAAATAAAGTGGATTTTTTTCTTCTTTTTTTCTTTTTTCTTTTTCCTTTTTTTTTTTCCATGGGTGACAGTGAAAAGGTTTTCTGGAAGAAGAGAGACTGTTCTCTGTATGGAATGATAACTGACTGAACTGTCTTTTGTAAAACTTACAAAAAGTGTAACACTGTGACAGTTTATGTTAGGATTTCCATCATATTGTACATACTTTTGAGATACTCTATTTAGTCAAATTTTATAGGAGTATTGAGCTAGTTGATCACTTTTGCACTTGTATAATTAAGAGCTTAGTTTCAAGAATAAATATGGCAAATGATTTTTGTCTTCTGCTTGCCTTGGCGTTTTGAAAAACAACATTTAAGAAAGTGGAACCATGTTAATAAACTGACTAGTGTGATATACAGCACTGCTCTCTTAACTAATAGATCTGAAACTGCTTAAATGCATGACAGGCCAAACTGTTTCATTAGGAATTGGGAAACTGGAGGGGAAGAGAGGGGGAAATAGGGGAGGAAGCCCTCTGGTTTGCAGGATTTGCCAAATTCCATTTTAAGCTGCTGCAGTACCCAGTGAGTCATGTGAAGCTGCACTGGTTCTATGTGAATTTGGCTACGTGTATGAAAATACAAACAAAAACAGAAAAAACCCTGCACCATCCAGGTGATCAAAAATACATCTCTGCCAGCTGGAGTGGTTCTCCCTGTACTCCTGTAATAACGGATACACATAATGGGTGTGTGTATTTAAATCGGTATATGACACCAGTAATAGGACAACCAACTAATGCCCAAACTGAGAGAAAAAAAATTAGCATTAATTATATAAAAACAGGGAAGTTGTCGTTTGTAGCAGTTATGTTTGTGATTTTTGCCTAAAGGAGCTGTTTCTCAAAGGATGGTTATTCACGATTCTGAAAATTAGATCCCTTTAAAGTGTCATAAAAGTGCTCAGCTCCGATTCCTTTGTGAAAAGACAAGCCTTAACTGCCAGGTTTTGATTAGAAAAAGTTTGAATACTCATCTTTTTACAGAGAACTTTGGAATCGGGAGCCAGATTATTCTGTATCCTTGGGGAAAGCTCTTTTCCAAGTGAGTTTTCCCCAACCACAGCAGGGTTTTTTATCTGATCCGACTGAAACCCTGTATTACCGACCTGCTGCTTGTGGTTCTTCTGTCTTGCTGAGCACTGGATTCGCTGCCTGAAAATAACCCTGAAGCCGCTGGGAGGGCTGCAGGTGCCAAAGGGTTTCAGGCAGGTCTTTGGCTGAGGACACGAATGGCTGTCTGAATGTAGCTCCAGTGAGCCCTCAACCTGTACACACACACACGGGCAGTATTTATTTATACCGGCACTTTGTGCACGCAAGCGGATGTGCGGCCTAACCCTGCAGGTGTCAAGTGACGGGAGTTACGGCTATTTCTCTCATCCATTTCTTGGATGAGGCGATTTAAGTAGGTTATTACGGATGGATAACTTTGGTTAGCAGTAAACAAACTCACTTCTGTTCCTTCTTGCAAAATGTAAACATTTTACCTCAAAACATCCACATGCAACTTCTTTTTCAGACATTGGTGTGAATTGAAGATCTTTGTACTTCCTTGTTTCCCTTCTACCCAGGAAATCCTATTTAGCTCTGTTTCACCCAAAAGGAAATCCAGGTCTGGATTAAAGTTCGGCACAGACCCTGGCTTAAATCCATCCTCTTTGAATAACTAACTAGTCATGCTATCAAAAGCATCAGAACTTTATTTTTCCTTGTTTTGACATGTCTTCTGGGGGTTCTGCTTCCCATGTGCCCACTTGCAGCATCTGCAGCTGAGCCGGGGCGTTTGTTTTGGCCTGCAGGGCCACAGGGAGAACTACAGCAGCTCTCGCACTGGAAAGGCCAGAACTTCTCATGCCTTGGCTGCGGATGCTTGAAAAGCATTTAAAAATAAAGCCTTAACTTACCTCTCCCTTTCCTTAGTTGCTTTATCAACTTGCTCAGCTGCTACACGGAGGTTCTGGAGCTGCAGTAGGTGCCACCCAGGGTTTCTTTAATTGTACCAGTGCAGTGGCTGCAAGTCCTGCAATCTGGGACGTTTATAAGTGGGGTTCTTGCTAGAGAAATGAAGACATTCAGGACATTAAGACAGATTTTAAACTTAAGTGAGTGATTGCTATATAAAAAGAGCCCATTTGCTATCTGTGAGTCAGGGGCTTCCTCACCCACCTCAGTAAGAGTATCCAGCAAGAAAGATTAAACTTCTCTATACACCAGAAAACCAGATTTGTTCTAATAAATCACTGTAACTGATCATTAATCTAGTACAAGAGATTTGTGTCTACATTTGTGCCACAAAGATGTGTTCTTGTCACTATTCAGTTAATGAAAGTAGATGTTTTGAATCCATTTTAGAGCAGAGTTCTTGTTCAGAAACGTGAAAGGAGTATGTGATCCGTAATGACTGACGGATCCTTAAATGTTGATTTGGCAAGTTGTCCTACTGTACGTAGCTGCGGAAATATTTCATGTATGTTGTTGTAGATTTGAAACCATTAATCCTGTTCTCATTCAAGTGTCTGCATTTCTGACACAGATGTGACATATCTGTATATATTATAAATCAATACTATTTTTAACCATATATTTTGTACAAATATGCACATTAGCTCTGTACTTCAGTGAAAATCTATTATGGTATTAAACATTTTGGTGGAATTAGCAAACCCCTTGCCTGTGCTTTATTTTCTTCATATTATTGTGGCAGTTTTAAACGCCCTAGGTATTTCTTACACCCAAGATGTTCATATTATGTTCATATTGTTGTTCATATTGTTCATATTGTTGTTCATATTGTTGTTCATATTATTGTTCATATTATTGTGGCAGTTTTAAACGCCCTAGGTATTTCTTACACCCAAGATGAGTACTACTGTTTCCAGCTGCTCCTAATGGTACCGTAAATCCATAGGCACCTGCTTTTCTCCCTCTAGTGACTAGTTCCAGCCACTGCAAAGCTCACGGGTCACTTTAGTTCCTCAGAGCTTGCGATCTGAGTGATGAAAGGCTAAAGTTGACGTAAACATAAATAATATTTTTAACTGCTAATGTGAGGCAGTAAATTGCTGTTGAAGGGCACCTAACAATGGATTTTGCAATAGCAATGCAATTTTATAATTCTTTTAAAAATCTTTTTATTTTTGCTGATGCTTCTGACGATGGTTGCTGTCAGCAACAGGCTGATAACGTTTTTGCTAGGGCTGTGGTGTAGTTCTGTACAAAAGCCACATCCTTTCTGTGAAGGTAACGCCCTTGTTTATAAAATTCACGCAGGCTGGTGGGTGAGCAGATCTTCCATGCACCAAGCTTGAGCCTTCCCGCATGAGCCGGGCTGGCTCAAACTCATGAAGCCAACTGTAACTTCATATAAAAACGAAGGATGCGAGCTGGAATCTGTCGCTGGATTACAGCCTTTACACAGGTTATGTGTAACACTTTTCCACCTGCTCACTAGTAATTTACTGTTTTGGAAATGCGAAGCCTAGAGCAGGTTACCACAGACAAGACAGTACAGAGTAGGCAAGAACTAAGAACTGACAGTATCTTTGTATTTTAACTGATGAGTAAACAGTTGTGCACAGCCTTGATTGTACTCTTTCTTCAACAGCTGGTAGTCAAGTTTGTTTGCTCCAGAAGGACACACATTTGGCAGGACTGGCTACAGAGTGACTAAAAATGATCTACTTCTGTTAAACTGAAGAGGCACTCGCAGATATTCAGGAATGAAAAGCGAATTTTGCTCCTTGTATTTACAGGCAGTTCACAGTATGATTGGCCTCCCTTTTCCCGTGTTTGTTTAAAATGACTCCAGGCCAGGCAGCGAGGCCATGCCCCTATATTGCCTACATTCACGTCTAAACACAAGCAGCCTTAGCAGTGACCGATACAAGAAAAATTACCCCTAAAAGACGGAGAAAATTGACATTCCCCCTCCTGTGGCGCATGCGCCGCGCTCCGGTGACCGTTACTCCGGGTTGAGTGACAGCGCTGCTGGCCAATCACAGCGGGGCGACCTCCGCCCCTTTCCAAGTGAATGACAGCACTTCTGGCCAATCACAGCCTCGCGGCTCCCCGCCCTCCCCCGGTGCCCGTTGCTCCGAGTTGAGTGACAGCACCTATGACCAATCACAGCGGAGCGGCCCCCTCCCCGCCTTGGGAGAGAGTAACTCCGGATTGAATGACAGCACTTCTGGCCAATCACAGCGGGTGGCCCCCCGCCCTCCCCCCGGTGACCGTTACTCTGGGATGAAAAGGCGCTGCCGTGACAGCGGCCCGGGCTGCAGGCGGGGAGAGGCCCCGGGCGGGAGGAGAGCGCGGCTCGCCCTGGCCGGGCCAGACCAGCGAAGCGGGACCTTAAAAATACGTAACTTGCTCTGTTAAAAAATAGACAGTTGAAAGAGTAGGTGCTGCGGCCCCCTCTAGGTAGGTAAAGCTCAGCAGTAAGTGCCTCGTTTCACTGCAGAGCGCTCGAATTCGGAGCTGCAGCTCCCCGGAGTGGGGAATTATGACTCGCCACGGGGTGAGTTAAGTGGAAGTGCGAGAGAGGAGACACGGGTCGTTCTCCCGTTCCTCTTCGAGGTTCCCTAAGGGAAATTGTGCACGGGGCGAAGCTGCGGGAGCAGAATGAGGTAGCGCTGGCGCTGCGGTTTGTGCTAAAAGAGGAAACACGCCTCTGAAGGGTCACTTAACTGTGATAGGGCTGTATTTAGTTTGGGAACGTATTAAACTTAGGAGTAACATTTGGCTGCCTGAAGCTTTTTTAAAAAAAAAATTTAGAATTATATGTGAGAGGTTTAGGCGGGAAATTGGAGGGAATAGGAAAACTTCCCATGGAAAATACTGCCAAAATGTGTGCTGCCAAAATGGCAGCTGCATCGTTGTAGTGGTATTTGGATGCTTGTCGCTGTGCAACTTTTCATATTAACTAGCTGTGTATGTGGCCAGGATGTTAATATGGATTTACTAGTAATACAGGCAGTTTCCCAGCTAAATTTTAGTGGTGTTTAGTTCTAGAGGATTCTTGAGAAATGGGCACATAAAGGATGTGTGGGTGAGTATCACTACTGTCCACCTGCAGGCGCGGTTTAACAGCACCTACTCTTATGGCTAAATTATGTCTTTAACCAAGAAATGGGTAATAATAGCCTGAATTTTATAAAAGTTGCAAATACAGAAGTTTTCCTGGGAAGGGGCTTATAGGAAATATGTTCTTGCTTGTGATTGGATTAACTATGTTATGAATAAGGAAGTAAGTTTGGAAAGAGGGAAGGATATTTGTTGAGAAAATTAAACCCGTGGTGAATCATGAAGATAATATAATTTTATATGAGACTACAGATATCTCATGCTATTAGGTAAGCAGTGGCAGTGACAGGGAAGAACAGTCAATATCCTTGAGTCAAGTGATCAGACTTAATGCCAAAATTATATCTAGGCTACATAGTGCTTTAGGGTGCATAGTGGTCACTAACTCTTGCAGACCATAGGTGGGATTTGAATTATATTTTGTGTTTCTTGTTTTGTTCCTGCTGGTTGTGCTCAGTTGTCAGTAGCCTTTGATTGGAAAGGACAAACAATGTTATTTTTGCTTGTGGGACAGTTGTGTGGCTGCCGGCCACATGATGCACTTCTGATATTTTTCAACAACCTCTTTCCAATAACTAAGTGGTCAGTTCCAGGAACCTGACTGCATGCTGACTTGTATAACTTGCATGCATTGTTATTGCTAAAGTTATGGAGCAATGACATTTGGAAGTAAAATTCAAAGGTTGCTGACTGTGAAGAGTTCAGTTACATAGGAAAATTATGGTCAGGTGCTTATCTATCTCCAGATAAGATGCTGACATTCATGCTGTTTGGTTGAAACTCATAAAAACCTTTTAATGGATCTAAGGGCTGTGTCTGAAATGCAAAACTTACTTGATAATTTCACCATTACAGATTGTCCTGGCCATATGTAATAATCCCATACAGGGTGTCGGGATGAGAAACTTAGCTGGGGATTTAGCAGGTAGCTCCTCACTGGTGAGAACCGCGCAGGCACAGAGTGCTCCAGTTCCAGCGTGTGCTTCCCCTTCCTGTTGGCCAGGCTAACCTGGTGCTAGCACATGTGTCACACTGGCACAGAAGGGAAGCAGTGCTGTGCTCAAAAGACAACTGGCAGTTTTAAAATTCTGGTGGGAATGGACTTTATTATTCTCAAGGTGAGAACTGCCCCTTGCTTTAAGTGCTACCAACCAGAAGTTTTCTCTTAGGACAGTTTCTTACTTTAAATATAGAAAATGCTCAAGAATTTCTCAAACTGTGAGAGAAGAGTTCCTGTGTATTTGGGAGGAGAGAAGAAGGAAAATGAGCACCCGCCACCAGATGGGTGCTGTTTAAAGCAGTGACTGCAAGCTATATTGTTGACAGGCTGTTTCTTTCAACAGATAGTAGAATGACAGTTCCCTGTCTGTAAAACAGGGATATTAATACATCTGATAAGTGCATAGACTCATTCTTATGTTTGAAGCACTTGGCATCAGTAAGGCAAGTTGCATAAGTAAACAAGTGATATTTAAGTTACTCATTTTTAAACTAAGCTATCATTTTGACAGCCAGGTTAACACAAGTCTTCTGTCTCTACCCTGCAGGTACCATGTTGCCTCAGGAGAGAGGAAGAACACCTTCCAGAATAGCTGCGAGCTGTTCCTGGACAGCCTTGGCAGTTTGCTTACTGTTTCTTCCAGCTGCATTTCCTCTCCAGCAAGACCGGCCCCAAGTGTTGTTAGTGTCTTTTGATGGATTCCGATGGGATTACATCTACAGAGTACCAACTCCCAATTTTCATTATGCCATGAAGAACGGCGTTCATGTCAAACAGGTCACTAATGTGTTCATAACTAAAACGTACCCTAACCATTACACAATGGTGACGGGTCTGTACGCAGAAAGCCACGGCATAGTTGCTAATGAGATGTATGATCCAACTCTGAATGAAACTTTCTCCATGAACAGAATGGAGATCTATAACTCGAAGTTCTGGGAAGAGGCCAGTCCAATATGGGTAACGAACCAGATGGAAGGGCATAAAAGCGGAGCTGCCATGTGGCCTGGAACAGATGTGAAAATACACGGAGTCCTCCCTACGCATTATATGCCCTACAATGAATCCGTTTCGTTTGAAGACAGAGTTGCTAGGCTTATTGACTGGTTTACATCGGAAGAACCTATAAACCTTGGTCTCCTCTACTGGGAACAGCCTGATGAGATGGGTCATATTCTGGGCCCAGAAAACCCTCTTATGGGACCAGTAATTAGTGATATTGACAAGAAGCTCGGGTATCTTATATCTGAACTGAAGAAGGCGAAGCTCTGGGGTGTGGTAAATGTCATAATCACAAGTGATCATGGAATGTCGCAGTCCTCCTCTGAAAGGCTCATTGAACTTGATCAGTATGTGGATAGAGAGCTTTATAAAGTGATTGACTATTCTCCTGCAGTAGCGATTTTGCCAAAAGAAGGTAGGAGCTATAGCTCTATATTCTCTGAAGAAAATGCTACCAAGACGTCTCCTGGCTTCATTCCCTAATTGATGTAACAGTAGCTGCAAGTAGGACATGAGCCTTAAATAGGGAGATTTTGCAGGATCACTTCCTTGTTCTTTTTCCTAGCACTCTGTAAAGCTTGAATTAATATACAGGAATGGAAAGTGGCCAAATCTGTCACTTGTGGCAGATCTGTGTGTTGTTGACTACTTAAAATATCCTGTAGTCCTCCTGAGAAATAAGATAATCTAAGAGCTTTATATAGGATGAATGCCGTTCTAGATAGATAACCAATTGGATTTTGTGTACCTTGCCTTTCAGCTAGATGCTATAGCCTTAGCTAAAGAATTAGATTTCATCTCAAACTGTAAGCTGAAACCAGATGGGACCTTATAACAAAGCCTGCACTGGTCATTCTGTTACCTAGGAGCTGTTTCATAATTCTGATTTGTTTATTTTTTCCACATTTCATGTCAAATAGACAACCAATTCTGTTCATACTGTTTACTTGGAAATGCTGGTGCGCGAATGACCTGACAGCTTCATTTGCTGCTTCAGATGCTCATGTGCATGCAGCTATATGCCAGTTGTCAGTGGTGCTGTGAGAACTGAGTTTGGGAACACTGTGGGTATAACACCATGGTGGTGCTAGTGGTAGCATGGTAATGCTGCCTAGAATGTGCTTATTAACGAAAGAAAGGAATTTTAAAAGTAAACTTAATGCTGAGACATCTCTAATGTATTAAATGAGAACTCTTAAAGCTGTGTAATCTGATTCTCCTCTCTCATAAAAATGCCAGAAAATAATAGCTTCTCTGCAGCAGTCCAGGAGTGAATAGGAAAAGGCTCTTTGACTTACGAGAGCATCTGTCGTGCGAGGAGAGGCTGAGAGAGCTGGGACTGCTTTGCCTGAAGAAAGGGAGGCTCAGAGGGCTTTTATCAATGTTTGTAAACATGTGGTGCAAGGGTGTAAAGAATAGAGCCAGACTCTGCTCAGTGCAGAACAAACTGAAACACAGGGCATGCAGTTTGAACGTAAGAAAACTGTGTTTTTACTGGGAGGTCAGTTGAATGCTGGAATGGGTGGCCCAGAGAGCTGTAGAGGCTCCCTCTTCAGAGATGCTTAGAACCAGACTGGAAGTGAGCAACCTGCCCTTGTTCACTCTGCTCTGAGCAGGTGGATTGAACTAAATGATCTCCAGAAGGCTCTTCCAACCGTAACTATTCTGTTATTTTGTAATGGACTACACAAATAGCTTTTTCCTAGAGGTTCTGATACTTATTATACACTATTAGTAAACTAGAATTAGCCCTGAACATAGCTAAGATTACATCCTTCTTCTTTACCAAACTACAACAATTTCATTAAAAAGCAAGATGCTTTATTCTCAGTCCAGTTATGAAAATAGCATTAATGTAAATACATAATGCTGATTCTTAAACACATTATTCCATTTGTCTTGCTTAAACCAGGGAATTGGTAAAATTTCTTAAGACATTCAAAAAAGTTTTGAACACTTAAAACAGATTTCTGCTACTCTGGCTCTATGTTTCTTACCTAGGAGATGGGTTAGAGCAGTCTAGCAAATGCCTTCTGTCTTACCATTAAACATTGCTTGGAATCATTATGAAATATTAACAAAAATACTATTGAACAGATAAACCTTATGGTAATCACTAAATGTAACAGTTTAGTGTGCTTTTTTAGTTTTGTAGTAAACTAAAATATTCTATGAAGCAAAATAGACAGTTTGCAGATAAAAACCTTAGTTATGTACAAAAAAATGAAAGTTGGATTGTCACAAGCTAGCTTACCACAGCGACTGGCACCCCCCCCCCCCCCCCAAAAAAAAACTTTCACTTAATATGTTATTATAGTTAAAGTAGGGCAGTAACTCAGTGTACTGCATTCAGAGGTTCTTCCTCCCTGTTATCCCAAATAGGAAGCTGGCATGAGTAAATGTATTTTTGTACTAATCTAGTATTTCTAAGACTAAATTAGTTTGAGAGGGGAAACATTATATATTAAATGAATTGGGTTTCCCCCAGCATTTATACTGAACTGTGGAAACTGAAAGAGAAAGCAAAGACTGTTTAAAGACACTGGAGTCTAAAAATAAAAATCCTGAGAGATATTCAAAACCACATACATGCTGTAAATGGTAGACTGGTTTTTGCCCCTGGTTTCCTTCAGGAGATGTCTAAGGTCAGACTAAGGACTTGTTCTAGCACCTGTAGGCAGGAGTTTTCTGGGACACAGAGTTGCAGAACTACTAGCTCATGGAAACACCCGCAGCAGGATGCACAGCTACGTGTGAAGGCAGAACGTGCTCAAAGCGATAGGTCAGAATGACAGGATGTGCTTAAATCCCAGCACATCTGCTAAAAATATCATATTGGCCACAGAGAAAATATAGCCTTTTTACAGCCTTGTTTCAGACCTTGTAGTGCTCAAATGCGGCTTCGCAGACCAGCTGGGAACTTAGCTCTCTGCCTTAGCTATGCACGCGTGCAGCACAAAGCATTTAAATAACTCGTGCAGCAGAGGTTTCCTGTCTGGTTGCAGTAAGAAATGTTGCTGCTCGTCACAGCTAAGTGTGGGGAAGCTGCAGTATGGCCCTAAAGCAGAAATAACCTCGGAAACTGTTTTGAGAGTTCACTTGGCACTCGGGAGCACTGCTTTTTTCCATGGGACTGAATGCCTTTTAACTGCAGTTCTTGTGAAAAGCCTTACATTCTGACAACTATGTAATGAGGGATTTTTTTCTAAAATTAGGAAGAAAGCTACTAGCCAGAAACAGACTGTTAGAATCGCAGAATGGTTGAGGTTGGAAGGGACCTCTAGAGACCATCTAGTCCAACGCCCCTGCTCAAGCATGACAGGTCTGATGCTGAGTGAATTCTGTGAATGTCATTCTAGATTTCTCACATAGGAACTTCAGTAAACATCGTTATTATCTTCTTTCTCCTGAAAATTTAATTACTGATCAGTTTGGTAAACATGTTTACTAAAACATATTTTAAGGTATTCTTGTTTGTTTGTTCTTTTGAAGGAAAACTGGATGAAGTCTATGAAGCTCTGGTCAATGCTCATCCCAGCATGACTGTTTATAAGAAGGAGCAGATTCCAAATAGATTACATTACAAGCACAACAGCAAAATTCAGCCAATCTTAGCACTGGCTGATAAAGGATGGGAAATTGTACACAATAAGTCCGACCGTTTTCTGTGTGAGTATTCTGCATCCATAGTGTTTTGTTGTATCTATCTTCTCTGTCAGGTACCTTACGTGATAGTTTCTCTCCTGACCTCAAACAATGTTAAATGTTTAAACTCAGGAGAGAGAACTATGACACAAATTATGTAGAGTTTACTTTATTTTTGTTTCCTAATGAAATAGGAAGCACCCACCTATTGTGAGGAGGGGAGTGGACTTTATGTTTCTGCAGTTAAATTTACTGACTTAAGATCATTCATATGTTTTAGTAATCTTATACTTGAGGTCTTCTGGAAAGATCTAGCAAAATGATAAGCACTTCCTGAGAGATAAGAAATCTTTAAAAACATACTGAAGAGAGAGTTAAAGCATTTTTTATGCTGTACTCTGCGTTTTATGATTTCTCTTTCTTTGGAGGGCCTGAAATAATGGATGAAGGTTTGGTTGCAACATTTTGCCCCATAGGATGAGATTTCATCATCACTCTAGATAATTTTGCTGCTGTTTATGAAGCTGAAGAGTGTTACCTGCAAGAGCCAAGTTATTCAGCTGTTGACACTTGATAGGGGCTGCTGTTCTTAGCTATGTGTTTACATACTCATTCTGAGTGCCCCTGTAAGGAAAGGGCACTGAACACTTGATAGTGAGATCTGTAAACTTTTCTTGCTAATTGGTGCACAGTACACAACACCAGACAGGGTGTCAAGGCCCTCAGAACTAAAGGTTTGTCTGCTATGAAGCATCAAGCAGAGTCTATTTGGCCTTTTTTTCTCTAACAAACAAATTTGGTCCTGTTGCAGAGTGAGAGTCTTTCCTTGAGCAGAATGAAGGAAGCTTACATCTAGAATACCCTTGGCAAAGAACTTAGCTGGGTTTTTTTGTTTATTTTTTCTAGAGCTCTCCGTTCTCTTTATAGTGTTTTCATTTTTCTGTGACTTGGTATTTGCATCATTAATGAAAATTATTCTGTCAAACCTTTATAGCATAAATGAGGATGGCTGTTCCTTTTCTGTGTATGCTGATTCTGGAAGAAGGTTCACTGCTTGTTCTGCAATTTCAGAATATTGACTTTTATCCTTCTTTTCTTTCCAGTGGGTAATCATGGATACGACAACATCTTACCAGAAATGCATCCAATCTTTCTGGCATTTGGACCGGCTTTCAGAACAAATGCCACCAAAGAAGCCATGAATGCTACAGACTTGTACCCTCTCATGTGCCACCTACTTGGTATTCCCCCCCTGCCGAACAACGGGTCGTTCCAAGATGTGAAAGATATTCTTGCTGAGGTGGTTCCAAGCTGGCCTCATCCTGAAGCCCGTGAAACAGAGTCCTATGCTTACTTCATAGGAGTCTCTCTTGGCGGCATTCTTGTTCTGTTTTTCCTTTTTGTTTTTGTTAAGCATTTAACCCGCAGCCAGATAAATACCATGCGACTGCAACATACTGAAATTGCCCAGCCACTATTACAAGATTAGTAGAATTGCTAGTGAAGGCACCATAAAGATTTGGTGCTTTATCCTGTTTGGCACTTTAAAGAAAGCTTCTACGAAATTAAGTGGCTCTGCAGAAATATGTGGAGTAAACCAAAAAGGGCACTGATCCCTTCGAACACTGGAGTACATAAATATCAGGTACATAGAGAAAGAGCGTGTTTCTGTTTCACTCTACAACCACTTAATCTTTCAGGGTTTGAGAATATTCTGGGTAAAACTGGAAAGCTATATATGTATCTCTGTACATATAGGATACATGTAGTAGCAACAGACCTTGAATACCCCATGGTGAACTGCTGACAGGGAAGTAACATCAGCTGAGCAACATGAATATTGCATGATGATTTACGTTCTTTTTTTCTCAGCAAGCTTTTAAGCCTCAGATTCTAACAAATCACTGGCTGGTTGGACTGTGCATTTGAGATTTCCCAGCCCAAGGAAGATGTGTTATAGATCACCATTAGAGATAGCTGGGTGGATTAAATCCTACAGAATACAACATTTAGAGAAGTCACATATAGTGCTAAGTTAGAGCTAGGCATGTTTTCTTCTGAGTCCTGTGTAAATTGTAGCACCTGTAATATTAATGTAGGTGGTACTGCCTTTAGCAATCAACATTTAACTACCTGATTAATATAGTTCTAGGTAAATGTAGCTCTTCACTTTATTTCTTTTACACTGGACTAAGTTTTCTTGGAGTTACTGTGGTTGTCAGATTAAAGACACAAATGAGCACAACGCCCATATATCCAAATGGAGTCCGTGGTATTTCTGTGATCAGTGGGCTCTTTCTGAAGGAGGCTAGTGGGGCAGTTAGTTAGTTAAGAAACACGCTGCACAAGCTTTTTTGAGGGCTGCAAAGCTCCCTCACTAGGTGAGGTCAGATCCAAAGCTTCACTAGGTGAAATCATATCCATCACCGAAGACAATTTGTTAGGGTGAGCTTGCCTCCTGTCTGCTGTTTTATATGATACGTGCGGGTGAGCCCTTGAAGCTTTGATTAATACCTCTAAAGACCAGACACACAATTTCAAGGGGCGGTCTTATAAAATGTACTCTTAAATCTGAAGAAAAAGAAAAAAAAAGGCTTTAGTATGAAATAAGGCATAGGAGATTATGTTGAATTTAATAAGATAGAAGACTGTTTTTCTGGGAGAAATGTGTATTTGGAAAAGCAATCCTAAATTGGACAGAGCTGTAAATTACTCTGATTCTTTTGCGGGGGTTGCTGAAGTAAATCTTTTGTCTATTGCACCTTTTTTTTCTGTTGGGCTCTCTTAAATGAGAGGTGAGAAGCTGCTAAGTTTTCTGTGAAAGAGGTGGTAAGTGGAAAAAAAACTTTTCTAGTTGTTAGATTTCAAAAACTGATTTTCTTTTCTCTCTGAGTAGTATTTGTCTGTGTGTTTTGCTTCTGAATACAGTACATGAAGGAGAAAAAAAAATCTTTCCAAATTGACTCAAATATTCAGCCCAGTATTTCCGTAAGTGCAATTTATCAGTACATGCACATGCTAGTGCTTTATTTGAAAACTGGATTATACCTTCCTCTAAACAGTGGAAACAACTTCATCCACAGCCCTTATTAGAGGGCAGAGATAAGAACATCGTGGCCTTGGATAGTCGGTGTGTCAAGAGAAACTAGTGATGTGACAGTGAAAAAGTGACTAACTGAAATCCCAAATTCATTCTGCTCAACTGAATTCTAGACTCATCAGAGGATGATGTCTAAGTGGGTTCACATGGGGATTCCACTTCTTGCTGCCTTAGTGATGATGCCACTGTGCCGTGATACTTCTGACAGAGTGAGCACTGGGCGCTTTGTCATCCCCTGGATTCCTCGGTGGTTGCAGAGACACCTGGAGAACATCAAGCTCTGATGTGGCAAGTTTGCAGAGGCCACAGCTAAATACAGTGAAGGCTTGAGAGGGAAGGCAATGAAGTACATGAATGTCTTAAGGTAAAGGCTGAAAATCTAACATGTTGTATCTTTAAATGTCAGGAAACTATCAAATGTTTTGGTGCTTAATTTTGGGATACAGATTACTGTGTACTGTAATCTGAGTCATCTCTGCAGTTACTCATGTCGGGGTACTGGTTGGTGTTCCTGCGTGCCCATTCTCTTAACAAAACACTGGAGGAAAGCCTCTGAGATAGATAGCCGTGCCTGACGTAAAAACTCATCCCCAATGAAGCAGACTGCTTACTCAGCCTTAAGTCTGATTTGTTGACACCAATTCAGACTGAATGCACAGCTAGAGAAGGAGCAGGTTGAAAGATGAATTCAGAAATAATGTTCACAGCAATCTGTAGAGAAGCTTGGGAAGTCCAAGTAGCAAAATCTAGATTTCTGGATCCTTCCTCATCTTCCCTAGCTTTCTTCCAAGAAATGGGTGGCAGAGGGCAATTAATGTATTGATTCTACATTTTCTTTCTTATTTGCATCTTTAAAACTTTAGTAAGCAAGCACAAAATCTGTGTATTCCAATTTAAAGAAAGATAACAGTTTGGGTGAAGAGGAAAACAATAAATGGCTGAGATGGGCTGAGTCCATAATTCCTTCCTGCTTCCAGGAGCTTCATCAGCTCCTCACTTTGGAGCATGTGACTTTACTAGAAATTTCCTAGTGATGTTTATTGCAGATGTTAAATTATGCTCCAATCTTTAAGGGGCAAAGTTGCTCAGTGTTAGTCATGCTACCATCTGTGTCCTACCTCCCGAACACGTGACAAGGGAAGTACATTTCCATTCTCTCTGCTTTTGGGAACAGAATATCCAAAATAGGAATGCAAGCGTGAGAATTCTCTTTGGTTTTGTTCTGTATTGCACTGCGAGGCCTTTTTGAAGAGGGTAAAATGACACTTTATAGAAAACAGAAATTTTTCAGCAGTTGAGTATTTTGGTTTAGGTTAAAGCACATTTCTTATTGCAGTGGTGTCTCTGTAAATAACCTCTTAGGTAGTTACCTTGCCAGGGTGTTTACCTTAA
The DNA here is from genome assembly GCF_000705375.1 of Tinamus guttatus. The sequence continues at coordinate 69,253 of NW_010577786.1, forward strand.
ACACTGCTTCAAGCTAGTGTGTGTGATTACTGAACATAAAAGCACCTTTGTACCACTGGGGAAAAGAACAACTTTTCAGACTTGTGATGGGAGGTTCTTTGGAGTTTACTTTTCTAGCAGGAGGGGAGGAGGACATAGGATTTAGAGAAAAAACATCTATTTGGTGCCTTTTGGATTTATAAACAAGTTTGTCAGAAAGGGGGTTTGAATATACAATATATTGGCTTCTAGCTAAAGTTGGGGGGTTGAAAAGATTGCATGATTCTGCACTGCTTTACAGAGCTCTGGAACATCTCCTTTTTCTGCTTGGAAATGTCAAAGTCAAAATAATATATTTGCTATGTGCTATCAAACATTGTGTGATTGCTTCATTTACAGTAATTCTGGAATGAGTTTCCATTTTGGAGGAAGGGCTGGTAGAGACCTTACACCACATACACCCCAAATATTTCTAATATTCTGCACCATGCAAACTTTATTCAAGATATCTGTGTGATACAACTTTAAGAATTCTAGGTGAGAATTTTTATAGGAAAGAGTTCTTGCTCCCAACTTTCCTAACACTTAAGAGAAATCATAGGTCACTGTTACCAATAGTCTTAATATAGCTTCTTAAGAAAGCTGGAGAGAATGTTTTGGTAAAAATCTGTGCTAGACTATCTGCTCTGAATTCATTTCAGTTCTCAAGGTCACTGCTGCTTATTTTGAACTAAGGATGGTACCATGTATATGTGTAAAGTCACTAGTTTATTTTCCTAAGTGGTGCATCCTTTTGCTACAAGCCCAGCACAAGGATTTGCTAATCTATAGTTAGCTGAGCTCAGTTCAATTCTGGCACTTCAGCTGGTGCTCTGCACCTGCCTTTATAGACAACACTGAGACCTCACAAATGGCTCTGTGGCTTCAAACATTCATGCTCTTTTAGACTTCCATGCTGTAGCTTAAACTACCATCTACCTCTTCCCCCCCAATTTAGGCCAGGTGAAAGACTGGGAAGTCCCACCACTTAATTCCATTCATAATCTTTAAAGCTTTTCACCTGTCCCCCAGACCACTCTTCACAGTCTGTGCCAAAGGAAGGAGGAGTAACAGGCCAGTAAGTGCTGCTGATAGTGCAGCTCAGGCTCTGCTTTCACAGCAGTTAGGCAGAGGGCCTTGCAAGCCCTGGCACACATGCTACCTTGAGCCAGAGGGCACAGTGCATTTGCACAGGCCCAGCTGTCTCCTTCTGTAACACTATTTATACTTCAAGATGGAATACTACTGCTGCCCTTGCTTCAGCATTTATTTTTTGATAATTTAAAATAGTGGCAATAACTTTTAACTGTGACCCAATAATGGTGTAAAGCACTAGGAAAACTGAAAGTACCTTAATCATGTAGTGCAAGACTGAACAGTTCTGGGGGAAGGAGGGGTAGGAAAGAACAGAGTAGAACATTTTCTCTGCTGGCTTGTTTTACTTCCAAGGAAAAAGCTCAAGCTTTGACCACAGTAGGGGTGGATCTTGCCCATACTGCCAGAAAGATGAAGCAACTTTTACTCCATATACAGAAGAGGCAGAGCAGCTCCCATGCAGCCTCCTGTCACCCTGCAAGAATGGCAGCTTTTATTCAGCAAAGTCTGAGGAAACTCTCCCAGATGGGAAGATGCCCTAAGCTCTTCCTTTTTCACAGCACTTTGATTTCAGCCCTGCAAAGCGCTTGTTAGACTCATTAACTTGACCTGTTACACTAGGCAATAAGGTATTTCAAATCTTCCACCAGGGGGAAAAAAAAAAAAAAAAAAAAAATGAATCCCATGTTCAGTACAGATTTTTCAAGGGGCCTGAGTTCAGAGTAGAAAGTTATTGAGGAAGGAGCAGTCAACAAGTAGTAGCACAGGCTTTTTTTTTTTTTTTTTTTTTTTTGAAACATTTGTCCCTTTAACAGTGTAACAGAAGTCTTAATAAACAGACAAATATATTTTAGTAGAATAGATTGCAGCACATAATTTATACACATTTTTTCATATGGGCAGTTAAAATGAACCCTCCTCTCCAACACCCATATGCCCTCTCAGCTAAATCACTAAAAAGGAGACTGTAGTTAATGCCCAATTTCACTGAATGCAAGTTAGTGAACAAGAAGCTGTGCTCTTTGCTACCACTCTCACCTGTCTCACTGAAGAGCTGAGAAATTTAAAACTGACAGACTTGTAGAATAAGGACCAAGTAGCTATAGCTCATTTTTGGGGTTAGCATTAATATCTTAACCTCACCTCTCTTGCTGAAAGATGAAGCACCACTCTAGAGCTTTCTAAATTTTTTTTTCCTTATACAGCAAGTTTTTAGTCTCTACTTTTAATCAAGGCTAGTAAGAGTTTCATTTTATAGAACCTTTAGCAGTGGTCTAGGCCAGAATTTTGAATCTTAGCAAGTCAAACACTGTAGACAAAAGATGACCTTATCTCAAAAGCCACGTTAATGCTTAAAATTTGATCATTTAACACAAGAGTTTGTCTCTGCACAAAGATTTCTCATTAAATTCTCAGTTTGTTGCTTCTTCCACGTGTCACAAGACTATTACCTCATACAAAAGGCAGTGCCCACCTTTATTACATAGAAACACACAACAGCATTTCAGCAGCTGAGGAACTTTACAGGGTTTAGCAACAGTAGTTTTATTACTGCAGCCCCTCTGCCTGAGTTATCCTGAAAGTAACAGCTTAAATCAACATCCCTGAGGTAAACGAGTAGCACTGTCCCAGCTCACCAATGGCAGAGACTGGGGAATAGAATCAAGAGGTTTGCCAAGAGAACACAGAGTCAACAGATCTGTGGTTAGCGGCTTCAGTTCTAGCTAGTCCGTATCAACTGCACTGCAGCTCAGCTGGACGCAACGAGCACAGAGCAACACTCCCTGCACCAATTCCTACCTCACTGGTTTCCTTCCCCATCTGCTGCTTCGTACAGTGCTGGCTTAGGGAAGAAACAAGAAGTACTGCCTCTTCCTTCCACCTTTTATCCCACAATTCTTAAGAACAAATGAAGATACACTGTCCAAATAGAACTTCTTCCACCTCTCAGATAAAAAAATAATCATCTTCTCATACAGGTACAAGAACATTGAAAAAAGTCATCATTAACTTCAGTTTAATACAAAAAGGCAGAATTTTAATTTCATTTACAAGTGCTAAAATTCACTAGCAGTCTATCCTCACTACCTTATAGTCTGAAATTTCATTTTAGAACCATTGAAAGGTTTGAGTGAAAAACAAAGCTTAGTTTGCTAAGTATCAACTCTGGCAGAAAGCAATCTGTTCAAAATCTTTCTGAAAATAATTTTACAAGACAACTAGTCACAGAACACACAAAGTTAGCAGTTTCTGGCTGTACAGTATTTTACAGATAGCATTAAAGTGCATCAGAGAATGCTGTCCAGTGCAAGTTGAAACTCATCCCCAGAGACTGTTGCTTAGCAAGCAGGGTCGCGCTCCCTACACATTATCCGATTAAAGGATCATCGTCATCATCTTGTAACTGAAGCCGGGAGAAGGGCCGGGGAGAAGATATTCTATTCTTTGATATTATTATAATGCAGGTGAAAGCAGCCAACACTATTAGGGCCCCAACAACTATCCCAATGGCCTCAGGAAGATTTATGCACCACTGGTCAGCCAGCAGGCACTTGACGTTACCGAGGGTTCCGTTGTGGGGCTGAGGTGGTAGCCCCAGGATGTGACACATCATGGGGTAGATGTCAACAGTTCTCAGTGTGCGCTGCTTGTAACCCCGGCGGAAAGCAGGCCCATGAGCAGCCAGGAAGGGATGCATGCTTGGGAGAGCGTTGTCATAGCCATGGTCACCTACTGGAGGAGCACAGAGTTCACAGTTAGCCTTGTGGTTTCTCCCTGTGTATTTGTCATGCTTCTCCCTCTCTCTCCCCTGTCCACAAAAGGCACCTATTTTAAAACCAAGGACTAATACAGAAAATAAGAGCAAGCCTTTGATCCAAACCTGGAACTGATTCCTTCCCTCCTTCCTGCTCCCCAATAGTCCTTTTTCCCCTCACCAGCCTTCAAACATGAATCTTCTGAGTAATTATCTCTTTTTCTTCTGGTCATCAACTCTTACAGGTTTCCCTCTCCTACTGCTTATGTCAGAGTTGAAATGGTTGTTCCCAATCAACAAGAAATCAGGCTGGAATTAAAGTATGCATTCCTGAGATTTGGGGATTTGCAAGGCAGACACCTTAATTTCTTTCAAAAAGCCAAGCACATTCCCCTTGGTAGTGTTCCGTTCAAGCATACTGAAGAACTCTCAATTCCTGTTTATTACATCAGCTTCTTCAGGCAAAGGGATATCCCCCATTTTTTTTTTTTTTAAAAAAATCCCTAAACAGTCAAAAAATAAACAAAAAAACCCTAAGATCATGCCTGTGACAAGCATTTAACAAAACTGGCTACATGGTTTGGACACATGGTAGTTTTAAGAAAATACTCAGATTCCTGGTGAAATCTAAACACCTAGAGAACAGCTGTAGTCCATTATCCTAAAATCTGTTCTAGATGCCAAAAATCTCTCTCAGCAGTCACAACAGAACTTGAGTGACTGTATTTAGGTTAAGACTTCATTTCTTAAAAACAGTTTAACCTATCTATCTGCCTCCAGAATTGCCACCTTGTCTGCTTTTTTGCTGTTTCCGATTTGAATTTTTATCATTCCTATAGCTTTAGATGAAATCACACTCACCAGTTAGTATACTTAGAAATAACAGTGTTAAAGATGCTACTCGTGTATCTTCTTGCTTGTTTGCTTCAAAAAAATCTTGCATTTTTTATTAGTTTTTTCAACTAACTTATTTTGAGTAGAGTTATTCTAAGTTGCTTCCCTATGGAGTTTCCTGTTTGGAAACATTTAAGTGGGAAGGCTGTTATGCACTGGCACTGCTAGGAATAGCACTGGTATAGGTAAATGTGCAGGTATTTTGCTGCCATTCTGTCCATGAAGACACATACAATGAGCACTTAAGTAGTTATTTATGCAGCTTTCTAGAGTTTGATGCACAAACCCACTCCCACTTGCTTTTGGGAAGCTTTGGCAAGTCAAATGCTTTTGAAGAGTGATTCACTTCAACTCATGTAACACTGTTACCTTTAAATACAGACTTATTAACTATTTTTAGGTAGATGAACTCAACATATAGCACACATGGAATTATGCTCTACAGTGCTGTCATTTTTTGTTAGATTCAGTTGGAAGATTTTTGAAAGTTAAAATTTTTGAAGTATTTTTTTCAACATGCTATTTGATGACTCAGTGAGAACTCTGGCTTCTTCAACTATTATTGTTGTGTTGTTACTAGCTTTAATATTTTCTTCCACTTAACTTGTTTCTCAAGATGTGTATAATACCATTAAAAGGTATATCTTGCAATCTCCAATTTAAATTCCTGATATGTATTTTATATTCAAATAGTTTAAGCCATGCATCAGGGGAAGCTTGAGACACAGAGGCTGCATAACTTACTTAAGACTCCTTTTAAAGAGCACCTCAGGCTCTTAAATTGAATATGGTTAAGTGGAATATTCCTCGAGTCAATGAAATATCCCCCATCTCCTCCTCATCTGAGCAAACAGCCAGACTTGTGTGGAAAAATTTGGAAATTGCTGCCTTTGAGACGTTCCCAAAAAATGCACATTACAAGGGCTCTTATCACTAAGCTAGGATCATCCTAGAGATGCTGAAATAACAACAAAACTGTTTACAAATGAGGAAGACAAACTTACATTTTGGAAGCGACTCATTTTGTACAATTGTCCAGCCTTCATCTGCAACCAGAATAATGGGTTGAATTCGCTTATTATGTTGGTAATGAAATCTGTCAGGAATTTCTTCTTTGAGATACACTTTCATATGCTCACTGCAGTTTTTCAGTAAGTTATATACATAAGTTTTGTCTGTCAAAAAAAAGTTACATGTGAAATGGATGGAAATTACATCTTAATTACTACAACTTTCTACCAATTAACTTTAATCTATCCTTTTCAGAGCAATATTTTTTCTTTGAAAAGCATGTGAGAATACTTTTTCCTTGTAAGAATATTTTTTCCATGTCCCCGATGAAATGCTCTACATATGAATGTAGGTTCCCCTTCCCCCCACCTTTAAACAGCAGATTAATGGCTGTGATCTAGGACCTACAATTCAGGCAACTCCTTGGAACTCTGGCAGAGGGGTGGAAGAGAAGGACCAAAATTCATGTAGAGAAAACAAAAGAACAAAATCATACACAGAAATAACCAATATTTTATCCAAAGCAGTGGAAGTATTTTAAAATTGTTATCCATATATAATTTGGTTCACGATAATCACTTCAGCAGCCATATTCAGGGAAACTCTCATTAGTATCTATCCTGACATACAAAAACTGACACTTCCTTCACAGAAGCAAAAGGGGTAGAGCAATCAAAGCTCATTTTAGATTTTTTATTTGTGCATTTGGAAGTTTAGACAGTGTTATTTTTAATTCTGAACAAACCCAAGTGTTATTCTGAATAAATCCAAGTATTTATAATGAGCAAATAAAATGCTCATTATGAATTACAAATCCATAACTGAATGACTGAGCAATAAAAGATCACACACACGATGTGCCTATTCATTTGTCAAGGATCAATCCCAGGCGCATCTTTAGCATCCATAGCAATTTGACAGGAAACACACTGATTACCAAAACAAAGAAATCTCTAAATAAAGAGACATTCTTTCTTTAGCTTATTCATTACAACAAAGCTGTGCAATATAAACTATAGCAGTTTTGAAAAAGATGCAGACAACCTACCACACTGCGTACATTTTTAACAATAAGATAAACAAGATTTGATTCTCAGTGTACGACTTAGAAAAATAAGAATACATACTTTGTCTCGGCAGCACTGCAGCAACTGGACTCTTGTCTACGAGAGTATAGTTTTTGCGACCAATACAACTATCCAGGTTAATCAGCTTCTCTGCAGAACATGGGGCCATTCCATGATCGCTTGTTATTATGACATTAATAGTGTCCCACAAACCTAATGTTTTCAATTTTTTAGTAAGGAAACCAATATGATTATCCACTTGTTCTAATACTCTGCGCATGTTCTCAGTATCATCTGGTCCATATTTATGTCCACTTGCATCTGGTTCTTCCCAGTATAAAGTAGCAAAACTGACTGGTGGGTTGGAGTTGTTCAGCCATGTAACAATTTTCTCCGCTCTCTCCTCAAATGTTACCGAGAAATTATACTTCATAAAGAACTGAGGGGTTGTATTGTGAATTTTCACATCACTACCAGGCCACATCGCAGCAGCACTTGCTCTGTTTCCCTGCTGATTTGTTACCCAAATTGGGACAGCCCCATTCCACCAGAAGGGATCTGAATCATTGAACTGTGAGAATGTTTTCTTGGCATCTGCATCATACATGTCATTAGCCACAATGCCATGGCTTTCTTCGTACAGGCCTGTCACTATACTGTAGTGATTGGGGAAAGTCTTTGTGATAAAAGAGTTTGTAACGTGGCTGACAAGCACGCCATCCTCGATGAACTCCTGGAGATGAGGAAGTTCATAGGTTTTCAAGTAATCAGCCCTGAAGCCATCAAAGGACACCAGGAGTAACCTGGATAGGGGATTAATAGCAGAGTTGCCACAACAGGCAGCTACTCCTGAAGAAAAAAGCAATGCTAACACCAAATTCATTGTTGAGGCATTCAAGTATTCCCAGCTGCTAATCTGATGCACCTGAAAAAATGAGAGAGAGAGTATTTGTAAAACAAAGTAGTTGTCTGCAATCAATCTACATTATGCATATCTTCCCAAGGCAGGTACCACAAAATAGCTCGTGCAGGAAGTAAAGCCAGTAACAAAGACAATGAGGGTTCCCCCCCCCCCCATTTAAGACTCTAAATGGAGAGAAAAAAAAAAAAGGTAATTATTTCATGGGTTTATGTGTTTTATTACAATTCTACAGTTAAAGAAAAGTGATCAGTATTCATCTCCTGTTCAGACATATGCACCTAAATAGGACTCTTGAAAATGAAGTTATGTACCCCAGAATGCCACTAGAGTTTAGACCACGAATCCATTTGCTACCATAATTCTCATTTTCCTTTTACCTCCTCAATACCTCGCCCGCCCTCAGTTTTGATCACCTTAAGCTGCTAATACAGTTTTACAGACTTTTCCTATTTATTCCCTGCTTGCTCTATACCTCTATACATGGAGTTGACAAGAGAAAATTGTGCAACAGTTCAGGAGAAGAGAAGCATATCCGCTTTAACAGTAATAAAACTTGTTCTTTACATCTCAAAAAAAAAAGTAATCTCTGTTACTAAAGTTATAAGCAAGTTTTTCTTGATAAAAAACCCACAAGCCTCTTAATCATCAAAAATAAAAAGTATGATTTATAACATGATCATTTTTGGTTATAGACTAACATACAGCAGAAAGGAGATCTCTGAGTTTATGATGGACAGAACTGCTCCACTCAGGAAGATATCTCTCTCTCTATATATATTTAAATATATATATTCCTCTATACACCTTTAAGACAGGATAAGCAAAGCTTCAGGTTTCAAAAACTATTGTTAGACTGCAAAACTACTATGTTAGACAGTACATCTACTTCTAAAGAAAAGCCCCATTCCAGCATTTTTTCCTCTCTCATTGGCACAAACTAGGTAGATTTTAGAAAGAACTAAAAATACCTTCTTAAATAGCAGATTTCTAATAGCTCCTGCCCCATTTCAAGCCTTTTGCCAAATTACAGAGTTCTTTCAAAGTGCCATTGCTCATGGTTTCATCAAAAGTGCCAAGAGCTCAAATGTTCACCCAAGCTTTAGCAGTAAGGGGAATTCCAAGCCCAGGAAATTACTGTACTGTTCCCTCTCCTAAAGCAGAATTCTTTAAATTTTTGGAAAAAAAAAAAAAAAAAGCAATTCAAAGACTCTCAGATACTGAATTTAGGCATTACACATACATCAGGCTAGCACAAAACAAAACTGTGTATGGGAACAGAGCAGGAACCAAACTTCCCATTGCAGATGAAGTTTTGTCCTAGCTCTCACAGGGGATATTTATCTCCTTTTTGTTTTCGTTTCTTGTCAGTTTCTTGTCCAGCCCAGAATACCAAGCCCAGTGTGCTCCACCTCTTCCCAAGGCTTTCCTAAAGCATTAGCCTCATGCATGTCAAATCCACACTGCAGAGAAGGCATAAAACCTCACACCAGCCTGGAAACACTCCAGAGACATAACATCAGTTGCGTTTTTACTACATACAGCATTTCACAACTAACTCCAGAAAGTTTCCAGCGCGACAGCTCTTGAGCAGGGCCCCTGGCCAGCGAGCTCCGAGGCAGGACCTCCCCACCTCGCTCTGAAGGGGTTATCCCGACCTTGAAAGAGGGCGCCCGGCACGGAGGAAGCGCTCGGCGCCTCCTCGGCCGCCGCCGCCGCCTCCTCGGGAAACGGGCCGCGCAGCCCCGGCTAACGGCAGGCGGGAGCCCCGCTGACCTCATCCCCGGGACCCGGCACCATCACGACCGGCGAGACTCACCCCTTGCCCGGGCAGGGGAGCAGGAGTGACCGACGGCGCGAGCAGCTCAACGACTCCTCCTCAGGGCAGGGGAGCGGCGCCTGCGCGGCCCCAACCGCCGTTAACGGCCGCAACCGCAGCCCGCCGCGCAGGGGTGGGGGCCCACAGGCGCGCTGTGATTGGTCGGAGCGCCTGTAGACGATGACTGATTGGTTGTAAGGGAGGCGAGGGGCGGGGCGTCGCGTAGTGAGTGATGGGGGAGCGGGTGCAGGTGCATGGGGAGCGGGGATGGGCTGATGGCCGCAGGACGGGCCTGCGGGACACTAACGGTTACGCAGTTATTTGCCATATCTGCCAGCCAAGATGCCAAAACTGAGCCCTAGCTCAAGAAACGGGCAGGAGCGAAGCAGTCAAACCGCCATTTCCCTAAAAAGTTTTCACTGAAATGACCGAAGGACAGAAAAAAAATGGCAAAGCAATGAGTTGTTGGCATTACCTGTCCCCTTTGATCTCACTTACGTTGTCCTGTGTATGCCCAACTACATACTGCTCAGCTGTGACCACACTGTTTTGACCCAAAACATTGACCATGCAAACTTAATGTGAATATATTCCTGAATGGAAGCGCCCTGTGCTGGCTCGAGGCAGCTCCTGTGTGTGCCAGTGGGTGTGTGAGATCAGGACGGGGTGAAGCGCTGAGGTTTGCTTTGGGTCCCAGCATTAAATTTGTTTTGTGACTCAAGGCTGACAGCCCAGATGCTCTCTGTCATCGTTTTTATTATGAGGAGGAACTAGTGAGTCTACAAAACATGCAAAGTTGCTGATGGTGAGAAAGAATGAAGTCAATTGTGTTTAAGTGTTCTTTAATAGTATATACCAGAGATCATAGCTCCCATTTTAAATTTCATCTTGAAAACAAAGACATGCATATAGCTTCACTGTTGACTTAAGTAGAGGATCTGGACTCCACTCTCTATCCTGGTGGCATGTTTATTCTGATTACTGCCTGGATTCCAGCAGGCTATTGATTTATAGGTGCCATGAGAAAACTGGTGAACAGAGTGGCACACCCCTGATTCACCCCAGCTGTGGAATGCAGCAGGTGGGGCAAAGCACAGGCACCTAAAAGGAGAAAAAACACTCCACGTGGGCTAGATGTCATGCAGCTGCTCAGATGGTTTATGTCAAATTTGAGTCAAAAGAGTCAAATTCTTTTTTTTTTTCCTTCCCCCTCCCCTTTTTTTCCTTCTTAGTTACACTAATGCAGCTCTGTAAATATGCACATGACTATTTATGACCCAGGAAACGGAAACGTCCTTTACAAGTGATCTTATTGCATTGTGTTGAGTGTTTACTACACAGAGTGAGTTTAAGGTATAGGGAATATATAATATGAAATGGCCACAAACTGAAGCACCAAAAGTTCTGCAGGAACGTAAGGAAAAAAATATTAGCAGTGAGGGTGACAGAGCCCTGGAACAGGCTGCCCAGAGAGGTTGTGGAGTCTCCTTCTCTGGAGATCTTCCAAACCCGCCTGGATGCCACCCTGTGCCACGTGCTCTAGGTGACCCTGCGTGTGCAGGGGGGTTGGACTAGATGATCTCTAGAGGTCCCTTCCAACCTTAGCGATTCTATGATTCTATGATAATATGTGTAGTCTTTTATCCTGCTCTATTTTGGTTTTATTTGGATCTTGTTACTCTCTTGACACAGATTCATTTTAAGCAACAAAACGCGTTTTGCCAACCCATTCTGGCAACACGCTTGCTCATCTATTCAGTCTTCAAAAGCGTAAGCAAATCTTCTTGTTTACCCATGGCCATGTGCTTTGAAAGCTGCTCATGGCCATATGAGCTCAGCCTAGAGTAATGTGGCCTGTTTGACACATCCTGAAGGCAGCCTACCCAAGCAACTCTGGACATCTGAAATGTGCCAGCCAGCACGTACAACCCATTTCATACAAGTCTTGTATTGTGTGTGTGCCTGTAAGAAATGCTTTAATTACGCATTTACTTAAATTAGCAGAAGAAAAACTGGGAAATACCTGGATTTTTGCCTTTCATCACCTTTATCTCTTCTTGCATTGCACTTAACCATTACATTCTTCTGTTAAGCTTGTAAACACTAGACTATACATAGTTTTGCCAGATGGTATACAGAGTTACTGATGTAGATCAGTTGAGCATTTGCAGCTTGAAAATTATTAGATAAATGCATTTGTGTTACTGGAATTTACTGAATGACAGGATGTAAAGGATAGGCAGCTATGAAAGATTCTCAATATTTGGCTAAGTTGAATAAAAGACTTGATTTCTGAGCTGGAAGTATACCCCCCCTCCCCCATTGCTAATACTGAGGACGGAAAACTATTGCTTTTTATTTAGATTTTTTTTTTTAAAGTGAGTATTTCAAGTACCTGTATTAAGAACTTTTGTAAGAAAAGGTTATTTTCAGTGCTTATAACCAAGAGGAGTGAAATTGAATACTGAAAAACACTTTTCCTTTTTTTTCATGAGTTTTTCTCAATTTTATGCATATAGCAGAAGTCTCTCTGATTAGTTTTGGAAAATACCTTACTGTCAGTCATTTACTGTATTTTGATGTGTCCTTATGTAGTTGAGAAGAAGAAAAACATGAAAATATAGTTCATAAAACCATAAAAGGCAGGTGGTGACCAACAGCTGCCTAAATTTATTAGACTTTTATTTTTTAGTACCCCTTTAATCAGAAGAATAGGTTGTATATGGTGATTGTAAACAGAAAGGAACATTAACCACGTCATTTCTCAAACTGTCTGGAATGATATCCCTAGGGTTACATGACCGAGTGATACAGAGTGTTTTGGTGTCACTGTTCTCTATTTCATTTACTAGAGACTCCACTGTATAAAAGCTTGAAGTCTGGTTTCTCCAGCTGCACTTTATAAGGGTGCTCAGTTTCAGAGGTAAACAAGGATATTGAAATGATGCCAGATTTTAAGGGCAAACAAAACTGTTTTCCTTGGAGCAGTTGCTTTGTTAGGATAAAAAAGTCAACATTTCTTAGGCTATCAGATATTCTAATGGAATTTCCAACCACTGGGTTGAATAGCAAACCAAACAAAGATTTATAAAGAAGACGTATAAAAAGACCACAAATAAAGGACTTTGAAATATCCAAACCAGTAATAATTGTGTTGGTCCTCCAGTAGGTAATGTGGGCTTTCAAAGGTGTGTATTGACTATGCCTGATATTTTTAACAACTGAAAACTTTTGATGTAATAGTTGAGTGGCCTGGGCAAAACAATTTTGTATTTTGTTGTCCAGTTCCCAGTGGAGAAATGCCTGTCTCATGTGGAATCGTATTTATTGGTGCACTGACTTTGTGTTTTATGTGTTTTATGCAGGGTCAGTAGCAAGGGAAAATCTGCCTGAAGATGAATTGTCATTATTACAGTGGGGCCCTGAATTCATGAGCCAGCCAGCACAGAACCCAGGTAAGTGCAGCAACAGATGGATCTCTGGAAACCATTTTCAAAGATGTGCTAGCTCTTTGTAAAAATGCATGATGATCAAAGTCTTCTATTAAACCAATATCTTATTGAACCTTTTTTTTTTTTGTCTGTTGTATTTCCTTATTACATTTAAAGTAGAATACAGAACCTGCCAAGGCTGCATACGTCAACAGTTCCTAGGAAACTGAACTTAAGCACGTGTTTCAGAACATGAACTGACTCCGTGCGCAGATGTGGAGCACTGAGGCTCAGTGCACCTAATCAACTTTCTGTCCTCCATATGGTAGCAGTTCACAGTAGCATGGTGTGGATCAGCTTGGGTGACCCTCAAAAGCCTGGAGCAGAAGAGCTGCCTTGTTCCTCCTAAAACAACTCATTCCTTATTTTCAAAACTGTTGGGAGTTGCAGATGCTTGGACCTCTGGAATTCAGGGTGCTGTTGTTCGCTGTCTGTCCCTATAATGATGTTCTGTGAGTGTAAACATCTATAGGTGTAACTGGGTGCAAGAACTTGGGGCTGTCACTGTAGGTGCAAAGAGCAGAGCCCAAAGAGCAAAGTATCTTGCACATCCTTTATTAAGATCTGAACGCTGGATAAAGATCCTGGCATTTGCATTATGCAGTCTAATGCAGTATCATTAGTGAATAAAACACGGTTGTTCACGAACAGCTGACAGACGAGGCACTTCTTTTATATAGAAGCCAAAATTGAAGATGTTGCAAGAACAGTTTAGGTAGGATTGATTTCATCCAAATAGTGCAGGGTGGAGTGAAAGTACAGTGGTATTATTTTATTATAACTCTTCTGTAATATATCTGTAAGCACTCAACAGTCTTTCTCCCAGAGCCCACAGGCTGGGCCTGATAATGTACTTGGATTGATTCAGCACAGGCTTCTAAGTTTTGGGGCTTTCATGACACGGGATTTTTGTAAAAGAGGCACCTGGAATGTCCATGAATATTCATGATTATTTCAGTTATAACTGTCAAGTACAAACTAAGGGCCCTACTATATGACATGCTAAGAACCTTTAGTTTCTACTGACATTTGAAAATAATGTTTAGCATTTTTTACTTTTGCTTCCAGAAATAGAGTGCTTTGTTTTAACCATTCCGTTTTCTTGCTCATCTTATTACTGGAAAAAAAAATACTTTAGACCAAATAATTGAAATAACTCAATTGGCTTAGTTTATCAAAAAAAAAAGATTTGCAAGTTCTTTGCTTAGAATATGTAAGTATCTTCATTGAGAGTAAATAAAACTGAAGGACACTCTTAATTAAAGCAATAAAATCGTAGTAATAGCTACCTGGAAATCACATCCTGAGCAGTTCCAATAGAAATAGGTTTCTGTTTTCAAACAGCTAAGGCTACTAATTGTTGCAGCTACACATGGAAGTCAAGAATTTAGAATTGCTCGAAGTCTCAAGTACTGAATGTCTAGAAGATATGGATGTTATGGGATTTAAAAAAAGAGATACCTTTAATTTAGATGCTGAAGTTTTAGATAACTAAACTTAATTTAGTTGTTTCTAAGAATGAGACTTCCTGAGATTTTACTGGTTGATAGTATCTTGGTCATATGTATACTAAGTAAAAGTTATGATCAGAATGTGACCATACTTTTGGTATTTGTATATATGTGACCATCATGTGACCAAGAACCATACTTTTGGTATTTCTTGCTATAAAATGATTAGAGTTAGGGTGAAGAAAGGAAATTCTGTCATAAAGTGAAAAAAAAAATGAAAATCAAGCCTTTTTTGGTGATATCCTCTGACATTATATAAATGTTGTTGCTTATGTTTTATATGATCATTTATCAAAGCAAATAATCAGTGTTATCAAGTCATGTGGCTCACGGGAGTACAGATAGTGCACACAGTAACAAGTGACAACTTTAATCAAAGAACTAATACAGAAAAAAAATATTGCTGTTATCAAGCATCACTGATTTGGGACCAGAAGAATTTGGGGAGTTTATGAAATTGGAGATCTCTCTTTTTCATATCTT
Organism: Tinamus guttatus; assembly: GCF_000705375.1. The sequence goes on from NW_010577786.1 coordinate 84,316, forward strand.
CCATTCTTGTGGCTGTAGAACTTGCTTGGAGGACTTCAATTTTCAATGGAGAGTGGAGTGAAAAGTGGTGCCGAGATCTCTTCTGCTTTCCTAACTCTACAGAGTGCAGAATCTCTTACCTTTTGCAACCTTTTTTTCTCTCTCAGTTCTTTGCTAAGACATTTTTGCCCAGGGATTTGAGAGGGAGCAGCACAGGACACAGCAGAACACAAGACTAGTGTGACACATCATGATGTGGGTATCTCCGTGTTGGTCTCTTTTGACATTGAGTTGTGTCTCTAAAACTATCTGTATCTCCTGTGAAGAGAACATGCAAGGGTTGAAAAGCGGCAGTGCGGTTCACAGCATCTGATTTCAAATCCTTGTGATTTTCACCTGGATGAACTGTTAGGTGTAACTGAGCGTGCCCTGCGGCTTCATCACTAAGCACCCGAGTGAAGTCTGGATCTTTGAGCTGAATGGCATTTTCTTTGCTCTTGGAAGCAGGGCAGAGGAAAGGAGAACTTCTATAGCTCACATTTCTGACTGAAAAAATCAACATAAACTATAATTATTTAAAGTACTAATATATGTAACACTTGCATTTTCATACCTTATGTTACCTGTGATATTTTATACCCTCCAGCAGGTGCTGCTGCATCCTGCTAATGTTTTCTTTGAGGGAAAAAAAAAATCCAAGCAGTCATTTAATTTAACACTATGCAACTGTACTTTGCTCTTGGTTTGCTCTGAAGGAGTCATGAGTGGGTCAGTATTATTTTCTACCTTAAGTGATTTGCCAGCAGAGTGACTAGGAAAGGAATTTTTACAATGTCAGAATATGAATCCTGCCATGTATGCAAGTTTTTAAGGTCAGTGGCAGTTGCTTATCAAGGCCGTGCTCAAAGTTGAACTGATACAGATGGAAATGCATTTGTATTTCTACAAAATAAGAAAAAATGCAAGTGTTTTCTTAAAGTAGAAATGTTTCCTGAAAATTTAAAGTTATGAAAGTTTCTAATAAGCTCCTCTGTTTTCCCAGTTCCTTAAACTTTGTGTCTCTTCAGTGTAGTAGACTCTGTGTACTGAAAAAAGCACAGAAACTTGTATATCTATGAACTGAGACAAAGGGACAAGGCCATTTTTTGGGAGGCAGCATTTTCCAACCTCTGAGGTATATGTGGAAAAGCTGCTTCAACCTCAAAAATTCTTGCAGTTGTTATTAAAATAAAGGCTCATTTTCATTTGTCTTTCTCTGACTCATGACTTGAGTTTTGGAAGCTAAGGGTAAATTAGTGGTAGTTGGAGGCCCCCTGTTGAATGGGAGATTCAGATAAGAGAGGATCTCCATTTTTCCATAAAATTTCTCTCTCCTGGGCCATGCAGAGTTGTGCCTACTCTATGCGAGGGAATGTCTGCAGGCCTCTAAGTGACAAAAGCTCTTTTAAAGCTTGTCACTTGCCATACGATTATATAGAAGCTTCCCACAGTGTTGCTCTGTGCAGTCGTTTGCTCTGGATTGCCCCTCTTTATATCACGTAATTTCATGAAATCCTTTATCTCAAGTTTCACTCTGTCCGTTATCTGGCACTTTCATATTCTTAGAGAAGGAAACTAAGTTTCTCCAGAAGAGTCTTCTCAGGCGTTCAGGTTTCTACTGGGAGCTGTGCAGAAAGGGAGTGCCATAAAATCCCAGGTTAGGCAATAGTCAGTTTTATAACAGATTTTTGTCGCCAATACCACTAAATCTGTGATATTGATTTTGAATGCTGGAAGTCTGTAAGTCGGGTCATATACTGCACTCTTCAAAATCTTTTGCTTAGCATCTCCATTTTAAGAATTGTGCCTGGCTTATATCTGCAAAATGTGAAGAGTAAATGTTCTGTTTGCTGATGTATCATATGTGCTGAGCAAGATTGTGTGGGCCATAATACTTGAAATTAGGTCTCAGCTATATATCTTTGAAGTCCTGTTTTAGTGAGTTAGTCTGGAAAGTTTATAAGGGTTTTAAATGAACCCTCACCTTAGCATGATAAGTCAAATATTCTTTTGGCTCAAAAATGAGAGGTTAAGCCTAGTTAAAATTTAAGCAGTTCAGTAATAATCTGCATAAAGCAGGTGCTGTAAACATAGACAAAGGTCTTCAATCAGTAGGAGCTGAAGTTCTCATAATTTTCCTAGATTCAGAACGAGATCTTCAACATGTTTCATCTCCTTTGATTTCAGAGGCTCTGGAGTGCATGTCTCTTTTTAGAGGGCAGTTCGTTTTATCCCAAACCTTATGGTATTTGTCTCCTTCAGATTCTTTACAGATTATCCTGTCTCTATTCATTTATTAGTGAAAAGGAACTACATTGATAAGAGGGCTAACCCTTAGATTTCTGACGTCAAGCCAAATCAACCCACCTCCAGAAACTTGGGTATATCTCTTATAATATAAAGATATATAACCTCTACTTGAATATGTCGTCAATATATTAATTGTAAGTATATGTAAACACTTACTCAGTGTTTTTCTTTCTTTTTTTTTTCCCTATATACCGAGGCATCTCATAAGACTTTTTACAGTTTTGGTCATACTTCATAGATAGGGGGATGAAGTGACTGATTCAAGGTCTTGAAATGAACCAGTGGTGATACTGAAAAGAGTGCAAGTTTGATATTTTTTTCTAATGGATATACCACTTTTATATTTTTTTTTATTTGTCTTTTTGGGGTGGAGAGGAACCTCAGAAAAGTTCAATAAAGGCAAGTGTGGGGTCGTGCTCCTAGGAAGGAATTGTGCCATGCAGCAGGACAGGTTTGGGGTTGACCTGCTGGGAAGCAGCTATGTGGAGAAGGGAGTCTTGGTGGACACCAAGTTAATCACGAGCCAGTGGTTTGCCCTTGTGGCCAACAGGGCCAATGGTAGCCTGGGGGCAGAGTGTTGCCAGCTGGTCGAGGGAGGGGATCCTCCCCCTGTACTCCGTCCTGTGCTTTGCCCAGTGCTGGGCTCCACAGCACAAGAGAGACATGAAACTACTGAAGAGAGTCCAGTGTAGGGCTATGAAGATGATTAGGGGGCTGCAGCATCTCTCAGCTTAAAGGCTGGGCCTATTAAGCCTTCAGAAGAGAAGACTTAGAGGGGATCTTACCAGTGTACCCACATACCTTATGGGTGGATGTCAAGAGACCATTTTCACTAGTGCCCAGAATTAGGGCAAGAGACAACTGCCACAAACTGAAACACAAGCAATTCAGTCTGAATCTGAGGAAAAACTTCCCGACTGTGAGAGTGACAGAGCACTGGAACAGATATCCCAGAGAGCTTGTGGGGTCTTCTTCTCTGGAGGTGTTAAAAAGCCTCCTTACCATGATCCTCTGCAACATGCTGCTGGTGACCCTGCTTGAGCAAGGGAGTAGGACTAGATGATCTACAGAGGTCTCTTCCAACCTCAACCATTCTGAGGTTCTGAATTTTTTATAAATGACCATTCATTGATTGGTAAGGAACCACTGAAACACTGCAGGTTGTTTGTTGATGAGACGATTTTGCCTTTCTTTTTCTTGAAGTGTGTTGTGAAAATGAATATAATGAAGTCTACATTTCCACCTTTATATAAAAAACATACTCAAAATTTCCTGTGAAATTATATATATATATATTTACTGCAACTTTCTAGTGTTGATAGGTGTTTCAGCCATTTTTCACTATATTTGGCCAGGATATATCTGGAAGAACAAAAAATGATTGTAGATCCTAAGGTAAAGTTAGCAGTAGTCTGATCTAGAAAGGGGTTAAAAGTGAGACAGCCTCTCTCTTATTTCAGCGGAAGTATAGTTGTTGATTTAAAGGTCTGTAAATGATTGTTGGAGACCTGTCATGTGTAGCAGTGCACTGAAAAAGCATACCACAAATTCTGCTTCCTCCTAGACAGAGTTTATCTGTCAACATCCTACTTTAATTGCAATCTTTTAGGGTATCAGAAGGCAGGCAAAACTCACCAGCCAGCAATCATGGAAAGCAAGGACTTTACAAATATTGATCAAAATGCTAACACCAATATCTGTGACATTCCAGAGTCTGAGGAGGACAAAGAGGATCTCCTTAACGGTCATGTCCGTGAAGATTTAGCATCTCCTTCTTCCACAACTACCAATGCAGAGAGCATGGACTTAGGTCAAGAGACCCCAGAAAACAGTCGCAGTAATTCTGTGGCCTCTCAGCATGGGCTCGATGGGGAGGATGGCTCTTCTTCATCTCACCATGGTGCTGAAGACTACCAATACCAGGAGGCAATGGATCTGATGAGCCCAACTCAGGAAGATAAACATGTAGGAGGCAGGATGTTTGAGAACGGCATGCTTTCTCCTACAAGCTTCCACATGACCTCTCAGCATGGGGTTGAGGAGGAGGATGGTTCTTCTTCATCTCACCATGGTGCTGAAGACTATCAATACCAGGAGGAGATGGATCTGATGAGCCCAAGTCAGGAAGATAACCGTGTAAGGGGAAGGATGTTTGAGAATAGCATGCTTTCACCTACAGGTTTCCAGTTGCGTCGCAGCCAGAGCACTTCTTCCAACTCCCCGACTTCCATCAAGTTCCCCCTGAACAATAATTTGGGAGAAACAGACAACTTTCAGGAGGACTATGAGATACATATGTTTGTAAAGGTAAGAACTTGTGTGCTTCTATGTATAGACTAGTTTTAAACCCCAAGTAAACCTGTTTGTCCTCCAGACTTGCAAAGCATAGCTGCTCTGGGTGAAGATTTGTTCCCATCTTTGCTGCCTGCACTACTTCTGCAGTAGACTAAACTGATCACTTAACCCTTGTGCGTCTTAAGGCACAAAGGGAGAGGGCTGTGTAGCCCGGGATTTTTTTTTTTAATTCAACTGGAAGCACACTGGAAGTATGCTAGTTATTGCTGCAACTCATTTATTTTGTAAAATTACCTTGCTGCTACAGGTGCACTACTTCTGCTAACTGAACTGGCTTAGTTACAGCTAGTTTAAGTATCTCTCTGTTTCACTTACTATCTAGGTCAAGCAAGACATAAATTCCTGAGAAAGTGTTTCACACTTGCTCTAACTTGAAAAAGTTGGAGAGAGGTTGAGTTCCTAAACCATAAAACACCTGTATTCTTAAATAAACATCATGCCTCTCTTCATAAAATTCTTGTATTCAATCATTCCCAATATTTTTAAAGATGTAAGATGAACTTGACAGTTCCTCCTTTTCAAGTACAAAAGATAACATTTTTCAAGTTTTTGTCTCTCACAAGTAAGACCTTGCACCATAAGTACTCTGATCTCAGCAGAGGTGTTGTGCAGTCTGCCACTTTTCAATACAAATAAGATTACCAGAATCTGTTCCTCAGTTCCATAGATTTTTTGACTGCAGAATAAGACATTTTCTTACTACATATAGCAGGAAGCGTGTTCAGCAAAATCTGCATTGTGTGAATAAGTTTATTTGAGCAACAACCCACTAAAATCTTTGCACTGATGCTGATTATCTTGTATGAGTTAAGTCAGAAAAAATGCTTGATGGACTATTCTAACTTCATTTAGTTTCTGTAGTAAATCAGAAAACTGAGTTAAGTAAAAATGTTTACTTATTCCACTCCACTATCCACATTTCACACAATTTCACATTTCACACAATTTTCCACAATTCTTTTCAATATATATTATCAAAATTATGATTTGAATATTTCCTGTAGATGAAAAGTTAATGATATTCCTCCTTCATTTATCCCTTCTCTATATGTGACAATACTTTGTCATTGTGTGGTAATTTTTGCACAAATATATTTACATTTAGATTACTGATAGTTTTTTAAAAAAAACACACACACAAATAATGACCATTAGATCACATTGCATATACAAATCAAAAACTTCACTTGTTTATCTTAATTTTTATAAAAATACTGCAAATCTTCTAAAAGGGGGGTACCCTGCAAGAGCGTATTCACTAATTACTTGGTAATGAATTATTCTCAGTCCATGGTTGTTACCACAGAGGGTTTTTGCTACTAATTTCTGTAGAACTGAGCTACAGTTAAAGGTTGTTGCAGTTGAATATGCATTGTTTATTGGCAGCTTCACAGCATTAGTTACTCAAAGGTTGTACTTTGAAATCATTCCTCATTCTTATTAATCACATTTATTCCTCTTGCTTTTGTTTCAAGATAATTGTGTTCTCTCTTTCTGTGCATGAGAATGAGCAAAATACATGCAGCCAGAGATGTTGTGATTAATTTACACTCTGGAAACTGAGGAGAGGGGCAACTTGAAAAGAGTTTGGCTCTAAAAAAGATTGAGGAAGTTATTTTCCTTGCTTTTGTTGTGCAGAAGAAGCTGAGTGACAGAGAAGCTTATCAGCTAGTCTAGAGAAGGCCACATACTTTGGACCCTATTCATGCTTAGTCCCATTTGCAGTTAAGATCCAAGATGTCCCTCCATGACTGGGGGATAAGACATGAGCTTTTCACGTGATCCATACCCCTTATCTTCCTCCAGCAGGAGCTGGAGGCCAGGTGGGCTAGGCAAGGACTTCCTAACACCCAGGCACTTCTATATGGGTGACTGAACAAAATCTTTGTGGCTGTTTTAGTTTTGGAGAGACTGAGAGATTTCTGGGCTCTTGTTTTAGTATGTTTATTTTTTCTTTCGTTGTTATTAGTATGAAAGCAATAAAGCATTAACGCCATGGAGTGCAGAGCCAGATTTGCTATCTTTAATTATCTACAGAGCAAAAGTCAGCCTATAAAACAGAAGGTATTAGAGTAATATATAACAAGGATTGTGAAATAAAAGGTGACTTCTTTGTGACTGCATTCCTTCCTTTCCTTTGGATCTTGTCTTTGGCTTTCCCTGCCCGTTCTTCATTCCCATGCCTGCTTTCTGGCTGTGCAGCCTGTACTTGTTCCTCAGAGGTAGCGTCATGTTTCATGTCACGGAGTGTCATGTTATGGAGGAATGATTTGCAGTTGTGACCATCCTCTGCTGGGTCTGCTCTCTTTTGCAGACATGAACAATGACAGCAGGACCTTTTGTTGTGCACAGTGGTCGTGTTGACCACGGCCTACACCTTCCTTTGGTTTTAGTGCTAATAAGTCTCTGTGAGTAGCTGGAAATATCAGTGTCTGACAGAGATGGCTGCTGGTTGGAAGGCAGAAGAAAGTGGGAAGTCAAAATGGCAGCTAACTTGCAGTGTAGTTGTCTAGTTGCAACCCATTGCCTAGAAGAGAAACTTAACTCTGCTACTCCAGTAATACTTGTAAGTGCTATGGCCCTGGGACCACAGTTTCACTCAAACTGGATGAACTTTTATGCAGCTCATTCTTTTTTATTAGGCACCAAGAAAATATTTAAATCATGTAAACTTATCTTTCACTGAATCTCAGTGCTCTGTAGTTAGGTCATCATCAATGGACTACTTCTGGAGGTACCTAAAGAATTTTGGCTATTTAACAAAGAATTCACTGTACCTTTAAGCGTAGAATATAGCAGGCACCAACATGGAAACATTTGTGTGAATCCAACCTGCCCAGGCTTGTCATAAGCACCGTAATGTCCACTTACATTGTACTTTCTTCAAACAAAAGCCTTTGAAACTGAACAGAAAATGACCAATACACAGCTGTTACTTAGTGCACAGGGCAGCTTGACCTAGTTGCAACTCTTGCTCAGATGTCCAACTTTTTCACTTCTGTTTTATTGCCTTTTTTTAGTAGCATGTTTGTTCTGCAAGCTGAAATTTCCCTTCAGTCTTTGCTTTCCTAGACTAAACAAATTCAGTTCCTTCAGCCTTTTTCAACTTAAAGTCACAGTTTCTAGTCTTTGAATGGTCTGGGGAGGGGAGATGGACTTCTTCCAGCTTCGTCCAGTTTATCTATATGTTTCTTAAACTGACTTACAAATACAGGTAGGATATTTACCAATGCCAGTAAAAAATGTTATAGCAATTGCCTTTTCTATTCATTATCTGTCCAACTGTCTAGTTACAACACATCATTTTGGCATATTTGTTCATCCTTTAATACTTTGGTTTAGGATTACAATGTTCGTCTTTTAATCTTGATGTTTTCTCAGTAAATTTGTCAAATGTTTCAGTAATGATCTAGACCCTTCCCTGAAATGAGTATTTGCAAGCAGCTGTAATGCAATGGTGTTGTTGCACAGTTTATATCTACATAATGTTAAGAGCACTGGGTACCTCTTGGTGATATGATCTGATTCTGACCCCTTGTCATCGAAAACAGAATACTTCTGAAGACAGAGAATTATACTGGTGGAAATCCAGTGTAAAGGATGCTATTATCAAGAGCTGCTCTACTAACTCAGAAAACAGAGGCTGATCTGTAACAAACCTTCACTGTACTGTGTATATAATACAGCTTTATTGCTCTCTTATAGAGGCTATCATGAGTAAGAGACGGGTAATCTTTTAGGTCTTAAGATCTAAGCTTAGTAGCTATGTAACCCTTATGTCTGGGGAGGAAAATGGGGTGGTTAAGCCTCTTCATAGCTTGATCTGAATTTTTCTGTGTTTGTAGTTGAAAAGATCAGCAAATGGCAGTTCCACACATAGCACGCAGTTCTCAGTTCCCAGACTATCAGCCCTGACCAGAATGTGTGCTTCAGCAGCAGGGCTTAGCAGTTTGCTTCATTGGTTGGACACAAAGAGCAAAAGGTGCTGCTCCGGACCCCTGCTCAATATGTGCCTTGTTCAGGCACTTTTCCTGCCTCTGGAAAGGTGCATGAATCAATGAGCAGTTGACACTCCTGTGCCACCTTCAGCTTTTGGCTCCAGCAGTGACGAGGGCTTGGTATAGCCCAGTAACATAGCAACAGCCTGAGAATTCAGAGCTGTATTGTCTGGAAAATTGTTACTCCTCACTGATTGCAGTGAGAGCAAATACAATGCAAATATGTAGGTCATGCTAAGAGAAAACTGAAACAGGGATATAAATATATATATATTTTCTTTTCTTTGACTCTCTCTTTGATTCTTTGAAAATAACATTTTTACCACAGCTTGTTTTGTGCTTTTCTTTTGACAGATGCCAGTTTCTTTCATTAGGTTTTAGAGCAGAAAAGTAATTGGAGTTGTGGATTGATTACTTCCTGAATTGATTATTTTCTTGCTTATAGTGTCACTGACAACTTATCTGTGTGGCAATATTGACAGCTATTAAATGTTTTCTGTCCAATACAGAGAGATTGATATTAGTTTTAATTGGTAAAATACATAAAGGACAGCTCCACTGAAAATGATGTTTTACTAACACAAAGTAATAGGTAGCTCCTGCAGAGCAACTGGTAACAATATAAATTATTTTGGAATTCTGCATGAAAAAGATGCCGGAGAAGGCTGCATTCCCTCTCTGCTTTCTTGATTTGGCCCATCTGACTTAAGGCATCTCCAAACAGCATCTCTCCTGGGTATGCAGACTCCTGCAACAACAACAACAAAAATTAAAATAGTCGGTGCAATTGGGTGTTGAGTCAAGTGCAATTGGATGTTGAGTCATTAGACTAAGTGTAGGCATCTGCTATAGAATGAGTTCAGTTGTAATGAGTAGGGACCTAAGTGACCTATTCAGTGCTATTTTAGATGCCTTAAAGTTTTGCACTTGGCCTCCAGCTACTTCTTCAAGAGGCCAGGGGCCTTCTCACTTCTGTTTACAGATTAAAGAGGTTTTCAGTTATCTTGGGCCTCACAAATGGTCCTATCTATCTAGGTTTAGGCAACTGAATTTTGCTGGAAGAGTCACCTGAAGACAGCTTAAAGTAAGCTGAATCCTGTCAGTAGAGTGAGCTGCATCTTAGCTGTCAACTAATTTAAACTGGCTTCATGGTTAAGCTACAGTTGTCTGCAACAGTGAAAAACACTTTATTGTTGGACACTCAAGCTGTTTGCTGGACAGTCTGACTTAATTATCTTGTACATCTGATCAAACTTTATTCAATAGCTCCATTGGATGTTTGTTTTTTTTTATAGTTACTTTTTATTTTAGGGCAAACTTTATTCAATAGCTCCCTTGGATGTTTCTTTGTTTTTTTTATAGTTACTTTTTATTTTAGACACCACAGTAAAAGATAAAAGACAAATTAGTTTAGAGGGATTGAATTTCTAGGTACCAATTAAAGCAAAGAAACAAACAAATGACAAATGGCACATGGAATCAAGCCCTCTGAAGCCTCTTCATATAATACATAATTCATAAACTGATCAAGGTCTATACAGAAACTAATTGACCATTACTACTCATTTGGGAAGACAGTTTCAGAATGACATTACTCTGATTCTGATGCATTGACTTCTTACTCTAATTTCCAGATTGCATTTATTCATGTGCAGTTAATACACCCATGTTCTTCTGCTGACACAGTCCATTAGCTTTTGTAATTTCTTATAGGACTTTTATTGTCAGCTTAAATTTATGCGTCCTCAGATGTTTCTGAGTTAGAGCCAGCAAATCCTCTTTGTCCCCATTTCTGCTAGTCATCATAATAATACCCCTCTGTATGTGTAGTCCTTCTGCAAAGGTGTCTTTTTTTTTTTTTTTTCCTGCAGATGCATTCTATTTCTGGTTGCTTATGCTTTTTATATTTAGACTAAATAAGAAAAAAAAAAGATTTTTTTCTTAATGTCATTAAAGCTTCTTTTTAGTGTTAATATCTGCTAGGAAGAACCCATCTGGATAAAATACTAGAGAAAATAGTTCAGGAATTGTTAATTTCGTTGTGCAGACCTATTGTCCTAAGAGGCCTTTTTTACCTATTTTTGTATCATGCTGTGATTCAGGAAAGCAGGCCAACTTTTCTTGTACTTAGCATGGGTCTTCTCACAGGCTATCAAGAAGGATGCTTAAGAATGATTATTGCACCCATACTCCAGTTGTTTAAAAAGCAAAAGATCTCAGTGCTACAGTATGCTGAAAGTTGTAGTCTTTGACCATGAAAAAGTTAAACAGATGCTTAACTTTTCAGCTGGCAATAACTTCCATTTCCATTTCTCACAACGATTTTTAAATCAAAGAATTTATGCTTCTACCTAAATACTTGGCTTGTTTGGGGACATGTAGGATAGAAATGAGGGCATTTTTTTAAAATGCTACTGAATTGTTTCTGGAGGACCCATAGTGTTTAAGTTAAGAGGTAGTTCAAAGGAAAATATAATGACAGCCTTCACTTTATGCAGATAGGGAGGGTTGTTAATTTAAAATATTATCATGTGGAGAAATCATGGAAAAAAATAGATGTAGGGTATAAAAGAAGATAATTGGTCTATTTTGATGCCATTATCTAATGTTTCAATTTCCCTGTTGGTCATTTCAGGGACTAAAGAAAATGAAACTTGGCAGAGCAGATGAATATTACAAAGGAGTATAGGGCAGATATTTTTAACAGAGTGATGCAATATGTACCAGTGTTAGTATGCTCCCTGTTCAGTGGGCCTCCTTAATATTTCGGAACAGTAACATACTCAGAATGAAAATGTAAGCCACGCTGACATTATTAAGAGTATTTTACTGATTCAGTGCAGACAGGATATTACCCAGGATATGTTGATGCATACTCCTCAGATTCAGTTTGAAGGTTGTTTTGATTTGAGGATTTGTCTGTGTAAAATTTATGAAGTCTAGTTTTAATGATTCCCTGTCATACAGAAAACTCCTTCTTGAACACGACTCTGAAGTGCTTATTTTTCTCTTTTGTTTTCACATTGAGCTGGAAGCTAAACGCAGGGAAGAAATAATTCCTACCTTGGCTATAAGTGACAGTTCTTCATTCTCAGAAACTATCTATTGGAATGAAGCACCCTGGGACAAAACACTCCCTGTCCTAAAGGGATTTGTGCAGTTCACATTTCTACCAGGTCAATGGCAGCTCAACTAATAGAGGAACTCTATAATCATGTGAAAAATCTGGTCAAGGTACTATCTGAGAAAGAGCATCTGAAGAATGAGGGAGCAATTAAGCTGTTTAAACATACAGAGAGTTGTTCCCATGAGCAGGATACCCCAGGGCATCTAATAGGGTCCTACATGTCTGTGTTTAAGCAGTTTAATTCCACCATCAATTTCAAGTCTAAGACTACTGGAAGCTGATATTTCTGTGAAAAGTTACTAGACAAATATACCGAGCAAGTTTCTAGTATCCAAAATGTGTAATGTTCCATGTGGCCTATTTTTAAGAGACACCAACCTTTCTCCTCTTTCTTTGGTGACTACACAAATTTGTAACTACACAACAGGACATAGTCTCCAGTTACCCACAGTATTGCTCCATAGTCATATAACAAAAAATACCTCTGCTAAAAAGAGATATATTTTTAAATAAACTCCTGCAGGATAGCTTACTTTATGAGACTTTGCGAGGCACCCTAAATGCTCACTGTTTTCACCAAATACAAGTAGCTTGCCTATCTGTTGACTCAGTAACTTGGTCCTGGTCCTAACTGATCATTTACTTTGGTGTGCTAGAGCTTTGCTTTGTGTTAAAGAGACCATGTAACTAACAACAAAACTTGGAAGCAGCAAATTCATGGTCATTTGGCTCCTCCCTGTGAGATTGCAGAGAATGAAGTTTGGACCAGAGCAGAGTTTCCTTCTGGCATTGGGAGCTGATTGGCCCTGGGCACCACAGCTGATAACAGCTAAAAATAGTAACCGTATAAAAGCGTAGAGAGCAGCACAGCTGCCTGTACATTCCCTTCTCAAATCTCAGCAAGGGAGGATATGATGTTCTTCAAGCCTTTGCAAATATGTTACTAAGAACATTCTGCTTCTTAATTCCACTTAACAATTAACTCATCAGATAAAAAACACACTGGACTGTGTGACTCACAGGGGAAGTAACCAAGTTATAATTAAAAGAAAACACTGAAGACCAGATTTTCCAAGCGTAGATTGACAGCCAGGTGGGTCCTGGTTTTTCTTTGCAACTGTGCCTGCAGAGTGACTGTGTTTTTCATGTGCAAGAATACTGGATGAGTGTTCACATCATCATCTTTGTGAGGAGTGTACTTTGTGACTGTGGAATTAGAAATGTTTGTAAAAACAACTGTGTCTTTTTATTTGATGGGGACAGTACTGTTTGCGTTGTGCACTAAACTGTCATTGAGGAGTTCAGGAATCTACTCTCAGCTCTTCTGTGAGGAAAGGCCAAGCCAGCTGGGCCCATTTAGCATGGGGAAGATTGAGAGAGGAGCTGATCAACGTGTATGAATACCTGAGAGGAGAATGTAAAGAGAATGGGCCCAAACTCTTCTCAGTGGTGGCCAGTGATAGGACAAGGGGTAATGGATACAAGTTGAAACACAGGAGGTTCCACCTCCATGTGAGGAAGATCTTCTTTCTGTGAGGGTGGCAGAGCCCTGGAACAGGCTGCCCAGAGAGGTTGCAGAGTCTCCTTCTCTGGAGATCTTCCAAACCCGCCTGGATGCCGCCCTGTGCCACATGCTCTGGGTGTCCCTGCTGGAGCAGGGGGGTTGGACTAGATGTTCTCTAGAGGTCGCTTCCAACCTCAGCCATTCTATGATTCTGTGATTCTTTGCTCTTGATTGTGGACAAATCAGATCAATTCCTTGCATTTCTGTTCCCTTTTAAGTTCTGCCTAGCTCCTCTGTTTAAACTGTAAACTTTGGGGGAAGAATGACTTCTGCGGTCCATTACACTGTAAAATAAAACTTTGGACATCTGAAACACTTTGGATGAATAAAGAAGGCAGACATGTTGAAGAACTCCCACTTTTTAAAGTCTGGAAGAAAAAAAGACATGGAATTGAAAACAGAGTGCCATCAGAAAAAGCACCAGGAAGTCTTAAAAATAGGTCAAAATTGCTCTTGATTGTGGACAAATCAGATCAATTCCTTGCATTTCTGTTCCCTTTTAAGTTCTGCCTAGCTCCTCTGTTTAAACTGTAAACTTTGGGGGAAGAATGACTTCTGCAGTCCGTTACATTGTAAAATAAAACTTTGGACCTCTGAAGCACTGTAGATGCATAAAGAAGGCAGACGTTGAAGAACTCCCACTTTCTAAAGTCTGGAAGAAAAAAAGACATGGAATTGAAAACAGAGTGCCATCAGAAAAAGCACCAGGAAGTCTTAAAAATTGGTCAAAATCTTAAAAATTCGGTAGCAGTGTAACTCCTATCAATAATGAACTATTCCCTTATCTATTAATTCCACTTATTTCAAGTCCTTCTCTTGACTTTATAAGGTTTTACACTATGAAATTTGCATGGGTTAATTCCCTTTCAGTTTAGTTCCAGTGTGTTAATTTTTCTTATTGTTTATAATGGGTTTATAATGTTCTGCAAGACTGAAAGATGGCCATGCTAACTTACCTTCAATTTTGATTTGGTACACTTAATTATTTCAAAAGTATAACTACCTAGTAATTTTTCCTTTCATAGAAATATTCGATTACATTTTTATTCATTTCTTAATTGAGAGACTGTTCATAGCAAATGAAATAATTGTGAAGGATGTTGGTTCAGCTCTTTTGTAGAATAAAGTTGTCCTTTTGTAGTCAAGAGAACCGGCATAAACAGCTGAGGTTTCTACCCCACACAATGACTTTGACCTACACTGTATATAGAGCTGAGAGGACCCAAAGTTCTTGGCCTTTCCTCTCTGAAAGTTACCTTTTTTAGTGTGTAACACGCAGCCAGGATATGATCTAAGAGTCTCTTATTGCTGCTGTCCTCTAGAGTGGGATTTAAGCTTTTGTTAACATCATGCAGTACCTTTATATATATTTATCAATTATTATGACATGAACAGCCATTTGCTGCTTGGCCAGGACTGGATGGAAATTGCTAATGCCGAGCAAAGGCCTCAGTAGCTCATTAGTGTTTTATGAACTGATGTAGGTCTCTCAGCATGACCTAGTCCATTTGTATCAGTAATTGTCATCAGGGTGAGAACAGTGAGCCCGAAAAGCTGGCCGGGTGCGTTGACATTTCGATGATCTATGAGCTTCCTTCCTGGTATCGCAACCAGTGACCAAGGGCAAGCAATACCTGACATGCACTCTAGAAATCTTATGATTTAGTGAAAAGATGCAAACAAATACGGCAAATCTTCCATTTGAGTGGAAAACTCTTACATTGTCCACTATTCCCAATTCTGACTGATTTAAATGAGAGCTCTTTTAGAATTGCCACCAACTTCTTTCAGTAAAAGGAAGGATTTCTTGTAAGGAAAACCACTCATGTGAGTTCAGTGGTTCTTTCACTCTGACCTTTCTGGCTTATATTTTGAACCTTTGGGCTGCTTTTATTAAGCTTGGGCCATCTACTTTAAGGTAAGGCATAAACTAAACCATCTAAATGCTGGTAGTCATCCTAATTCTTGCTGAGTTGCTAGGAAGACAGATAATGATAATTCACTGAGAAAGACTAAGACAGGACAAACAACGGTGGGATGCATCTTTGGAAGTTCTGATTACCTGTTCAGGGTTGTAATTGCCACCAGTGAAATTCTAATAGCTTAAAAGTGTAATTACAGGAGAGAGGCTCACGTCTGTGTGTAGCTAACCATGCTACTTGGATTCATGCTGGTCACCTGTGTTAATTCTGCAGTGAAGAGGATCCCTGAGTAAAGACAAATGAAGATAAGGTATAACCAAATCAACTTCAGTTGAATCTTACACTGAAGAAAAAAGGAATTAAAAATCATGCTGTTATTAAAGGAATGGTGATGTGATGAAATAAGAAAAATGAGCTTGTTCACTGACAACCTTTTTGGAAACTTCTTCACAAAAGTTTCAAGAGTTGAAATGAAAAATGAATGAGGGCAATTTCCTAAGAAGAATGGAGAAGTTGTACAGCTGCCTGCAAGGATCCAGGTCATCAAGCTGCCTATTTCTTTAGCTGCTGGCATACAACATTAGCAGTGATGAGCTAGACCCTAATGCATAGAGAGGTTTAACTTTGCCGCTAAAAAGAATCACACAGAATCACAGAATGGTTGAGGTTGGCAGGGACCTCTAGAGATCATCTAGTCCAACCCCCCTGCTCCAGCAGGAACACCCAGAGCACGTGGTACAGGGTGGCATCCAGGTGGGTTTGGAAGATCTCCAGAGAAGGAGACTCCACAACCTCTCTGGGCAGCCTGTTCCAGGGCTCTGTTACCCTCACAGGAAAGAAGTTCATCCTCATATGGAGATACAAATGTGTTGAAACCTGCTATTTCACAATTAATATGTGGGTTTATCAGGGAGCCATAAACCAGAGTCCCTCTCTTAGCCCAGCAGTACGTATGTTCTTGGGGAAACAGTAACCTGCTGGGCAGGGATCCATGTGTGAAATCTGCTGGGCAGGTAGTTCATGGCTTTATGCGACACTGCTAAATTTGACTAGTGTGAAACTTCGAAATCTCTGGAAGCTGGGCCTTATTTACTGGGAGAGATTGAAATATAAATGAGATCTGTATAGATATACATGTCACTTTGAAGCTTTTTCTGTATATATCAATTCCTTAAATGGGATTTGAGCTGTATGTTGTGTGCCGGTCTTTCGCGTGGGGGAGTTCATCCCCCTTGCATGTTTCTGGTACAAACTGTAATTAAGTTAGACCTAATTTAGTACAAGGAACACACCAATAAATGATCAGAAATAATCTAAATTCTGGTAAGACACATGAATTAAGACAAGAATATACATTATTTACACTGTTACAGACTTCTAAGTATAATAGTGTATTTCTATGACAGCAGTGATTTAACAACAGTGGATACTCATCACACTACTTGGTGTTAATGTTTTATGTTACTAGTTTATTAAGTCTAGAAGATCTGTATTGCCCTCTACAATACCCTCTATGATACCACTTTCCAGAGCGTTCTCTGTCTTCACTGGAACATTTTTTCTTTTAATTGAAATGCCAGCTTTGGGTTGATAGTAAAATAAAGAAATATCTGCCTCTCTTAACAAATACATTAAGAGATGATTTGGTAACTCTGAAGCTCCACTTCCCAGTGCATGTTCAGCTCTGGCTGTCTCAATAAGAACAGTGAGATAATTATTCACAATTCAATCCCCTTCACATTGCCCAGATTTTTTTTATTAAAGTTTTAATACTTTTTAGTATTGCAGCAAAGTTTGATGTTGCCTCCATAAAAAAACATTATTATACATTAAAATAATTTCATGCTTTTGGAAAATAACTTATCCTGCTGGACTCCTATCTGAGTTGATTCTTAGCAGTCTGACATTTTGGTAAATGTTGATTTTATTTAGAGACTGTCAAAACAAAAATGGTGCATTTTTATTAAATGCAAAAAGAGAGCTCCTGTAAAAGGTAACTTCTGTAGCTAGTGGCTACAATGGTGGCCTAAATATTTGAGGCAAATTCCTTGATTTTCCTGAAGACTGAGAGAGTGTCATGTTGTAGTTCAAAGGGAAATTTAAATTTTATTCTAGGTTTTATAGTTTCTTACATTTTTAAATAGGTAACACATCAAAGCTACTAGTATGCAATGATGTTAAAAGCAGTTGTCAATGACAAATAACTCAAAAATGTCCCCAGAAGATATTTTTTTCATAACCTGATCAAACAGGGTGGCTGAGTAGTTCTGCTTTTGCTGCTCAGCTGCACCCCTTTGGGAGAATTTAGCAGTTAAGTAATTGTTAGGCAAAAATTACAGCCCCAAATAGCATTTACTGCAGCAGAATCAAGATTTTACTTCCTTTTTTTAAAAAAGTCCATGATGGAAACTATCCACACTGTGAAAAGCCATGTTTCTGGTTTCCAGGAAAGGTTTACTGTTATTTTTTTTAAACATGCTTCTCCGACGGAGCGAAATGGGTGGCAGCGGCAAGCGAGCCGGGGGGACGCGCTCTGTGCACTGATCCCTCTTGGCGACCTGGCCGCCCGTTAGTGACCGCAGTGCTAGAGTTACACGCTGGGTTCTTGGCCTCTGAGTCACCTCCTCAGGGCAAATCTTTGCTGGAAGTGAGGCTTGGATCAGGCCTGTGAAAGCTGATAGTACCTCAGAGCTCACCCACAATAAGAGGCCTTGCGTGATGATGTGGCAGGGTTTTTCTGGTGCTGTTCTTTTATTAATGGGGTGACATGGTCATATTCATTTATATACCTCATAAACCTCATTCAGTACCTAATGTTCTTGTGCGTAACTCAAAGCCTCTGCTTCTTCTGACTTGTGAGAAAATGATAGCTCGAACTAAGCCACTTATTCTCTGCAGTAAAATGAGAGTGCACTAATTATTTATCAATATCTTACCTTTAGAACAGAAGAAAGAACTGATTTCATAGCACAAAACAGAGCCATCTAGAGAATAACAACCATTATACTAAAAAAGGTTCCATGAAGGTGTAAGTGATAAGTCGGTTTTATATGACAGCAAAGCTGTAAATGCATGAATAAACTTCTGGAGTATTTTTTTATATATGTGTGTGTGTGTATATATTTACATATGTATGTAGATATATATCTCCTCCTACTCACTGCCTCCTGCAATGTTTATCTTAAATTAAGCTTTCAGAATCCATTTTAAGAAACACAGCATAAGAAACACACCAGGACTCTGTTTTGCTTGGAGCTGAGCATCTAGTTTAAGAAAATAACTACCCTTTTCTTTTCTCTTAACCCTCATGAGTGAAAAAGTAAGCAAGCATCTCACAGAATCCAGCTGAAAGGAATAAAGGAAATGGTCTCCAGCAGGTCCTTTCCTACAGAAAACTGTTCCTTGGTATGCTTTTTTTTTGCATTCACTTCCACTTAATTAGATGTCTTGTAATCAAGCAGGCTTGCTTCTAAGTTTTCATTTTGTCAGGAGTGCTTGAGATCATGCTTAGTATTAGCAGGCATAAATTTGAAGCATGGGGTCTCTTCTAGAGATTTTACTTCGAGATTTCTGAAAATCAGAGGTAGGCTGGATTGTTCTCTCTTTGCATACCTAAAAGCACAGCTACAACACCATGTTTGTGGTGTAGCTTTCTCATACGTCGTCTTTTGTTGCCTCGGAGCACCCTAGTTTAAGCCTTGGGTAGGAGGTGAGTGCAAGATGGTGTCTCATGGCAGACAACTCTGCTGCCCAGAAGCATCTTGAAGCACATGGTGTCTGACCCGTTCCATGTGAATTTGAAGAAAAACTTCGTGACTGCAATAGGCTGCCCAGAGAGGTTTGGAATCTCCTTCCCCGGAGATTTTCAAAACCCTCCTGGACACGATCCAGTGCCACGTGCTCTAGGTGACCCTACTTGAGCAGGAGGATTGGTCTAGATGATCTCTAGAGGTCCTCTCCAACCTCCACCATTCTGTGACTCTGTAACTGCGGTGGGATCTGTTGGACCATTGTGTCTATACCTGAGCTTGTTACCTTGGGCTCCTTTTGTCACCAGTGGAAAAAAATAGGTACTTCCAGAGCACAAGTTACTTCCTTCTAAAATAGATATCTAAATAGGTCAGATGAATCACCTTTTAGAAGTACTGTTCCCTTTATGTTGATTGAATTTAAACGTTTCGGTTTAGGATTAATGGTATTTCCTCCTGACTGTTCTTCAGAGCTGGCAGGGTTTTCTTGCGGAGCTGCTGTGTGATATAAATTGTTCCAAATACTTCCCTGTGTCAGAACAGTGTTGGCAATGAGGCTGAAGCTCCAGGTAACCTCAATCAAGATGACCCACTTCCCGTGGATTCCAGGAGCAACCGTTAAAGGGAAATTACGCTTTCACATGAGGCACTTCAGGAAAACAAAATTTTCAGCAAAAGTAAAAGCTTACGACCAGCAGGTGATAATATATTATTTATGGAGGCATTTTAGAAATCCTGCGACTATAATTATCTTTTTGGCAGACTTCTGTAAGTGTTATATGTAACCACAGTGCAATGCTTCTTTTTGCTGCATGTAAATACACTTAGTCCATGTCCTTGAAAGTTTGCCTGCGTGCCTAAGAATAATTATACTATAAATGTTTGGTAATTAATGTACCTAGTCCAAAATTACATGTGAATTTTTGAAATCAAAGGAGTAATAACACTTAATTCTCTTATAGTTAACCTTCCAGTTATTTGAATGAGCGCTAATTAGAGCTGGAAGACCATAAGCACACTTTTACGCTAATTACGATGTTGATTATACTGTAATTGCAGTTGCAGCAGAGTAACGAGATTTCCTTTTTTAACTATTTCGGTGGCTCACGCAACACCAGTTCTCATAGTGCTGGCCCAGAAAGGTGTCAAGCTGCTGGATGCTGCTTCTGTGGGTGCAAGTCAAACGCCCAGAGATCATAGGAGGGAATTAAAGATTATCCTGGGAGTGCCCAGCTAGGAACGCCTGTAGGAAAGATAAGTGTATGATCGTGTCAAAGCAACACCTAGAAGGTCCTGGGATGGCCGGAGTGGAAGGGAGGGCTGCTCCTTGGCCCGGTTGCTCAAGTTTGGTTTGTCTGGCAGTGACAGCTCCTGCCTGCAGGTTGTCCCAGTCACCTCCCAGTGTGCGAGAAGGAGCTGTTCCAGTTCTCAAACAGGCCCAGAGGATGGGGAAGAAAGGGGCGTTTCAGGGCAGAAAGGCAAAAATGTAGCCCAGGGGGTTCCTGCAGGGCCGGGCTGCAATGAGGAGTCCCTGGGGCGAGCGGGGCAGAGGAGCAGCCAGATGAGCTCGGCTGTGACTCGCGGCCTGGAAGAACCAGGTGCTCTCCCCACCAGGGAGAGACCTTACCCAGGTCCTTCCTCACCCCAGCTCGCCCTTCCTCGTGCCTCGAGGTTGTGTCAGCCCTGTGGCCTGTGCCACCTGCGACGTGACCTCTGAGTCACACAAGACACTGGCAGAAGGGAGGCAGGGCAGGTGACGGCAGCGTGTCAGTAAGAAAGAGGCCTCTTAAAGAGTTTTCTTCCATACTCCCTGCATATCATCACTTCTCCCGCTCTGCTATTAATACACAGAGGGGCAGGTCAAGAAATAGTTATGGGACCCAAATATTTTCTGTTCCCAAGGCCTTGTAGCTCTTACTTCTCGTTCTGCTTAACCCTATTCCCCGGCACCTTGGCTCTTCACCAGACCTGTAGCAGCAGTGCTCTCACTTCTGCACCGCTCTGTTTCTCATGCAGCGGTTTTCTCCTGTGCAGAGCCCTGCTTTTCTGCACACCCTTTGCACAAGCACAACCACCACTGGTGGAACAAAACTAGGCTCCTTTTGTTTTCCCCCTCCTACCATTTGAAGCAATAAGGACGTCAGGATTCTGAAGAGCTAAGGAGCAGGACAGGCACCTTTCTGATCAGCAGACAAAACACAGCGGCTGCTTAAAGCAATGACACCAACCTGCTGCCAGCCTCTTCCTGCTCTCTTTTTACCAGTGCAGCAGCGCAAGGGAGGGAGCAGCTGAAACAGAAAACGCGGAGAGCCGAAATATTTATTTGCTCCTGTGCTAGGTACCAGAGCTTGTCTCCTCCCCTGCGAGTCTCCACCCTCTTTTTTTATGCCCAGGGCTATTTTGGGCTGGGAGCGCTGCACTCTGACAGATGAGGATCCTGTACCGAGCACAGCAGCACTTGTTGCTCTGAAGAACTGCACAGGCACAACGAGGGCTGTTTCTCTGCTAGCTCTGAATTTTTTTCCTTTCTTTCTTTTTAATTAACTTGGAAAGTTATTTCCTCCACTGCTGTGGAGTCTTATCCTTGCGAACGATGTTTTGAAAGCGTCGTGGGAGCCCTTCAAGAGCGAAACCCTCAGGCAGCTGCTGGCTGAAACGCCTTTTGCCTCTTGCTATAAGAGACCAGCTTCTAGCCTTGGGGGGTGGAAGATGACAGATTATGTTCCCACAAATGGGGAGGGAAAGGACCCCGAGATCGAGCTGTTCGTGAAGGTAAGTCGCCCTGTGCACTGGACCCTCGTGTAGCGCTCGGGTCCTCTGGGCTCCTATTTAATAATCAAACTTTAATTTCCTGGCACTGCATGGAGACGGTTCTTTGACAGCCCCGTTATCTCTTGCAAACACGTTCGTGCTGCTTTGTCCTTCGTAACATTAGAATTAGGTAATGCTGTTAAGGGAAAGTCGGGCTGCTTTTATTTTCCTGTGAGTGCTCTCCTCGAGAGTTTGTTCTGTTATTGTTAGCCTGCTGCTGCCTGCATGTATGACATCTCCAGTGCCAGGCTTTCCCACTGAGAATCCTGACTTCTTTTTCATTTCTGGGAAGAAGAGGGTGACAAGCTGAGCGTGATTTGGTACCTTGTCAGAGGCTGTCAGGGCTGAAGCCCTAGCAGCTCCTAAAACAAAAAGGGCTGAGTGAAGTTGGTAGACTATTCCTTGGAAAAAGCCTATTCTTCTTTCTGAAAAATAAATCATTTTTTCACTCCATGTTACCACCTTCAGCTCATTCTTGTTCTATACAAAGGTATCTGAAGACAGAAACCCCAAAAATGAAAATATATAAAAATACGTACACTTATTATAGGATTTCAGAATGTTTCAAATTTGGTGCATCTGTTGGTCTTGGGCTGGGGAAGTCTTTCTGTTAAAATTAATAGCATACTTCAAACCTGTAATTCATGTGACCTTATTAATAGCAAACTTCATGCAAACTCTGCCCCATTGAAGAGCTCAGATTTTTTGATGCTCAGAGCACATTTCAAGGCCTTTATGTACATCTAGGCTGAAATCCACTGTGCCCATATGAAGCCTGGGTATTTGGCCTTTCCAAGCCTGAACCAGCTCTGTAAACTGACAGGATTATTATTAATATGTGGGAGTTGTATGTGGCTCTTGCCAATAGAGTACCAAATGACTGGGAACAAATTCCAACTCCTCCCTTCTGCCAGGTCCAGGGTACATACGGTTGCCTTGTACTCCATGAAGGATATTTGGGGCTTTGAGGCTGAAATGCAAGCCTCGTCCCTAGTGCATATACATAGCCTCTTCATGCATCTTCCAAAACCAACCAGTTCAAACACAGCCTTTCTGAATGAACCAGTGCAGAGATCTTTTTCCTTAACAGCTAGAGAATGCACAAGAACTCTTGGTTCCTACCTGCCCAACAGATCCCTGGGCAAAGCTTAGTGTTTTAAAAGGCACCTGCAGTGGTCCATGCATCCTGATAACCTTTCACTGCAAGCTCTTTCTACAGAGGTGAGTGGAGATGTCTGTGGGATCACAAATAGCTTAATAAGATTTTATGGCAGCCTTGTCATCACAAATGTATGAATGTAAGTCTTTAATTAGTGATTTGTGTAAGTGCCTACAATATTTTGTTGAGGCAGATATGGATACGTGTGATGTGCATGTGATGTGCTTGTGGACTAGCATCAGCTGTTGAAATGAAGACCCTTTTCCAGATTCACTGTGTGAAATTCTGGCACCATAAAAGTTAGCAGCAAAACGTTAACTGAATTCAACTGAGCTATGCCATCATCTCAAGATTTATAGCCCCTGAGAGAACATTCTTAGTAGTCGATGATTTCCTGCATAATGCACAGTATAGGATTTCATAGAGACTCTTGCATAAAACTCATAATCTGCAGGGCCAGAGCAAACGAATTAGGTGTCTACCACCAAATTAGTATCATCCTTGAGACTTTCCATCTAGGCTAAAAATTTTCAGCTCCGCAAGTTATGGAAATGTGCCATTTAATTTAATTAAAAGTCTAAAAAAAGTTGAACACTAAAGATTATGACAAGAGTATAAAAATGTACAGCTCAATATGAGAACAAATAAAAGAAAAGCTAAAAGGTGAAAGTAGGAGAATTTAAGAGATATATTAATAGATGAAAACACCATTAGAGCATGAAATTTAAAAGGATAGCATGGTAGTAAAGGGAGGTAAACAGGAAAGCTGATCCAGGTGAGAATCTGCAAAGAAGGCACCTCTGCCTAAGATTGGAAAAAAGAAAAACAGTGGCAATTTCTAGATGAGTACAAGGCACTGGAACTATTTGAAAACCTAAAAAATACTGGACTGCACTTGGCAACAGTTCTAATAACAGGAGATATTGGGTCAGTGAGGTCAATTGGGTCAACTTCATCATTTGACTTTGTAGTCTCAATATTTCACTCAAGGAAGAGGATTCAGATCTGTATCCTTGAATGAAAGCCAGTGATAAGTATAAGATAGTGGTTGTGATCTGTATGTTCAGTAAGCAGGCGTGATCCAGAAAAGATCTGTATTTCACCCACCATGAGGTAGCTATTAAAAGCAGCTTGTGTCTCAGGTAAAAAAGAAAAAAAATGTTACACAATTGCTCTGTTCCCTCTTTCTGATTAAGAACCAGAAGAGGAGAAGCCTTAGAAAGACAAGTAGAGAGATGGTTGTAAACAAAAGAGCAGGACTGTAACCTAATGCAGGTTCGATAGCTGCCGAGCTATGCAGATTGCCTGGGCAGCACCAGCAGTACTTTAAAACACAGATATTTAAACTATTGTGGCAGAGACAGGTTAGGTGGTTATCACACCTATTTATTAGCATCACCATTGAGTCCAGTGTTTCTCTAACTCTGCCATGACCTGGATCTGTGAAATGATCTTTTTTTAACAAGCATTTGTTTGGTTTTGTTGTGAATTTTTTGTTGTTGTTGTTGTAAACTGATTGCTTTCCTCCCAGCACCCAAATCTGGGTCAGGATGCGAGGAGAGGAACAGGGCAAACCTGAGGGGTGGTAAAGCCTGACGGGGAGCTGGTGCCGCTTTAATTGGGTCTGCAGTTTGTGTAGCTCTGCCTGCTGCCAACGCTGACGCTCTCCAGCAGCAATTCCCTCCATAAACTTGTTTGACAAGGAATTGGAAGGGGCTGCTGGAGGAGAGGCCTGTTCTGTGGCAGTGAGAGAAGTCGGCAGTACCAGCTTCAAGAGAGGAACCATCAGGAGGGAGCACTTGCGCTCTCCTTCACCCAGCTTGTTGGGTTAATTTTAATTCTCCAGGTGCTGGAAAAGCAGAATACTGCTCTTCGACACCCTGATGAAAGGTATATACAGCTTTTTTCTGACAGTCTTGTACTACGCTCGAATATAATGACTAACCTGAAATGATACTCTTTTTGGAGACTGTTGAAATACATATTGTTAAAATGCATAGGGATCACTGAACTTTTATGATTCCTTTTTCTTTTGCAGTGAATAGGTGCCTGGATACATTTCATAATTACAATAATAAAATTACTGCTAGAAAGTTATTTTGAAGGGGAGTATGTTGTAAACACTGAAAACAAAACATTACAAAAACAACAAAACTCGATAATACAGCTGTCGTTTTGCATTGCTCAGGATGAATGCAGTCTGGAAAGCAAATAAGCCGCACAAATTGTCCACAGTACATTTCATCAAAAATATCTTCCTGGATACTGAATAAGAAAATATATAATAATGAATATTTTTGATACTCTAAAGACAGTAGTATCATCATGTTAGGGTAATAAAATGAGTAGGGAGGTAGGCAGACAGTTATTTTTGCAACCATTGTCATGATATTGAATGATTAATATTTTAGGTACGTTCATCATATCGGTGTTTGAGGAGCTTTTGCTTGATAAATGTTAGCTTTTACTTCACAAAATGTTCCAATGTGATCATTCTGAGCTCCCATCCACAGAAAACATAGAGCTGTGTGCTAACTGAAAGCAAACTTACACCTCACAGGGACCTCCAAGTTCCACACTCACCAACTCATCCATTAAATATATTGTCACTTACCAATTTAAGGCATAAGGCTGCAACATGCCAAAGACATCAGGAGTTGAGAGGATCTGAGTTGTGCATGAGCAGATAGTGCAAAGACATGTGGAGAGTATCACATGGATAGAATATCAGCCAAGGCTCAAGGCCTAATGTTGTCACAGTGTTCGTAACACCCTCAAAAGTCATTTGCTGTCGGAGGGTTGTCACAGAGGGGTTGGAGACCTAGTGTGCTCATGGTTTCCCAGAGCCAGGAAATGAAATGCGAGGCACCCGTGATCCCTTGCTCGTGTCCAAGTTTCATTTCTTGGAGTGAAACAGGCACATGAGCAAACAGCAGAGCCTGCAGATGCCTCGGAGTCATACTGGGATGTTTGAGGGGTCTCTTAGGAGTAGGTTTAAAAACAGTGGCAAAACTCATCACCACCCTCCTGATGACTGAATGCATTGGTCAGGCAGAGATCCTCCTGCTGATTGACAGGCTCTGCCCAAGCCCATGAATCACCTCAGACCTTGCTCTCAGTAGGGCCTAGGTGCTCTTCTGCCTTTCCTTTGGGCATAAATTATCCCAGAAGGAGCAGGAAGGTGCAAACATTTTGTGCACTTTGGGATTCCTTTTTGTACATTTCTGGATTTTATTTATTTATTTATTAAATTCTCTCTGCCATCAGACAATTTCAAACTAACCCTACTTAGCATTTTGGTCACCAGCTATAATGAAAAAAAAAAGATACAAGTAAAGAAAGATGCTCTTAGTAAAAACAATTCTTCTCTACTATTAAGGTTTGTTTTAAGGTAGGAAAATCACTCTGATGAGAGACTAGATTTAGTTCCAACTTTCAGGGGTTATCAAAAGGCAGTAGAATATAATGGTTTTACAAACCAGAATCCTTAAAGTCACAGACTTGGTAGAATCCTCTTAACTCATTGTAACAATCCAAGCTCTTCAATTTATTTGATTCATAGACTTCCCCCAATAAATATTCTGATGCTAGAGTGGAAATCACAATCAAATCTGGAAAGCACAAAGTTCTTTCCTAGTTCTTAAGAAGCTTCATATTTTCCTGGCTATTATGAAGTCAGGTTTTGGCTTCCATACAAAATTGTTTCTATATTTAGCAAAACTTCCTTGGTAGAAAGGAAATAATAAAAAGCAAAAAGCAAGGAAGAAGCATGAGACCAAAATGTCTGGTTCAGCCTTTCTGGTGCTCCGTGATAACCAAGAACATTTTTCTGGCTCCTAGGGCAGGTGATTTGCCAAGTTTTTCAGTTTTCAGACAGAGACACCTTCCCATGCAGTGCATGGGGCTTCTGACAGGAGGCTGTTGTGAGCCTGGGTGTTATTCAGGCTCTTTCATTTTTAACTCTTTTTGACTTATCCAGCAGTTGGAGGGCTGCATGGACACATCCCTTCCAAACTTCCTTCGGGATAACCGTGTCCCCCCAGTCTCCATCAGTTGCCTGAGAGAAGCAGTCTGGTCTTGTAGTATGCTGGCCTGGTGGATCTATATTAAGGTGACCAAATTTACAAGCTTTATTGGTAATCCAGACACTTGCACGTATAGAATCAAGGGGAAAACATCTGTGTTGGCAATATCTAGTTTTGTTTTAATCCTATATTGTTAACAATGCATAATTCAATAAATTAATGAATAGAAGTCCCGCAAATGTTTTTTAAATTAGAAGTTGTTTATTTTTTCTATATAGAGGCTCTATAGAGGCTTTTCTCTATAGAGGCTTTAGTCCATGTTATACCTGTGATGAAGAAAACCAAGACTCTATAGAGGCTTTAGTCCATGTTATACAGCTATGTGTCTGCATGTCTGTTTTTTCTCTTTGAGAATTTTCAGATTTTGTCTTATGTCAAGACAGGTGTCTCACTGGAGGAAAAATTAGACAAACAGTAAACAGTTTTAGTAGGCCAAGTTTATAAAAGGAGCTGCTGGGATAGATTACTATTCTTGCCATCTTGTACCTAGTCTGGGATGCTTTTAGAATCAATTGGAAAACTGGATTTATGCATCTCCACTTAAAGAGGTTTTTCACCTAAGTATCTTTCACCTAACTACATGATCTGATCCTTAGTGTATGGCTGAAGGTGAATTGCACCATTGCCTGCTGCAATCTTTTATTTTAATATAAATGGTCATGACTACTAGTTTTTTGTTGAACTTGATGGCATTTGAAGATGTTAAGTGGACCAAAACAGCTGATTAAAATGAAACATGCTTAAGTACTTTGCTGAATATGCGTAGACATTATTTCCCTGAATGCTTTTCTAAATTGGATTCATAATTAGTGTGGGTAAAGCTTCAGAAACATTCAGAATGGGTCATATACTATTAGTATTAAAGCTGATGAGATTTCTGCTGATGAGTTCAATGGCAGCAGAGTTGGTCCAACTTGCACGTTTTGAGAAACCTCACTTTAAGGATATTTAGTATCTCATATTTAAAATCTACCTACTAATTCCTTCCTTTGAGTCCAGTTTTTCTGAGTTCCATAGTTAAATCAGGCAAATATAGTGCGTTGATTCTAACATATGGATGGCGAAGAACTGGTGAAATCCATCATTATTATTGCTTGAGCTTAGAAATAGCTGTCAGTATCGTTTGGGTGCTCTATCTTTAGCTGCAGATAGCACTTTTTCCATCTCTGGACAAGCAGCATATAGCTCGTCAGGCTCACAGGTTGTTGTGTCATGGTTCAGCGATGACAGTGAAGCTCCAGTAAGTGTCCTTGGGAAACGTTTATCATCAATATATGGCTTTGCTGAGGCTATTCCAGCACAGTAAATGTCACTGAGATCACTTGACATAGCATCCCAAAAATACACAGGGATCCTTTCCAAGAAAGCCACTAGGCTAAAACTGAATGCTCATATGACGCTTAATTCTTTAAAATCTGGCAGATATCAGCAAACAATTCCCATCAGTGCTGCACTAGCATTTTCATTTTGCAACTCAAAGCTCTGGTGGCAGATTTTTCAAGTTACTCAGGCAGATACTAAGGTGCTGTGCGTTCATGACTCAGTTTTAAATGTGAATAAAAGCAGATGGCCATTATGCTTTTTTTTCTTTTCCCTCTTTCTTTTTTCATCAAAGGCTCACTCGGAGCCACAGGGAGAACCAACAGGTTATGGAAGATTTTGTTTCTGTGCTGGATTCATAGTGTATTCAAACCTATAAACCGTATTTAGACTTGGACACCAGAGCAGTCACCTAAAGTGCTTTAGTAAGTTCTTTGAAAACAGTTTTCAGTGATTTGTTTGACACACCAAATTTTAACACTGACAAAGTCCAAAGGAGATGCTAATTCCCTTCCCTACTTTGCCCCTTGCTCCACCCATTTGCTTGAACTTCTTCCATGTTGCTGATGTGCAATAAAACTCACCCAGGTGTGATAACAGTGATAGATGTTCATTTGGAGTTGCGAGTGAAAAATGTCTTTGATTCCTTCTTGTGTCTGATGAATTTAATCAGCATAATTCTGTATTTCTGGAATTTTTTTTTTATCTTAAACTGAGAAGTTAAAATGATAACAATGGAAGAAAGGTAATTCAAAGTATTCTCTTTTTTTTTTTTTCAAAGATCCAAAGCCAGTGATTTTTATATAATAGCACTTAGGGGTAGCATTTTCTGTAACTGATTAGGTGTTCAGCACATCATTGCCATTTTCTACAAAAATTGATAGCAAAGTTTACACATAAATGTAGTATGGGTCTGTAGGAAGAGTGTTTTCTCAGGCTGTATCAAAATAAACGACTGCTTGCAAATGAGTATTTTTATATCTCTCTCAGTGTGTGGTTTTACCCTGTTATTCTTGAATTTCTGATCAGTTAAAAAAGGATAAAAGAAAAAAAGGCAAAAAAGCAAGTTGCTCATCAAGCAGCTTAACTAATGAAGTCTAATGCAGTCTGATTAGATGACGCTCCCTTGGGCAGCAGTTTTGAGAGGTCCCTTCCAAGTACAGTTATTCTGTGATTTCCTATGAATTATGTACAGCACTTCATAGCAATAAATGCCACTTCTTACTGGCATTCACTACTGGACCACCTCTCCTGGCAAGACACAGCATGCTGCATGGTTGCCTTTTCTTTACAAAGGGCATTAATTTAGGTCTTTTTTCTTTGACCTTCCTGGCAGTTTTCATGAAGTTTGCTGGAATGTAACTGCCTCTGAGGGATAATATAATCAAAGGA
Source organism: Tinamus guttatus (assembly GCF_000705375.1). The sequence continues at coordinate 114,126 of NW_010577786.1, forward strand.
GAAATACATGTATAGTTCAATACCTTGGTTTTCCTTAGACACCTCGTCAAGTGGGGACCACGTAGATGTTCTGCCGGGGGCCAGTTTCACGTGGCTGTCTGCCTGGCTGTCTTTCTGTCGGGAAGGTGGTTGCTGATGTGCACTTAAGTGCAACCCTTTTTAGTAACAGTTTTATGGGCTTATGTCGATCTTCAGTGGTGTAGCAGAGATTCCTCTACAATTCAGCTGCCCTGGTGAGTCTCGGAAATTTACACCAATCCGTGCTATAATCCTGGTGAGAGCTATGTCAGTCCCCAGAGTACCTTGATTCAGCTTCTACTTAAAGAATACTGAATATCAGGAGCTTGAGTGGCTCTCCATTTTTTTCTTTTTTCAATGTACCTGATACCAAAAAAAGGTGAAATTTCCCCATTTCCCCTTAATGTGTAATTCTAGCAACCATGCATAAAACTCAGATAAAATGCTAGCTGGCATTTCAGGAGTGTTGCATTTTATTTTTGTAGCATGACTTAGCATGACTTGATTCTGTCTTGGTATTTCATGTCTGCACACTAGTTGCATACTTTACTCTTTATTTTTTTCCTTCGCTATTAGTAGGGGTTTTGAAGGTTCAGATTATGTATAGCCTAGGTGATTTAAACGCATATGTACCTAGACTGTATGACCTTGCTGGAAAAGATGTAGAGAAGAAAGTTTTTAAGGGTTAAAAAATATTCAGATTGCCATCCTTAAGGCAGTCTTTATTGTTTATGTAAAAGACCAAAGGTCATTTGACTGCAATATTGAACACGCCTGTGGAGGGCCTTCTGATCTACTGGTTAAAAGTGTAACAAGAAATATTAATAATTAGTTAAGGGCAGATATAGTCAAGTTAGAAATAAGCTTAATAACAACTTTGAAGATAATTAACTGTTGGAATAACCAAATGAGAATGTGCGGTTTGGTTGACTGTTCAGATCAAGGCTAGATATATCTTTAATGAAGCATGCATAGAGTCAATACAGGAATAAGCATACCATAAAGTGTGCAAACCTAGCAGGTTTTGTTATGGAGCGTATCTTTGTAAACTAGGACAGCCTGAGAAGGCTTGGCTCAATCCCAGATAGAGATAAAAGAAATCTTTGATTTCAGTATCATTGTAAGATAAAATACTTTTGGTCAAAGCCATTCTGATGGAAATTATGTTCACAGGCTGCTTTAATTTCTTAAAACGTCTCTTGGTGCCCTGGACATGACAGGGGGATGTGATTAGTGCAGGTGGTAGCTATATCCACCTGCACTGTTCACATCTGGGTAGTAGTAGTAGTTCATCTTTGCCTGGATGTGCAAGGGCCACGTGTGGAAGGGCCTTAAAGACTAAAGCAGTGGGGAGACACCGAGTCTGCAGGGGCTGCCGGTCCGTGTTTCAGTACAGATCAGACTTTGCATATGAGGTGAAATGAGCTAAAGGGCATTACGAGACCTGAATTTGCTTTGTGACTATCATGGGAATATCGCATAAGTCATGCCACCCCTCTCTATCTTGGTTTAATTTCCCTGACACATTTACATCAATGTTATTTTTTGCCTCTATGCAGCTTAGTAGCTTCCCTAGCTAAAATACATGAAACACAAAGCTACTTGTGCTATGTGATTCACCTCCTCATAAAACACTAAGCTAATTCCCAACACCAGGCGGCTGCTGCTTAATGCTCACTGCCAGGCTTGTTCTCCCCATACCAACTTTAGCACCCAAAAAACCATGCTGACCACTGCCACCCACCACCCGCAGCTCTCGTTTTGGGTGCTGCTACGGGCCTGTACCTGTGTATTGTGTGAAACAAGTGGAATTCGGAAGAAAAAAACAGCCCCTGATGGATCATGGCTATTGTTGGCAGTGTTTTTCTAGATCACGATTCTCTTTGTGTGGGTCCACGGGCATGTTGCGTTACTGCTTTCCATTTGCTTTTAGCTGCTGAATGAGCAGCTTACTTCAAACACATACAAGGGCATATCATGGGAGGAAATTATTTTCTTTCACTGCCCTGTGTTTTGTGATGAGCCGTTGTTGCTGATTCATTATACAATTGGAGATTTGTTTGGTTTGTTTATTTTATTTAGGCTCATTTTAAAGCTGTTCCAGGATGAGGAGGGGTTGAATCATGGAATATTCTTGCAGGTTACAGGATCCCACAGAACGGTGTTTTTAGCTGTTTTTCTGTGTCCAGTTCTTTCAATTTTTCAGGGAGTCCCCAAAAGTCACAGTGCTCCAAGCCCCTGCATTATTAAGCCTTGTTTCAGGCTCTTCCACTAGAACTTGGATCATTTTCATTTTCTGCTCTTCTCTGACTGTTAGTTGACACCTGCAATAAAGAGTGGTATTTTTTCTTGTTTTACCGAGTCTCTCCTGAATCGAGATGTGATAACTGGAGATTTTATGTATTTCTTTAATAACTTTAAATCAGAATTCCCCAGTTTAGCTCTGAATTCAGTTCTAGGTCTAGATCTTGCATTGAGGTTCAAAACTCCTCTTTTGTTTCCCCTGCATTAGCTCTCAGTCACCCAACTCCAAGGTAGAGCCAAGATGATTCTCTCGGCGCGCGGGTCGCTCAGACTCATGCTGCAGTGCTGCATTTCCTCAAGCAAATTCCAAAGGACCTGCTAATTTCCTAATTAGTCCCCCAGGCATCTCTTCCACACTGTGTGCCAGGGATTTGGGAAGAAATAAGCCATATCCAGAATCTCTGTGAGAGTGCTGCAATTAGTAGTAATCAAATTGTGCCCCCCTGTCAGAAGCAGGGTTTTTATACTAATGTTTGGCTATTCGATAGAAGTGTGAATTTATGGCGTTTCTCTGTGTTCTTACTTTTCAAGAACCTCCAGCATAGACTTCCATTCCACAATAACACGAAAGTATCTCTGTTTTGGAGGTAATTATGTGTAAATAGGAGAAAATAGTTAATTCATCAAAGCTTACTCAGGTACTTAAGTGAATTGGGCCTAGCTCTCTACACAAACACACACAAAATGCTGAGAAATACGCTTGCCAAATACCAGTTTCTCAATTATCCTGTTAACTTGGACATTTCAATGAGCTTTTTATGGCTGATGTTTGGAGCATGCACTTCAAAGGGCAATCTGTAAATTGCGGTTGTTAAGACTAACAGTCGTCTCTGACAACCAGCAAAATGGGAACTGCTTTGCTCCCTTGCCAGGCTCACAGGGGAGCACAGAATAAACCAAAAAGCTGCCAGAGAAACTTTGGAGATCCAGCCTTTCCCCAAGTGCAGTGGTTAGGAAACGTGCTGCCCACCTACCTGATGAAGGGTATAGCCCCAGAAGGTGCACAGTGTGAATTATAATTGATTAATTGTGCTGGGAAAGCAGGGCTTGTTAATAGTCTGCTTAAGAAACTCTAAAGAGTAAAAATATATAGAAATTGTGTAAAAAAACAGAGACATTGTAGTTTGATAGCCTCGAATGGCATCCATGTCCCCAGCAGAAGCACGGCGTAGGAAGCGGTGTTGCTCTTGCATTGCTTTCAATTTTCCAGTTCTGTTGGATAGATAAATACTTAGGATAACCTGAGTGCTCACAGATTAAACTGTGATAAATAGGTTTTAATGAACATTTTCCTGCAGAACTGACACTACTACCAAGAAGGTGCAGATGAGTGTTTATCTCTATTTTATTAAGCCTGATGATAGAGTAAAAAAAGTGTGTGAGAAAGTACTTTTGTTTGTAAGAGTGCCCAAGGCGGGATTAGCTCTGCAGTGTTGCTGAGCATGAAAAGATGATGAAAATGAGGCAAATGGTGGTAATGTGACTCATCTGAGTCGTTACATGAGCTGGAGAAACAAGGGCTGGAGAAAGACAAACTCTGATGTCGCTTGTGAGGAAAACAAGGGTGGGTTGGATATGACTGTTGATGCACAAAGCTTGAGAAGGAGTTGAAAGAAGTAGAAGGAAAATGATTTTGACAGCGGCATCAAGTGAGACTGAAGGAGCAAGGACGCTGGGTTTACTGTTTTGATTTGAGAGAAAACCAGTGTATGGACAGTATCTTTGCAGTATAATATTCTGTTATGTCTGGACTGGTACATTCATTGTGATAACTGCATGCCAGGGCAGAAGGAAGGCAGGGCTTATAGAACAGGGTTGGACACTGTCTTAAAAGGAGGAAGAGGTGTAGATCTCTTGGGGGACGTTTAGGAACCACTTCCAGCATGTGACATTTGATTCGTTTAATCTATATGAAGCAGCTAGGTGACAACAGCAACAAAATAGAGAGTGGATGGTCAGAGGAAGAGGCAGGAGTGAGAAGGTGTGTGATGAGAACAAAAAAAAAAGCAGGCACTGAGAAAAGACAGCACACACAAGCATCTCAGAAGCAAGAGAACAGTAAAAGGTGAAGAGGTGCTAGATAAATTGCTATGTCTTAACTAGATAAGATTTCACACAAAGGGAAGAAAAATAAGATGAATCATTTAAGTTTTTATGGTAGATAATGGGATAAATTGAAAATGGAGAAAATTCAGTCAGAGCATCAAGTTGAAATTACACTGATAAAGTGTTTTGAGAAGATCTTAAAGAAATACCCAAGTGCAAGCTTTGGAAGTTGCATCACTGGAGCTTTGCAAAATAATCCGAACAATTTATACATAGAGATTTTAAGAATTCATCTTCCACTGAGATGGAAAGTAGATAAGAACTGTGGTTTCTCAGAAACTTTTAGATAGAATCAGTGATTTTTTTTCTTGAGCATATATTTCTTGAGAAATTTTTGAGACAGTCACATTCCCTTCCTTTGCACATGGCTGTCAGAAAAGACTACCTAGTCATGTTA